>OY757914.1:91707861-91782861 GCA_963585895.1 Sepioteuthis lessoniana | reverse complement strand
CTAGCGAAAAGTTAGGCGTGTTTCGAACTCAGCTTGAAGCGTCCTGTGTGTCTACCTACACTGAAGAGTTGCGATACAACGAAACAATCTGATTGTGAATGACAATATATATATATATATATATATATGGGGTCTGTTCTGGGCCCGATCTTCAGTAATTTCTACATGTCCGACCTCGAAAATAGAATTTTTAATCGCATAAAAAAACCTCCAATATACCTAAGATATGTTGAGGATATCCTTATTCTTGCTAATAATATTAACGAAATCAACATACTACAAGACACCTTCCCAAAAAATTCAGTGCTTAACTTTACTCATGAACTGAATAAAAATTTCCTTTTTAGATGTTCTCATTGATACTAACAACAATAATAACTTCACAACCTCTACTTACAAAACAACCATCTAATAATAACTCCTGTACCCTCAACTTTAAAAGTGAATGCCCCTTCAGATATAAAAAAGCAATTATTTATAACCTGATATCCTGTGCAAAACTGATCTCCTCCTCCAAAACAATATTTTATAAAGAGGTAGAAAACATAAAATAGGCTCTCATCAATAATGGGTTTTCTAACTATATTGTTGATGAACAAATCAAACAAATGATTAAAAATGTTAACCAACAAAATAAACACTGTACTACTCCACCCAGTCAACAAACATATATCAAATTTTTTTTACCGTAACCAAATGCATTACAATTATAAATCAGATTAAAAAAATATTAAAAATATTGATTCATAGAAATATACTCCCCACTGATCCTAATAAAAAAATTAAACTTATTATATATTATAATAGATTTAAAACCTCCAACTTAGTCATTAACAATAATTCCACTCCTTCGATTGGAGTTTTGCAAAAAACAACGTTATATATCAATTTAAATGTCCTTTAGGTGATCGTATCTCTGAAAATAACAATATATATGTTGGTTTAACCTCAACTAACCTATCGATGAGATTTATAATGCACCTTTTTGATACCAGTTCCATAGCACAGCATTAAAAAAACATTCGTGCTCAACAACAGAATAACGGAAAATTCTCACCGAAAACACAACAATATTAGAACATCAAAATAACTAGCAAAAACTACAGATTCTCGAGGCACTACATATGAGGAACATACAACCCAAACTCAACAGAATTAATTTTCAAACCATTGCTAATATACTTAAATGTCTTTAGCTACTGACTCTATTTATAGAATAATTTTAAAAGTAAACTCTACACACTGCAACGGCCCAGATGCTCTTCTTTTTACAAAGTAGTTATGTACATACAAAAGTTACATCACTTTTGTAATACATCCTCCCCTGATGATGGCCCAGATTTGGGCAGAAAGTACTTGGGAAATAAACAATCATGGAAAACATATCAATCAATTCCCGCCGAATACTATAAAATCAACACGGCAATATGGAAGGACCAACAAAAAAATATGTAGACAAAAATGTCTATTATGTTCAACGAAATATATATTTATATGATGTAAACAATATTATTACAAAGAAATAACCCAAGACAATCATGTATAAAAACCAACAATTCGAAATCATTTAACAAATTAGATTACCAGCCTAATGTTCTGAGGCTGTGGAATACACCGAATTATATTTGCAGAAGAGGAAGACTCTCCCACAACAAATGTCCTGGATGTGAAACTAAAAAAATTGATCGTGAGGTTTTCGTAATGGTGGAGCTTAAGGAAATGCGGAGTGCCCATCATTATAATCCCTCCCAGGTCCTTCTTTGTTCGGAGTGGTAGCACCTGACAGGGTCCTATCTACGGGTCAAATAGAACAAACAATATAAACTACGAGCAAACAAATGACTTATACTAAACTCATTTATCAGAAATAGAACTGTTTGATCATTTGACTGTGAGTAAAAAAATGACTGATGTTTAATTGAATTGTAAGTTATACATAGCAATACTAGAAACTTTTAACTGTGAGCCAAAAAATGATTGATAGTAAATAGAATAATTAGAACTGGATAGCAATTTAACTGGTATGCAAAAGAAATGAGCTCAAACCAAGCCAAATGAAACCAAACTAGATACCCTGTGACTGTGATGAATCATCATCATCATCATATCGTGCTGGCAGCACGGATATCCCTGACCCTCTCTCGCCACTCCTCCCTATCGTTCATCGCCCTAGGTAGGTCTTCAGGACAACAACCTGTATCCTCACATAGCTGCTGAATGTACGTTCGAGCTGGTCGTCCTGCTTTTGCGCGGCCATGTGTGGGGATCCATAAGAGTACATCTCTTATGAGTTCATCTCTGCTTCTCCAGCAGTGTCCTGCATGTCTGGTTCGTCTAACTTGAATAGTTTTCGTGATAGGGGGCAGGTGGCCGTACAGTTGGTGTCTTGTGGGGTGTTGCTGCCAGGACTTGTTCAGGATTGCACGCAGCATTCTTGTGTAATTGCCATCTAGTTTCTTCTCCAGCCGTTTTGTTAGCGTCCATGTAGTGCATCCATATAGCAGTATCGATGTGACCGCTGCCTGGAAGAAACTGCGTTTCATTTTATCGGTTAGGTCTGATTTCCATATAATCGATAGCCTATTGATAGCTGTCCATGCTTTCGTTAACCTCGTTTCGATGTCCTTTTCGGTTGATTCGACGCTGCTTCCTAGGTACGTGAATTTGTCTACTAGTTTAAGTGGGGTTCCTTCTAGAGTGGAGATGTCCCCCGTTTGGTTATAGCACATATATTCCGTTTTGTGTGCATTAACATGGAGGCCTATGCTTGCTGCTGCTCGTTCCAAACTATGCAGAAGTGTTTCGGCTTGGTCAGGTGTATTTAACTGTGATGAATACTATAGGTTAATTTATATGATATTATTTGATATTGATCATAGGCATTTACAATTAAACATATCATCCGTTTATTTATTTTATCTTATTTATATTATCATCGGTGCGAAAACACGCACAGTTCTTTGGTTTTTGTGGCATATCAACCCTTGCAGGTTATTTAATGCCAAATCCTGTTTATACATTTATATTGAATATTTAGGATTTGCAAACACATTTTGTTGATAACATTTTTAAACAACCCTAGCTCATTTCATTTTTTGCACACAGTTACATGGTTTCAAGTATTTTTATCTAATAGGAATAATTCTCTTTGCTGTTAATCATCTATTAGCACAATGTTAAATTGTTCCAATATTGCTATGTAAGCGTAACATTCTAAAATCTATCATTTGTATGCACACATTTTAATGGATATACATATAGTATTTGCTAGTCTATAGTCAGTCGGTAGTTTCATTTTTAAATGAGTTAGAAAGATTTGTTTGCACTATTATTGCTATTGTTTCTACATAGTTAAATGGTTTCAATTACTGTTATCAAACTCTCTTAATTTCATTCAATATTAATCATTTGTTTGCAGATAGTGATGTCACCAAGGTTCCAGGAGACCCGGCTTCAATCCCAGGTCGCGTCAAACGAAAGACTTTAAAAATGGTACTTGATGCCACTTTGCTTAACACTTAGCAATATAAGGTACATATGAAGGGTAAAGTGACGCGATCTAGAGAAAGGAGTAACGCCATCCCCTACACTTCGGTATTGTAGTTATTGAAAAGGGAGCTTTCTGGTCGCCCTCGACTACGGTCGCCAACTTTACTTTCTTATTCTATTCAACACTATCCATTCATTTGTACACTGTCAAATGTTTCCAAGAATTGCCTACACCAATAATTCAGTTTAGGCACACAGATAAAGAGTTTCAGGTATTGCTATTTAATACTCATACTTATATTCAACACAACCAATTCATTTGTACACAATCAAATGTTTCCAATTGCCCAGTCGGCTGGGGCTGTAGAATACACCGACTGCACCTCTGCAGAGAGGTAAGATCCCCTAATGAGTGTCCTGGATATGACACTAAACAATCTGGTGGTGAGGTTCAAGTCATGCTGGAGGTTTGGGGAATACGGAGCACCCCTTCATTGCCAATGCTCCCAGGTCCACCCTGGCCCAGAGTGGTAGCACCTGATAGGGCCCTATCTATGGGTTACATAGAACTAACGGTATACTTATGCTAAACTGAATTATTTGAAATAGAACTGTTTTTACTTTGAAACTGTGTTTACAATAAATTGACTTGTTTAACATAGAAGTGTTTTGACATTTGTTACGTGGGGTCGAAAATAGATTAATAAGGAGAAATATATTTTTTATGTATATTACAAATGGGTTTTATTTGTCCTTATTATTCCGAGACGAAAAATAAAGTTGAGAAGGAGAGGCCCCAAGCCTACCCTTTCTCCTCACGCATGATTTGCTCGGTAGTTCACGAGCCTAAAAGAGGAAGAGAGAAAAAAAAAGAAGACGGCAAGAAATGGAATTGCAAGTCAACCCCTTTCCATTATTTACCCACCTCAGCTTGCCTTGAACTCTTGGAGTGAACTTTGGGTGACCCTACCAGCTACGTGTTCAGCTCTAAGAGACAGTAGAGACCCTTTTTCGGCACTCGAAAAGTGACAATAGTAGTAGCGGTCCTGACTTTGAGGCATTAACATCCATTCAGGAGCTTCCTTCCAGTCCACCCGAAATGTGACCAAGAAATAGAAACCTAACAACTCGTTGTAGTACTTAAATTCAAGCTTCTTAAAAAAAGAACGAAAGAAAATAAGATTGTTAACAATTCCTAAACCCTCAGTGAGTTTCATATTTCTTTTGCCTTTATGTGTCTACCTTGCAAATCTATTTAAGTTGTGATTCGTCTCGGATTTTAGATATAAATATTATCGTTATTTTTCCATCCTCTTTTGTTCTTAAACCTTTTCTTTTAATTCTTATTTCCCCCTAATTACATTGTTAATTTTGTAATAAATTTTGTTGTTAAATCTTCAAATTGTGTCATGTTGATTTTGTGAGTGTTTGTCGCTCATTCCGCTGTGATTTACCGAGAGTCTTCGATTGGAGAAATTCCCTTCCCATAGTTCACCCTTTTTATCGAACCTTGGGATATTCTCGCTATTTTATATATATTTTTTTTATTATTCTCGTTACGTGCCAGCTATCGCAGTCCCAGTGAAAGCCGGTTCGTAACACTTTTAACTGTATGAAAACAAAATCTATACTTATACTTAACTGAATTAGCTAATTAGAACTACTTGACAAAACTGAATACTTTGAAATAGAAATGTTTTTTCACAATTAAACTGAGTACTTATGCTAAACTGAATTGTTTGATATAGAACTGATTATTCACATAAAAGTGGATTTGGCGTCAAATAACCTGCAAAGGTTGATATGCCATAAAACCCAGCCAACCAACCAACCAACCAAATCAATCGTTTCCAAGAATTACTATGTAACACTAATAATTCAGTTTAGGCACACAGATAAAGAGTTTCAGGTATTGCTATTTAATACTCATAATTCTATTCAATATCACTCGTTGGCTGACTGATGGTTCCTAGTATTGGTATGTATCACTAAAAATTCAATTAGTCTATCATTTGTTTACACTCAGTTATATCGTCCAAGAGTTCTATTTCTAACAATTCAGTTATCACAAATCCTTTATTTGCATACGGTTTAAATGTCAAACAGTTCTATTTGACCTATAGATAGGACCCTATCGAGTGCTTCCACTCCGGGTCAGAGTGGACCCGGGAACAATGGCAATGAAGGGATTCACCAACTTCTTCAAAGATCCAGGATTGGAGTCTCATCATCATCAGTTTATTTAGAGTCATCAACAGGACACTCGTTGTGTGGATTGGGGGCCTTATTACTCTGCAGAAATGCAATCGATATATTCTTCCGCCCCGCCGTACATGGCTAAACACGCACAGAAATGTGCATTTATTCATATATATATATATATATATATATATATATATATATATATAGTCATCCACAGACAGATCTGTTTCGTTCTATCAGAACTCATCAGTGTGGCTAGACATATTAGTTTCCCGTAGCTGGGATCGAAACCCGGTTGACTCAAACGCCAATCCAAGCCTCTAACCCTCATATATATATATATATATATATATATATATATATATATATGAAGAAATGAGGATTTTTGAAGCATGAAAATACGTATGGAAATATATATCCATAATAATCACTTTTATTATAATACTTTTATCTTATTTTTCTACACACCTATCTCTCTTCACTTAGCCCACCCCTTACCGTTTCAGGAAGCGTCCAGTTGTACCTCAGTATTCCTGTTTTTTAATCTGAACAACTTCCTGTTTTTTTTCTTACCCTACATCCTCTTTCTTACAGACACTCACCACCAACACTCAAACCAAATGTGAGGTGTGGGATACCCAAGAAATGTAAAAAAGAATTTTGATAATATATGAAAAATATAATCTTCCATTCATTACCAGGTTATTAATTTAACAAATCATGTATTAAATTATCCCTAGAAATTATCTTAAGATGGTGTTGTTAAATTTTTGCTTTTTATGTCCCTGTATAGTTTGTCTTTCTGTTGTGGCGGAATCGTCTACTAATGAACTCAACCACTCTCCATAAATACTGGAAGACGTAGCAATACGAAGTCGTTCTAGTTCCAGTAACTAACCCCGCCCCCTGCGCGGTTATGCGAACCATTTTACCGTCCTATGTTCTTGTAACCAACCTTTGTTCTTGTAAATATATGTCTATACTATAACTGTGGTCTTCTGTTCTCTTTGTGACCCTTTTCCAGGGCCATAAAACTTTCACACTCTGTTTGCAACATCTAAGGTCGGATCTACATATATGTAAATCTGTCTCCACCATTGAACTCCCATGACTTTGAAAACTGGAACTGGGGAATTTTGTGCACCGGTAGATTTTTTGTCTTCTTTTTATATTTTGTTAGAAAATGGAATTGGAGTGTCTAATATAGTAGGTAGTTGCCCGAGTTTTTTCAACAAAGTCTTCATCATATGATAAACCTGGGCTCAAACATGATTTCGGGGCATTCAAATCATTACCACTAACCAAAGGCGCCCAAGGTATATTAATCCTCACCCGATTTATTGGTTTGTCTGTTTGCTTGTTTGTTTTGGTTTTATCATATTTACCAACCCCTCCGCTCGGGCAGGATATGACACAAGGTCAATTTTTTAAGCGGAGTTTGACAGGTTTCAATTCAGAGTTGTCCTCCTAGACTAGTTGCCTCACCAAGGCTGAAGAACCTAGTCTGCCCTACTATTTACCCATAGCTGGAGGGAGAATAATTGGATTCATACCTTTCCCAAGGGTATTAGTGCTATGTGAAATGCAATCCGTCTCGTCCAGGATTTGAACTCGTATCGCCGTGTCCATTTCCTACGACGATAACCATTACACCACGGGCACCTCCAAACTTGTTTGTTTTGATTTTATGGCATATGAACCTTTGTAGGCTATTTAATCCCAAATCCATTTTTTTACAAATAAACAATTCTATTTCAAACATTTCAGTTTAGCGTAAATACAGTAAATTCAATGTCAAAACAATTCTATTTCATGCAATTCAGTTTATCATAAGTGCGTAGTTTAAATGCCAAAGCAATTCTATCACAAGCAATTTAGTTTAGCATAATCATGCAGTTTAGTTCTATTTGACCCATAGATAAAACCATATCAGATGCTACCACTCCGGGTCAGAGCGATGGCAATAAAGGGGTACTTCGCATTCCCCAAATCTCCAGGATTACTGGAACCTCATCATCAGATTGTTTAGCGTCATATTAATGACACTCGGTGTGGGGAGGGTCTTACCCCTCTACAGAGAAGCAGTCTGTATATTCTACAGCCCCAGCCGACTAGGAAAATGTTTATTGGATGGTTGCTGGTACTATATTCAAAGTGCATTGTTATGCTGTTTTTTTTTTTTGTAATTTGGAAATGTTATTATTAATTATTATAATAATATATTTATAAAATTTTAGTGTAGTTTTATGTTTATGTTAAGGTTGTCGATGTGAGTTGGTTTGTTGAGTGTTTGTTTTTTTGCTTTTTTCATATATATTTTTTTGTTTGTTTGTAATATCCTATCAAGTGTAACATTGTTCCAGTAGTTATCAAGAGAGAATTGGTTGACTCCCATGAGGTGTGGTCAAAGATCTAGGAAGGAAGTGCGTAGACATCAGTTGAGTTTTGAAGAAATCCTCCCTCAAAATATATTCATAAAAAAGGCAAGATGGTTATAAAACTAATTTACATGCTTTATAAATCCAGATTTTCTCATTTTTTTTTTTTTTCCATATTGGAATCTTTATATTTATATGTAACATACGTGGAAATATTACTTTTAAATTATACCTGCAAGAAGAGTTTTGGTAAACGACCTTTGCCCAGTCAGCTGGGGCTGTAGAATACACTGACTGCACCTCTGCAGAGGGGTACGACCCCCCTAACGAGTGTCCTGGATATGACACTAAACAATCTGATGGTGAGGTTCCAGCTGTGCTGGAGCTTTCGGGAATGCGGAGTACCCCTTCATTGCCATCGTTCCCAGGTCCACTCTGGCTCGGAGTGGTAGCACCTGATAGGGCCCTATCTATGGGTTAAATAGAACTAACAGTATACTTATGCTAAAATTAATTGAGTAAACTGAATAGATTGAAATAGAAACGTTTTTGACAATTAAACCGTACTTACACTTAAACTGCGTGCTTATGCTTAACTGAATTATTTCAAATAGAACTGTTTTTCGACATTAAAACTGTATTTACACTTAACTGAATTATTACATATAACTGCTTGAATAGTTTGAAATGGAAATGTTTTCGACAATTAAACTGTACTTATGGTAAACTGAACTGTTTTCAATAGAACAGATTATCTACATAAAAATGGATTTGGCGTTAAATAACCTACAAATGTTGATATGCCATAAAACCAAACAAACCAAACCAAACTAAACGACCGTGGTTAGTTTGCTTAGAAAACATTTCTTGTTCTTTAATGATACTTGCAACCGAAATGTGACGTCTTAAAATGTTCGGCTTGAGGTTACCCTTACCACTTTTTAAACCTGTACTATAATTTTAAAGGTTCCTATAGGAATTTTCACCTTGTAAAAGACCGAATTTGATGTGATAGGAAGATAGAAAATAAACGTAAATGATTAATAACAACAATGATTTATTTTCAAATTGATGACATACTGTGAAAAATATCACAAATTTCGTTGAATGACGGTAAAAAGAATTATCATTTACTGATTTCCATTTTTATTGTTATGACATCAATCAGACATCAATTCACAGGAAAATGAGATTAAGAATTTCTTAAAGGAGAATAAGTTCTAATGCTTTTGGTACTGCTTCCTAAGTTCACGGATAAAAGTGGCTTGTTATGCCATAAAGGTAACTTTTGACGATACACCCAAACTTTTCCACTGGGTTCAGACCTGGCAAAACTTCAGGCGACTTGATAAGTCGGTTATTTTTTTCCCTGAATTTAGTTAAATATTCGACGGTTGAAATCGAAGCACCAGTTGGCGTCATATCATGCACTGAATAATCCCAACAGAGAAGAAAAATGTCGCAAGAACTAAGATCCAAGGCATTTTGGGGTGAGAATTTAATAAAGAAGTTAGGGTGCTATTTTTTTTTCCTTTTTTTTTTATTGTTTTGGAAAGGAATCAGTTGCGATGGGTTAGCTGCTTCTCGGGTGTTTCTGGTGGTGTTAAAAATCGATGCTTCTATATAAGAAGTTGTGAAAGATTCTAAATAGTATTTCATCGTCATCTCCGAAATATCTTCAATGTGGATGATTAAAATATGACATTTTTGGCAACTGCAGAAATCACTTAATTATTATTTAGCTGCAAATTTTTATGAAGATTTCTTTATTCTTTATGAGCTTTTGAAATAATTTGGTGTAATGAAAATGCAGTTATGTTGTTTTTATATTGTTAGTGATTACAGTTACCATTCCCCTGTATTGAAAATTTAAATTATATGTATAGGTGTGGGCTTACCGCTCTCCCGTGGGGGTTGAGAAGGAATTTACGGCTGCCACTCACATAATGTAAAGCTCTTCATACGAATTAAGCACTCTGGTATCCGGTAAGGTATAAATGTAAACAAACGAAAGCTACTACTTAGTGCCTTATAATTCCCACGCTGACGTTGTTCGGGTGTTGGCTGAGCGGTATGATACTATATATAAATATATATATATATATATATGTATGTATTAAACAGACACACACACACACACACTCGTGCACACACGTTATATATAAAAGAGGGTTGTTCAAAATGTTCAAAGCTTCTCCAAGATTTTTGATTTGTCGAACATCTCTCAACTTCAAATGGGTTTCACCTGCACAAAATTAATTCAGAAACCTGAATTAGTTATTCTGGTCTCATAAAAAAATAATGAAATGTTACCATAATAAAATATTTCAGCTATGGTTTTTCTTTCTGATGAGGCTTAAAACATTTGAACCATATATATATATCTTATGTGTATGTACATGTGTTTAATATAGACACGTGTGTGTTTAATATGTATATATGTATATATATATATTAAACGAACACATATATACATATGTGTGTGTATAATGTAAATATATATTAAATATATATATATATATATATATATATATATATATTAAACCCGCACGCACGCACGCACGTACATGCTTATATGTATATGTGTCTGTGTGTACTTAATATATATAAATGTGTGCTTATATATATATATATATATATATATATATATATATATATATGTGTGTGTGTGTGTGGGTGGGTGGGTGTTGAATATATAGATATGTTTGTGAGTGTGTTTAATATGTACCTATGTATATATATGAAATACACACGCAACCACACCCAACCAACCACACACACACACACACACACACACATATATATATATATATATATATATATATATATATATATATATATATATCCCAGGGTTGTTCAAAAGGTTCTATTCTTTACACAAAATTTTAGATTTGTCACTCACCCTGCACATTTGTATGGGTCGGACCTACACAATAATTACGACAAAAATCTGAATTACTTTGTCTAGTCTTATAAAAAAAGGTGATGTGGTGAGAATATGGGAGCTGACCCATCCTACTGAAAGGCTAACATATAGATATAAAATAGATCGTAGAACAAGGTCCATAGTCATATAACTAGACTTGCGGTCCCCTAAGTCAAACAATATATACATAATCAATTGAAGTGTAATGCATATGCGTATACATAGAACGGGCGATCGGAGAATCAAAAGCTAACCTATATATATATATATATATATATATATATGTGTGTGTGTGTGTGTGTATGTGTGTGTGTGTGTGTGTGTGATGTCTAAAACAGTCCAAGTGATAAAAAGTTATTTACTTAATTTGATGAGAATAGTAATTTATTGAATCGAGATAAAGATATGACGTGACATGAACTGCTGACTTATATGTTAAAAAATCAAAGTCATGGATCTGTTCAAATTATCGGATTTTGAGTCGCTCTGTATGCATGAAGGATTGGGCAGAAGTAATTGAACAATCAATAGCGATACAATGCTATTGACTACCCGATTTTATATATACAGAAATCATTATACTCTTCGGACACAGCAAATCAGTCAAGTCAAGCCACGCCAATAAAAAAATATTCGTAAACGTTTAATGTAAATGTTCATATGCTCATCACATGGAGGAAATGAATTATTAAATAAATATCAAACTTTAAAAAACAATTAATTAAGAATAGTTTATTTAATGGCTTTTAAGTTTTTTGTTTTTTTTTTATAATTTGAAATAAGCTAGTCGTACTTACCCAAATATGTTTTAAGATAATCTCTGATGTTTGGTTTGGTTTGATTTTATGGCATATCAATCATTCTAGGTTATTTAATGCCAAATCCTTTTTATACTTATGGATTAAATATGATTTCTAAACTTATTTTGTAGATAACATTTTAAACGAGCCTGAGCTCATTTTCTTTTTGCATACAATTAGATTGTTTCATTTATTTCTATCTAATGATTTTATTTACTATGAATCATTTGTTTGCACACAGTTAAACGTTTTCAAGTATTGCTATTTAACACTAACAATTCAATTAAACATCAGTCATTTGCATACACACAGTTAAATGTTCAAACAGTTCTATTTCAAGCAATTCAACTTAGCATCTCAAAAAAGTTAAGTGGTTCCAGGTATTGCTATGTATCACAAACAATTCGATTAAACGACAGCGATTTACACACACACAGTTAAATGAATGAAGAGTTCTGTTTCAAGCAATTCAGTATAGTGCAAACCATTTGTTTGCACTCAGTTTAAATATAAAAGTACACAGTTCTATTTGTAGGTTTTTTTACCCGTCTGCAGAGAGGCAATCGGTATATTCTTTAGCTCCAGCCGACTGGGCCATCTCTGATGTTAAGATTGAAATTGTAGCTTAGAATTAATTATCCTAACCTAATCAAACATATAAACAAATGTCTTTATTGGGTATCCTTTTGAGATGAGGCTTCTTAATCTGAGAATTAATATTTTTCAAAGAATTTTTTGCGGACTTTTTGTCCTCATCTTGGTAGTTTTTGTTTTTTTTCTCACTACGTTTCGGCCAAATTTCACCTTTGGACTTCTTCAGGTGATTAACCGCGACCTCGCATAGGAATGCTGAGTTTTGTAACCGTATCCCCAGTAATTACTGCCTTCCATAGTTGTTGTCAAAAACGTGGTGTGATAGACAACAACTATGGAAGGCAGTATTTACAGGGGATATGGTTGCAAGACTCAGCATTCCTATCCGAGGTCGCGGTCAATCACCTGAAGAAGGCCAGAGGTGAAATTTGGCCGAAACGTAGTGAGAAGAAACAAAAAAAAATACCAAGATGAGGACAAAAAGTCCGCAATAAATAAAAAAGATAAAAAAAATAAATTCTTAGATATAAACATATCTTTTTAATTGTGCTTGCATAAAAATATTTCTCATAAAAATTCCCCCAGCTCTGTTCGTGCGGAGGGGTAGAATACCCTAACTGTATCCACTACAGAAGGGGAAGAATGCCCGAAATCGTTGTCCTTGGAATGACACTAAACTGCACCTGATGGTGAGGTTCTTGTTCTGGAGATCTGGAGAGTACCCATTAATTTCTATTACTCCCAAGTCCACTCTAACTCGAAGTGATAGTAGCTATTAGGATCCTAGCTATGCCTCAAATAGATCTGTTTTTTAAAATAATTCGTATTCTATAGTGTTGTATACCAGGATAATAGACAATAACACGAATGTATAAAAATATAATTGGTTTGTTTTCTTTTCCTTTTTTATTACAAAATGTACAAAATAGTTGAGAGAAGGAGAGAGTCAAGGAACGGCAAAGATAAAAACACTTCAGTGAACCGCTTCTTCTTCGTTTTGCTTCTACAGGGCCAGCTCAAAAGACCTAATCTTCTCAGCTGCTATATGTCTTTCAACTACAGGGCCTTCATCTTTCTTCTGGGATCATACCCGCTATCGAGTTTCGTAAAGTTAAGACCTTTTTTGCATCTCTCAACCGTAAGCTGTTTGGCACAAGGCCTGTTCCCAGAGTAGCGTGAAGTCTTGCCACTCTTCTGCAGGCTCCTTCCTCCTCACCGCTCCATTGATTCAAAAATCTTCTGTGGTTATATATTTTTCCGGACGCCCACGCAATCATCGTGGTCAGACTTCTTTTCGGCGGTCGACCCACGCAGTTCACGAGGCATTTCCGTTGTGTTATGTTTAACGTAAGACACATGTGTATATTCTATTTTGAAACTCACATAACTTAAGCAGCCTATCAAAAGGAAATATCCAACAATAGGACCGTGTACAAAAACAAAAACAAAAAAAAAAACTCTAAGGAAACAATGATAGAACGAAAGTAAACATGAACGTTCAATGAATACTTAACTTCCAGGTATTAAGTCAACGTTGTCAAGTTGACATGACGTTAAAATCAATCAATGTTTTTCTTAAATTCTTCACAGATGAATATATCAACTTCATTAAATATTTATCATGTGAAAAATATAATTGGCATATATTTTTTAATTTGGATTTATCTTTTATGATAACAGAGTCTACATAAATTTTCAATAAGTACATTTTTGGCGTTGTTGGGATCTAACCGATCCGAAGAGGCAGAAGCCGGCTTAGAATAAGTCCCATTCATTGGCGATGTGAAAAGATTGGTTTGGTTGGGTTTTATGTTGTAAACACATTTTGTTGATAACATTCTTTAACGAGCCTGAGTTCATTTTTTTTGCAGAAAGTTTAAATAGTTTCAAGTATTGCTATATAAGAGTCACAATTTAACATCAGTTATTTCTTTACTCACAATCATTTCTTTTTAACACATAGATAGGACGCTATCAGATGCTAACAGACAGTGGACCTGAGAGCAATGGCAATAAACAGGTACTCCGCATTCCTGAAAGCTTCAGTATTACAAGAGCCTAACGATCAGATTGTTTAGTGTCATATCGAGGATACTCGTCGTGAGGGAGTCTTACCCCTCTGCAAAGGAGCAGTCGATGTGTTCTACTACCCCAACTGACTGGGCCCATTCAAGTTTAGAGTGAACCTGGGAGCAATGGCAATGAAAAGGTGACTCTGCACACACCATATCTCCAGAACAGGATATTCGTGATCAGATGTCGTATAGTGTCATTCATTGGACACTCTTTTTTGAAATGTTCTTGCCCTATTCGGAGGATACAGTCGACGTTTTCAAAGCTCCGCCAACAGAAAAGAGAACAATATTAAAAATTACAAGCAAAACAAAAAGAATTGCTTGCCTAAAATTTGGTAGATGCGTGCTGACGTTTGATGAGCATAAAAAAGTTACCCCATATTCATTAACTAAGTTAAGCTTGGTCAGACACAAGGCTAGATATGCAGAGCAGCCAGTAAGAATCGAAATCACTGACAATGGTCTACTAACCAAGTTCGCTAATCATCAAACCACGCAAGGAATCAATATTAAATAATATCTTATGTTAGGCACTCTAATAAAGGGGAACAAATATTTAATGCAACAGTTTTTTTTCCTGCACACGAGACGTCAGCATTATATTTATTATAAGTACAGGAAAAAAAAAATAAAAAAAAATTATTTTTCCCATCAAAATGCTGAAGTAAGGTAAAATGAAATTTATGCACGAAAATGGACAGAAAAATAGTCCTTTTTATTGGCGTGCCTTGGGAGGCTTGGCGTGCGTAAAAGCTTCATGTCTTTACGGGGGCACGAATAGGGTATACTCAATAAGTAATGATAACAAGATTATGAAATGCAGAGGGGAATTCCTCTATTCTGAAGTTCTCAACATTTGCCAATCTCTAAATGACACCCGTTACCTAATATCTGCACGAAAAATAAAAATAAAACAACCTTTATCTTTCTATCTCTTTCATCTACTTTCTTTTGCAAACATTTTTCCCTTTCTTTCTTTCTTTCTCTCTTTCTTTCTTTCTTCTCTCATTCCCCCCCTTTTTGTGTATCTTGAGGGAGTCCTCTTGGAGTAAAGGCTAAAGTGCTGGAGTGTAAGTAAGCGAGTTCGAACTCTGATCGCGCTATTACGTTCACTTTTGGACTTATACTCTTGGGAATGGTATTGAACCGCCTTATTTCCCCAGCTATGGGTTCAATGTTGTCACTGTTTTTCTTCTACAAGTATGACCTTAGCATTGAATATACCGAGAAAGTTGATATGCCATTAAGCAAAGAAACTAAACCAAACGTTACTGTACATTTCTTTTCCGTTGAATTGCTTTTGATATAAATAAGCTCTAAAATCAGAACTGAATGTTGGTGATAGGGCAGCAGAAGCTAATGTTGTGCAGTCGGGGTATTAAAAATAGCCAAAGAAATGTTGAAGAGACTAATCCTTCCTTTGACAAAGCAAAAACTAAAGCAAAAACAAAAACAAAAACAAAAGCAAAAACAAAAATAAGATAAAGAAAGAAAAAACACATTTTTACAAAAACTCTCTCATGTTTTACATCGGATGGTACATCTTCGAACCAGTATGATGAACATAGATATTTATGCAGTGGTTTTCTTCGTTGATGGAGGAAATCATTGCTCTCTTTTATAATTTTTAACCCTACTTCCGGATAATAAAGGGGTTTTGATAAAGACCCAAATTAATCGACTTTATTCTTTGTTGTCTCGGTACAAACTCTCACCTTTCGAATCCAAGTTGTCACTTGTGACTGCGTCTGGCACCTGAATGTGAGTTCATGCAATTGACCTTTTGACTTGTTCATGTTCATCGCAACCAGCATACCCGGGCACTGAGTTCGTTGCTAATGCAAGGAAATAATATTACACTTAATTTTTTCCCCAATAACCTATCATTTTTTGCCATATTACAGCTGAACACCATTCTGGCAAAATGACGTCTGACACAAAATAAGAGGTGTACGGTTAAATGATTCCAACAGGAAAGACTTTTATCCAATTGAAATTTATCGACACTTATTCCACGAAAGGTGGATGTGAGCACAGTTAGGCGCCAGTGATATAAAGGATAATCCACGTTCAACTCAGCTGACAACCGACAAAATAAAGAGCACCTCATTCGGTTATTTCGCGTGAGTCAGGCTGATGAAACCTGGACGTTTATTTATCATCATTTGTGCTGTGAAAACGAGAAGCATTGGCTATAAAGCAGGTTTTCACAAGAATGGTATGCAGGTTCTTGTCAAGAGAGCGAAAAACCATGATAGTGGTAACTATGTGGGAAAACTAGTAGTTTGGTAGTTGAAAACTTGCTCTCCACCCAGTTACTGGGGCTTAGAATTTGCTGACTGTATCTTCTTCAGCGGGTGACCGGAGTTCAATCCCAGTCATACCAAAGACTCAAAAATGTAACGCGCTTAACACTCAGCATTGTAAGATATGGATTAAGGGTAAAGTGGAGCAATCCAGGGAATGGAGTAGAGCCCTTCCTTACACCTTGGTTTAGTAGCTATTGAAAAAGGAGCCTTCGGGTCACCCTTGACTACGGTCGCGAACTTTACTTTATTACCACGGAAGTTAAGGCAGAGTTGGTCTAATGAGTAGAGTGTTCTCCAGTGGTCCGGTATACCTGGGTTCAATCCCAGGTCGAGTCATACCAAAGACTTTAAAAATGGTACTTGATACTGCCTTGCTTAACACTCAGCATTATAAGGCAAGGATCAAGGGTAAAGTGGAGCAATCCAGGGAAAGGAGTAGTGCCTTTCCCTACTCCTTGGTGTAGTAGTTATTGAAAAAGGAGCCTTCGGGTTACCCGCGACTAGAGTCACCAACTTTACTTACCGTGGAAATTAACGCAGAGCATTACTGAGGAAATTAATGCAGTGTATTACCACGGAAATCAATGCAGGGTATTACCACGGAAATTAACGCAGAGTATTACCGAGGAAATTAACGCAGAGCATTACCACGGAAATTAACGCAGAGCATTACCAACCCAGTCGGGTGGGGCTGAAGAATACACCGACTGTTTCTCTGCAGGGGAGCAAGACCTCCAACAACGAGTGTCCTGATATGACACTAAAAGATCTGATGGTTAGGCACCAGTAATGCTGGAGCATTGGGGAATGCGGAGTGCTTCTGCTCCCTGGTCTGCTCTAGCTCAGAGCGGCACACCTGATTGGTCTATTGGTCAAATAGAACTGTTTGACATTTAAACTGAGGGCAAACAAATGACTTACGTTGAATTGAATTGTTAGAAATAGAACTGTTTGATTATTTAACTGTGAGTGAATAAATCACTGCTGTTTAATTGAATTGTTAGAGTTACATCCTATTTACCAACCCCTCCGCTCGGGTAGGATATGACACTAGGTCAATTTTTAAGCGGAGTTTTACAGGTTTGAATTCAGGGTTTTCCTTCTCCTAGTCTAGTTGCCTCACCAAGACTGAAGAACCTAGTCTGTCCTACTATTTACCCATAGCTGGATTCATACCTTTCCCAAGGGTATTAGTGGTATGTGAAATGCAATGAGTTTCGTCCAGGATTTGAACTCGTGTCACCGTGTTCATTTCCCTACGACGATAACCATTACACCACGGGCACCTCCATGAATTGTTAGAGTTACATACCAATTCTTGGAACCATTAGACTGTGTGTGAAAGAATATCTTAGGCTCGTTTGAAAACGTTATCATCAAAATGTGTTTACAAATCATATATGTAATATATATGTATAAAGAGTATTTGGCATTAAATAACCTACAATGGTTGATATGCAATAAAACTAAACCAAGCCAAATCATATATATTTTCTACCCTAAAGTCCAACGTGGCTGGGCAGTGGCAACGGGTCGTGCCTGAGCTATGCTGTCGGGAACTTAGGTTCCTGGTAGAGCCACCCAAGGCGGATTGGTCCGGCACCCAGTGGTATTAGGGCTGCAACCCGGCTAAAAGAGCGCTGGTGAAAATCCAGGAGGTGTCTTTTCCGGCAACCGGCGGCCTCGGGCATCTCTGTCAATGCGTCTGTGGAAAATCTGCGGCAAACAGGGCATTTCTCCGGGTAGGACTAGGGGCCCTTCTCTCAATCAAATTCCAAAGTATCTTTCTCAATGAGCAACATAAACAGCGATATGGTGTACTTGCTCGGGAGGAAGCCGGTTCAACCCGACCAGGGTGAAAGCCGATACAAGTACAAGTATATATATTTTGTATATATGTATAAAGAAGATTTGGCATTAAATCGTCTACAGTGGTTGATATCCCATAAAACTCAAGCACACAAAACCAAACCAAACAGGAGCTACATTTTGAGCATCTTTCATATTTCAAAATTTAAGAACTAATACCGATAAGAAAGATACCTGTTTTAAAAGTGGGTACCGTATAGACTCGTGTATTGTTCCATGCAATCTGGGATTATTTGTAGACATTTTTAGCGGGAGATTGTCGGCGTATCTGTTGACCTAGGCCTTGGCCTATCTTTGGTCACCTTTCTACTTACATAATATTTGGATCGCGCGAATTGTGTGATGTCGAAATAGGCTAAAAATTTATTCTCAGAGAGTTGCATGATACGCAAGAACGTGTGGCATCTTTGTTTTATACCTGTTTTAGAAAATGTTTTATTTCTTTTTTAGAAGGTATCTTATCTCTTTTTGAGCAAGTGAAACATTTAATTTTAATGTTTAATACAAAGGGTGTACCTCCCTGGACACAGGCCATAAACCTTAGCGCGCTAAAATTGTCAGTTTCAACAATTATGAACATTTCTTTATCGAGAGAGGCGTTCTGGAAAGAAAGAAAGCAAGCAAGAAAGAAAAACAAACCTCAAAAACAAACATGCACGCATGTGCATTTACAAATTCCCATGCATGTATACGCGTATTAATAATTTAAGATATTATGCTCACATGCAATTGAAGCAAACATCAAGAAAGTAAAATGGCGCTTTTTTTTTGTTCTTCCCGACATGCTTTGCACCAAACTGAGCCGATGATAATAAATGCCTTCTTTCTCGTTTGCAATATCTTATTGCTTTTTTTGTCTTGATTTCTTTTCATTTGCCTTTTCCCCAGTATTGACTGAAATTTATCAAACTTTTTTTGTATTAGTTCTTTTCTTAATTTCATAGCCATTTTCATTTTATTTACGGTATCACGAAATTATTATTATTATTATTATCATTATTATTATTGTTTTAGTCTTTTCTTTTTTTTTTCTGAATAAGGTTTTTGGTGTATCCCTAATATTCATCAAATGATTATTTTTTATATTTTTCAAAAATAGTTTTTTTCATTGTAGATTTCTTTTTTTATTGCATGTTTCCTTTCTCCTTTGTTTCACTTAGGCCCTGAGTTTTTAGTAAGGACATTTTCCTTTTCCTTTCTTTCTTTCATTCTTTCTTTCTTTCTTTCTTTCTGTCTTTTTTCTCTTTCTTTCTTCATTACATATTTTTTCGTTTCAATTGCTTTTCTCTGCAATCATTTTTTCATGTTTATTTGTTTGTTTGTTTGTTTGTTTTATTTGCTTTATCTGTATCTTTCTTTTTCTTGTAACTAATTTTCCTTGCTTTCCTCTTCCTATCTTTCTTACTTTCTTACTTTCTTTTACGTTCTTACATTTTTTCTTTTTTTTTCTCTATCTCTATGTTTAATTTCTTTATTCTGTGTATTACTGAGTTTTTCTTCTTCTTTCTTTTGTTAGTTTCTTTCTTTCTTTCTTTCTTTCTTTCTTTCTTTCTTTCTTTCTTTCTTTCTTAAATCTGCTTTTTAACAGTTTTTCTTGAATTTCATTTGCCCTCTTTCTTTCTTCTTTATATCTTTCATGCAGAGCTTTCTTTCTTTCTTAAAGTTGATTCCTTCCTCTTTCTTCACTTCTTTCACGGGGGTTTTCTTTCTTTCTTTCTTTCTTTCTTTCTCTCTTTCTTTCTTAAAGTTGATTTCCTCCTCTTTCTTCATTTCTTTCACGTGGGGCTTTCTTTCTTTCTTTCTTTCTTTCTTTCTTAAAGCTGTTTCCTTCCTCTTTCTTCACTTCTTTCACGGGGTGTTTTCTTTCTTTCTTTCTTTCGCGTAGGGTTTTCTTTCTTTCTTTCTTTCTTTCTTTCTTTCTTTCTTTCTTTCTTTCTTTCTTTCTTTCAAACATATAAATACAGAATATTGACTATTGAGCAACCTACGGTGGTCTATCTGCAGACAAGTCTGCATTAATATATTGTTTAGTATCTTGCCAAGAGTTAGATGGAGGCTGATTCTAATCACGCTTACTGTGGCGCGTTGAATTCTTTGCATCAATCCTCATTTAAACCAGGCATTTTGTCACGTAGATTTATTACAACAGTGAATTACGACTGCCTACAGCAACTGAAGAGCCACACATGTTCCAAATTTGATAGCATTTAATAGCTGAAAATATATCATTTCTGCACCAATTTATTTATCTACGACTTGTATATTTAAATATTTTGTACTTACCTACCCCACCACATTTTGTCACCCAATATTTCTTCGTATGCATATTTGCAGCGATAATTTTCCCCCCTTTACTTTATATATATATATATATATATATATATATATATATACTAGTAAAAGTACATGATGTGAGAAGGGAAAAAGAGTGAATAAATATTTTATTGAAATAATTCTTAAAATATTGAACCTTAAAGTACTGTTAAAACCATCGATAAACTCGAATTAGAGGATATTTTTTATACGTAGGGACCTTCTTTGTGTCTCAATCAGGTTTATAGGGTATTATCAATAATCAGATAGATAACATGATTCCTTTCAAAATTTAAGTTCGAGTTCGATTTCTATTCATACTTTATAAAGATATCAATCGGGCGTCCAATATTTTCGACTTTTGAAAAGAATCAGATTATTCGTCTGATGATTGAGAATTTGTCATAAGACTGCGAAGAAAGTATTTGTGCATCCTTTTTCTAATCGATGGTTTTATCGGGATTTTCAAGATCTTATCACTTGATGTTGAGAGTTGTAACAATTAAGGCGAGTAATGGTTTGTTTGATTAGGTTTCTTCATTTAAAGGCATATCAACTTTCCTGCGTTAGTCAATACCAAACCATCCCTGTTGAAGAACGGTAAAGATACTATTCAACCCGTAGCTAGCAGTGGGGAAATTAGTCGGTTCTTACCTTTCTCAATGGTATTATTCCGAAAGTAACAGTGCAACTGGAGTTCGAACTCCCTTACGACGATGTCGCAGTCTTGTACCTTAACAACTCAGCCACGTGTTCTCTCCTGAAAAAAAGAGACAAGTGGGTTGTTTTTGAATTCCAAATATCAATGACCATGTCAGTGTCAACATGAAAGACGGTTTGGAAACTCAAGGAGATGGCCAACCTGGATTATTAACGCATTGATTAATGTGGAAACCAAACTGTACATGCACGTAACAATAATTCAATCTGGTGCCAAAGCTGGGGGTCTTTTAACTAACAAGAACGTGATGAGAATAAATGAATGAAGGAAACTTGAGTTAACTGAAAACAGTGTGGGAGGGAAAAGTAAAAGAAAATAAGCAATCACGGAAGAAACGAAAACGGAACAGAATAAAAAGAAATTAAAGAGATAAAGCTGAAAAAAAAAGAAGAAAAAAGTAAAGAAGAGATAAATTAACAGAGGAGTCAGGAGAAGAGGGCAGATGACGGTTTTTAAAAATCCATAAAAGAAGAGTATATTATAAACGAAAAGTCTACTCAGAGTAAGCACACGTAAAACGAAACAAATACAGCGATTATTTGTATATAACACGCACTCATGTATAAGGGGTACTTTTTACCTTGGATAATGAAATTCTGGATAAAGAATCATCAAGTACATTATTTAAATTTTTAATTGGTAAATTTGACCGAAATTCAGCATTTTTTCAACTTATCTGTTTGTACTGACTAAAAATAAAATTCTAAATAGTTTACAGTGTGTCTTAAAATACAAAATTCACGCAGTATCTAGAGTAAATACACGGACATGTTCACACAAAAACTAAAACCAGCTTGCTGCTTAAATAAGCTCATATTAGAAGAAACAAAATTACATCCCCAAAAAAGTGGTGCCCGTGGTGTAAGGGTTATCGTCGTAGGAAATGGACACGAGTTCAAATCCTGGACGTGACTGATTGCATTTCACATCGCACTAATATCCTTGGGAAAGGTATGAATCCAAT
Organism: Sepioteuthis lessoniana; assembly: GCA_963585895.1. NCBI lineage: Eukaryota > Metazoa > Mollusca > Cephalopoda > Myopsida > Loliginidae > Sepioteuthis > Sepioteuthis lessoniana. Next base: position 91,760,221 of record OY757914.1, on the reverse strand, counting down.
TATTCTACTTTCAACTATGGGTAAATAGTAGGACAGACTAGGTTCTTCAGCCTGGGTGAGGCAACTAGTCTAGTAGAAGGAAAACTCTGAATTCCAACCTGTTAAACTCCGCTAAAAATTGACCTTGTGTCATATCCTACCCAAGCGGGGAGGGGTTGGTAAATATGTATTACCTCCCAAAAACACATTTCAGAGGATATAAAGTAAGTTGGCGACCATAGTCGAGGGTAACCCGAAGGCTCCCTTTTCGATATCTACTACACCAATGTGTTGGGGAGGGCGCTACTCCTTCCCTGGATTGCTCTACTTTACCCTTGAACCGTACCTTATAATGCTGAGTGTTAAGCAAGGAGGCATCAAGTACCATTTTTTGAGTCCTTGGTATGACTCGACCTGGGATTGAACCCAGGTCTCCCGGGCCATTGGCGAACACTCTAACCCCTAGGCCAAACCGAATAGTTTTCACTTTTGATATAACTTTCGGTCTTCCCATCCTGAATATGGTGAGTCATGTGGCAAGAAAAAATAGATGATCATATTGTTCTCGTGTATAATACGCACCCTTAACTTTTAGGCTGAAAAACTTTTTTTAAAAATCGGCTCGTAAATAATTATGGTAGTTTAAAGAATGAAGAGAAAAGAAAAATTAGTCGAAAACCTCTGAAGGAAACAACAGAGTCCCACTTATGGCACAAATAGATATGTTTAAAAATTATTCGTGTTCGATAGCAATACTTGATCTCATAAATAATTTGATTGATTGACTAATTGATTTATATTTTTTGTGCAGATATTTCTTAAGAATTTTGTTTATGATTTCACAAAGTCCAATTAAATACGTTGCGTTGTGGCAAACATGCTGGACTTCGAAATCTTCGGTAGTGAGTTCGAATTCTTGTCAAGCTAATACATTTACTGTCGGGAAAGATGAAAACCCTCTTATTCCATGGCTCAGTCGACTGGGGCTGTAGAATACGCCGATAGCACTTCTACAGAACGGGAATACCCCTCCTCAACAAGTGTCCTGGATATGACGCTAAGCTATCTGTAACGCAGGCACCTCTAGTGGTTTAACGGTTAGCAAGCTAGACTAGCGAACCTACACAAGTGAGTTCGAGTCTCATTGGGTGCCCCATTCATTCGGCCTCGTGCCACATCGAAGCAAAGAGCTTTGTAAATTACCTAAGCTATCTGTAACGCTCCAGTACAGGAGCTTTGGTGAATGTTGAGTGCCCTTTCATTGCCATTACTCAGAGGTTCACTCTGACCTGGATTGGTAGTACTCATTAGGGTCCCATCTATGGGTCAAATAGAAATGTTCAGTTTTTCACTCGTGATTGTTATTATCATGTAGAATTATTAAGATTAAATAGAAATACGCGAAACCATTTAACTGTAAAAAACAAATGATGTCTTGCTTGTTTAAAAATAATGTCACCTACATATCATTTGCATACAAATCACACACACATACACACACATATATATATATATATATATATATATATATATATATATATGTAAGCAGGGTTTGGCATTAAATAACCCTCAATGGTTGATATGCCATAAAACACAATCACACCTATACCTTATTTCCCAGCTATGAGTTAGATAGTACTGTTCTACAAATTATAACTTTGGCATTAAATAGTCCGCTGAGTTTGATGTGCCATTAAACGGAGAAAATAAGCGAAATCAAATCATTCAGAACAAATATTGGATGGTTTGGTTTGGTTTCTTTGTTTAATGGCATATCAACACTTTTTAGGTTATTTAATGCCAAAGCCATTCTCCTCGAAGAACAGTAGTGGTACTATTTAACCCATAGCAGGGAGGATAAGGGGGTTCATACCTTTCCCAAGGGTATTTGCCCGAAAGTGAACGTAATAGCGCGACTGGAGTACGAACTCGCGTACTACGATTCCGCAGTCCATTGCTTTAACCGTTACACCACAAGGACACCCCCACAAATATTAGAGGTAATGAACACACACTAAAGGTGCCAAAAGGGAGGAGACATTACAGTTTTTTCTGATAGTAAACAGGGGGTTGATTCTAAACCTTTAAATTCAAGCGACAGATATTTGAACCGTTTGTTCAAAGTGGTCAAAGTACATATACCCGGACGACCTGAATTCCGTTATGGGAATCACCATTCTTACATCATAATTTCCATAAAAATGTTGTAATTCTATATTTTACATGATTTGAATTGCCTATAAAATACTGTAATATTGTATTCAAAGGCCTATACAACTGTTGAATTATGCTGTATAACATAGAAAAGCAACGACACTTATGTATAAAAATATAATCTGCTTCTTTTCTTTTTCTTTTTATTACCTCAAATGTGTGCATTTGTAGAGAGAGAGAGAGAGAGAAAGAGAGAGAGAGAAATCGAGAGAGAGAGAGAGAGAGGAATCGCGCGTGAGAGAGAGAGAGAGAGAGAGAGAGGGAGAAATCGCGTGAGAGCGAGAGAGAGAAATCGCGAGAGAGAGAGAGGGAGAGCGAGAGAGTCGAAGATAGCTGAGCTGCACATACAGGGGCCAAGGTATGAATCTTCAGTGAAACCTTTTCTCTGTCTTTTCTGTTCGGGAAGAAATTTCCCTGGTTATATGATATCCTGGACGCTGATGTGAAAAACTCTAAAGGAGTAAATAATAATAATGCACAACCCTGAATCCGCCCGAGAAAATGAGATCCACAAAGTTCTTTGGGATTTCGAGATACAAACGGATCACCTAATCACGGCCAGAAAATCAGTCCTAGTAATAAGTTGTCAGCAACAGCAACAACAAAAAGAAGAGTCCTTACACCTCCTCAATCTTGTCGCTTACGCGTTGTACGTTATCAAACTTCCTTCTTACAAGCTACCAACGCAATTTATGCAGCATTTCTATCGAGAACACCTGAGTCCTGTTTACTTTAGATACCAGATGCATTTCCTGTTATTTTTGTTCCCAGTGTCCGATTTCCACAACTGTATCTATTGTTGTCAAAAGGGTTTTCAAGTCAATATCCAACAATATCAGATTACATTTAACATATTCAGCAAATTTTCAGCTAGGATACTAGAGTTGAAGGACTACAGGTGTGACAGGGCATTGGATTCTAGGTTTAACTTCAAACATTCGAGTTCTGAGTGTAATATTAAACTGTATCTGGTGTTAAGACTCCAGTCCTTGAGCTTTGGGGAAAGTGGCGTACCCAATCATTGCTATTACTCCCAGGTTCATTTCGACCCGGGTAGTTGTATTTGTCAGGGTTCAATCTATTGGTTGAATTATATTATTATTCCTTGTTAGTTTTTCATACCAGCGATAACTGATGCCTTTCAATGGAGTCTAAGAGACAGCAAGTCTTCTCGGGTCTCCAGGACTCTTCACAGTATTCTGACTGATCTTAACAATAGTCTAGTATGGTATCTTCTCCTCCTCCAATTTCTAAGTCTTTCAGCCCCTTCACTAAGTATTTCAGAATCTTTCCGAGTGCACCAATTAAGATTGGTATCACCGTCACCATCATATTCCATAGCCTCTTCAGTTCTCTTGCAAGATTTATGTACTTACATCTTTTTTCGTTTTCTTTGATTTTCACTCAAGGGTTCTCAAGGTCGGCAAAATCCACTATTCGGCTAATTCTCTTCTTTTTTTGTTGTTGCTTTTGCTGACTACTTATTACTAGGACTGATTTTCTGGCCGAGATTAGGTGATCCGTTTGTATCTCAAAATCCCAAAGAACTTTGTGCATCTCATTTTCTTGGACGGATTCAGGGTTGTGCATTATTATTATTTACTCGTTTAGCGTCAAATGATGGTTTTTCACCGGAGTTTGAGTGACAGCAAGTCTCCTCAAGTCTCCAGGGACTCTTCTCAGTATTCTGGCCGCTCTTAATAATGCTGTCCTCGAGTCCCTTTAATAATCCTTTAGTTACTGTACTAAAAGCACCAATCACAATTGGGTAATTGTCACCTTCATGTTCCATAGTTTTTTCAATTCTCTAGCAAGGTCGAGGTATTTATCCTTCTTTTCATATTCTTTCAGTTCTATTCTGTGGTCAGTCAGGACAGTAAAGTCGATAATTTTGCCATTTTTTTGTGATTATTATAAGGTCTGGTCTTCTAGCCGAGATTAGGTGATCTGTTTGTACGTCAAAGTCTCATAGGAGTTTATGTGTGTCATTTTCTAGGACAGCTGCTGGGTTGTGCATATACCATTCGTTCGTATTATTATTATTTTTTTTATTATTATCAGACAGGAATAATTCAAACAATATTACTGTGTTTAAATAAATAATTATTAAATAGAAATAATTACTTGAAACCATACAATTTTGTATAGATTATAAATCTTTGTTACGTTGCATCGTACACCAGCACCTAGTGGCTTGCCGATACAGCTTTTTTTGATAATTGCTTGTGACTGAATACAGAAAAAAATGTAAATACCGAAAATCACGAAGAAAAGGTTGGCCGAAAGAATATTTCAAATGGTGGAACTTTTCGTAACTACAGCTTTATTTTCATAAAGCAACGCCCCCAGTAAAACAGAGATTTGGTGTTCAGCCGGTGTTTTCTCTTAGTCAGGGTGAAATGCTGCTAAATGGCATACCTGGAGTCTACTTTGAGTCTGACAGCCAAGGGTTAAGTGGTGGGGTCCTATTTACAATTGGTCAGACACCCTGTCCAGTCAGAACTACCCAAGACCCATAAGTAAGTCCCGTTTGACCGAGTCCGTATAGTTTGCTCCTGTCCTTAGAGACGGACCTGGTCACATCTCGACAGCCATTATCGGATATGATCCCACTGTGTGAAAACAAATAATCATAGGGAAATAAAAAGTGCAATTAAAAGTGCAATAGACCATTTAAAATAGAGTTATTACAAGCGGTAATAAATTAAACAAAAGTTGGCTTTGAATAACCCATGAGAAGTTGATGTGCCGTTTAACAAATAAACCAATAGACCGACTCAAATAATGGCTTATAGACCATTTAAAATATAGTTATTACAAGCAGTAATAAATTTTAAAAAATCAGCTTTAAATAACCCATGAGAAGTTGATGTGCCGTTTAACAAATAAACCGACTCACATATTGGCTGAAGTATTGTCTTAAAAATAGCAGAGACGTGGATACATATCCAGATTAAAACAAAATGAAATTAATTCAAAACAAAATTGATAAAGCAGGTCTAAAAAGAAAGAAAAAAAAAACTGGTTTGAAAGGTATTTACACGAACTTGGTATCACAAATTTTATAGACTGGTGAAAATACGAGAATGAGTACTTCTATAATCGTATAGACAGTGTGATCTGAAAAGAAGATCAGGCGATACTATATTGTCGTTGAAAATGTCACTCCATATCCATTTTGTGAGGAGGAATATTAGAGTTCAGATTTCTTTTTATTACGGTTTTGAAGGCGAAGCAAAAAATACGCTGACAACGAAAGAAGTTAGAACTCTTCTCTATAAGAAGTGTCCTGAAAATTGCACTAAAAAGCATCCTTGACAAGGCTCCTGATTTTGAGCGCTTTGGAATTCGCAGTTACCCTTCGATACAATTACACCAACGTTCATCCTTTTAAACTCCCATGTTTGATTCAAATAGATCCGTTGGAAACAATGCACTTACACTAAACTGATTTATTTGAAATAGAATCGTTTATCAGTATAAAAATGGATGTGGCATTTAATACCTTGCAAGAATTGATATACCATAAAACGCAAACAAACAAACATAAATTCTATTGTTTAAAAAAGAATTGTTTTAACATTGAAACTGTACTTACGCTTAGCTGAATTGTCTGAAATAGAACAGTTTTGACATTTAAGTGTGTGTGGACAAAAACTATACTTATGCTAAACGGAATTGTTTTAATAAGAAATGTTTGAATAAACTGAATAGCTTGAAATAGAAATGTTTTTGACAATTGAACTGTTTACTTATGCTAAAATGAATCGTTTGAAATAGAACTGTTTATTTGTAGAAAATGGATTTGGCTTCAAATAACTAACAAAGGTTGATATACCATAAAAACCAAACCAACCAACCAACCAACCTACCAAACTTTTTATAAATTTCAGATTGACAATCTTTAACAGCGTTTATCCCATTAACCAACCCCTTCCAGAAAACGCTCCAGATTATATACATATCACCGCTTAAATTCATACGTACCAACATCATGAATTTGTCACATAACGTTTATATACTTTGTCTGAAAAATAAAGTATATATAAGTAAGAAATACCACTGTCAACAAACTAAATAGGTGAAATGTTATAAATTTAGATAGATCTAATTTAATCATTATGAAGGATATATATATATATAAAAGCGTTTAAATTGGATAATGTAAAATGCATAAAACCAGACAATGTAATTGAAGACAAATGAACGTCCAACTATAGCTGGTGTCGGATGATGAGTAGAGAGCTCAAAAACCGGACGTCTTGGCCTCATATGAGTATAATATATTGTATCATAAGACAAGTGGGAACTAATATTTGTATATCCATAAAAGACTAAAGAAAGAGAAGAACTGAAATAAAGACAGCATGTCTGACCTCCAACTTTTTCCTCTCAAGACCTGCAGCATACCATGATACGATTGTCATTTAATAAGTCATAGGACATTTTTGAAAAAAAACAAAATTTTTTCAGATTGTTTTTGGAATTGGTTTATAGCAAAAAAAAAAATTAATCTTGCAAAAAGATTTGTTCAGTGGCTATTCAAAATGAAGCCAAATCAAACAGTGCTGAAAGCTTGAATAGAGGTCTGTCATCAAAGTTTTGGTGGCTGAAAAGAGCAAACCATGTGAAATTTACAGAAGAATGTGTGATGTGTACGGAAAAACATGTTATTGTAAAAAAATGTTTATCAATGGGTTAAACATTAATTTGTCATTACGAGCCAGAATCGAAAAGATCGTCTATGGAGTGAAAACACGCTGACTCTCCGGTAAAGAAAAATTCCGGGTGCTACAGTCACTAAAGAAGGACATGGTGACAGTCTTCTTGGACATAAAAGGCCCGATCACTGTTGATTTCCCTGAAAAAGGTGCAACTGTAAGCTGTATTATTCATGGCTAACTCTTTATGTAAAATTAGCCGAATCTATTGAATTGTGTTAAAGTGAAAGTTGTGAAATGAAGAGAAAAAAAACTGTGTTCTAAAAGAGGACTCACTTTTCTCCAAAATATTATTATAGAGTTGATATTTATCCGTGGTTCCATTCAGGCAGGATTTGACACGAGGTCTTTTTTTATAGTGAGGATTAAGTGATGGATAAGCTGGGCACGAGCCTAGACTCATGCGCTACTAGTCAATGCCGTTCATAGGTTCACTAAGCCAGCTAAGCCAGTCATTGTTAGGTCTCCCGGCAAGAAGCCAGGTGACCTTCCTTGTCCTTGTTGCCGCCCGACATGAATGCCAGACGGTCGATTGAACCCACTTTCTGTTCAGAGACCGTAAACTTCGAGTTTATTATGGAGTTATGAGGCTCCCGTGGTGTAATGGTTATCGTCGTAGGAAATGGACACGGCGATACGAGTTCAAATCCTGGACGAGACTGGTTGCATTTCAAATATTACAAATACCCTTGGGAAAGGTATGAATCCAATTATTCTCCCTCCAGCTATGGGTAAATAGTAGGACAGACTAGGCAACTAGTCTAGGAGAAGGAAAACTCTGAATTCAAACCTGTTAAACTCCGCTTAAAAATTGACCTTGTGTCATATCCTGCCCGAGCAGAGGGTTTGGTAAATAGGATTATGGAGTTATGAATGAGTAAAATATCATTTTTCAGTAACTTCATTGATGTGCTTAAGAGGTATGTTTTACATATGTATATCATATATTATTTGGATTTATATGTAACTGATAAAAAATGCACGAGAAATGCCTTATTGATTTTAGTGGTTGTTTTTAAAATTTATAACAGCCGTGCAATACTCACATTTCTATTAACACCATCGTACCCACATAGCTACCAATGAGTCGGGCGGCCATTTCCAAATTTCCATAAAACAGGTCATTGCAGTCTAAAAAATATTGGAAAAGAAAATGGACATAGCATGCTGGATGATCTTGTTGCATATCCGTTATCGTCCTAGAAAGAGGATTTGGCTATCCGAATTCAAACCTCCAACAAGGCTATGTGCATTTCAAATAGCGCGCTAATGCTATTTGGAAAAGTATGAATCCAATTATTCTCTCTTCATCTGTGGGTAAATAGTTGAGCAGACTAAGCTTTTAACCTCGGTAAGGCAACCAATCTAGGAGAAGGGAAACTCTGTAATGGGATGAACTATTTCTGCCCAAATGACGCTAGATAAGTAGAGCCTCCACGACCAAAATCTGATTACTAGACTATTGAATTACTGAGTATTTTTAAGATGATTCATTTCTATAATCAAGTCCATCAACTCCTTTCTGGGCAAATATATGTTTATCTTTCTTTTTATAAATTATAAATTGGCTGTTAAATATAAAAAGAAAAAAAGATTAACCAAAAGGAGTTATAGAATGTCTACTATACAAAAAATAGAAACTAATATTCATATATCTATTAAAAAAAAATAGCACGAAAAAGAACAACACGTCTACTTTCCGAACTTCCCCACTCAGGATCTGAACACTTCATATCACTCAATCGAAAATTATGCAATGAAGAAATTTTGTGTTTTTCCTGCGACTAGTTTATTTATTGCTAAATAAAGAAAAAAACAAAGAAAAAGAAAAAAAAGTAGAGGGCATCGTGCTTACTTCATACATTTTTAGCGGTTATAAAAATTTGAGAAAGAGAACTTGAGTGGAAATTTTCAAACAGTACTAATTTTGTGCGAACAAATATATTTGAATCAAATTTTGGGTTTATTTTTCTAAATCATAAATTAATTGAACACTGATGCAAAGGGAAATATCAAACATTAGTCGGAAGAAACAGGTCGACACGAAAAAAAAACTTGGAATTAAATGAGGTCAGTTCGGTACTCACACTCATAAGTTGTACCGTTTTAACCAAAAGACATCGACACACGGCTAACGAAGGCATGGACAGCTATCGATAAGCTATCGATCATATAGAAATCGGACCTGACCGATAAAAGGAAACGCAGTTTCTTCGAGGTAGCGGTCGTGTTAATACTGCTGTATAGATGCACTACTTGGACGCTAGCAAAACGGCTGGAGAAGAAGCAAGACAGCAATAACACAAGAATGTTGCGAGCAATATTGAACAAGTCCTGGCGGCAACACCCCACAAGGCATCAACTATACCGCCACCTACCTCCCATCACTAAAACTATACAAGTTAGACGAACCAGACATTCAGGACACTGCTGGAGAAGCAAGGACGAGCTCATAAGTGATGTACTCCTATGGACCCCCACATATGGCCGAGCAAAAGCAGGACGACCAGCTCGAACATACATACAGCAGCTCTGTGAGGATACGGGATGTAGCCCTGAAGACCTGCCGGAGGCGATGAACGATAGGGAAAGTGGCGAGAGAGGGTCAGGGATATCCATGCTAGCGGCATGACATGATAATGATGATGATGCGTGTTTTTACCAACCCGTTCAAACGAGCAGGTTGTGACACAAGGTCAATTTTTAAGTGGAGTTCAACAGGTTTAAATTCAGAGATTTACTTCTCCTTGATCGGTTGCCTTTCCAAGGCTAAAGAGCTCAAACTATGCAATATTCACGCATAGCTGGATGGAGAATAGTTGAATCCATACCTTTCCCAAGCTCATTGGTGCTCTTTGAGATACAATCAGCCTCGTCCAGGATTTGAACTCGTATTGACGTGTCAGTTTCCTATGACAATAACCATTACACCTCTGCCAAGAATTTTGTACTCTTTATCAATTAAGTGTTTGGAAAGTAGACTCTGCGTGGGTGTCGTCGCATTAATTTGCATTGGTGTGGTACTCGTTGTATATTGACGGATATTTAGTGTGATTTTGAAGTGAGTCAGCCGTATAAAACTGAGATTTCCTTAATCGAAGCGAAGCACTCCTGACCTCTCCATTATAAGATGGCATTGTGTCACATTCTGACTTGGTGGGATGTTAAATAGTGAAGCATGTTTTTTTAGTGAAATAACGTCTGGCTAGAGCTGATGCCTAATGGAGTGCAAGATCCGAAATGTAGGACTGTCTGACCTGATGCCAGAATTTTGGCCATCCTTGACAATACTGACAGCAGAGAGCATCTCACATAGTGTAATAGTCAGTGAGTTTAATTAGCAGGCCGTTGTTTGTGAGTTCGATTGTAACTGAGTTCTCCATACTTCTGGCCTTGTGCTACAACTAAGTTAAACGTAATAAATAACAGTTCTGCCAGCAGAGATAAAAGAACGTTTGGGAAGTAGCTTTCCTCTATGTTGTTAACCTCCATTCTTCTTCGCGACATTCTTCCACATAACAATATACCCTGTAATATTCGTTGGCAAATGTGTTGTGTTGTGTCGCGTTTCCTTATGTCTTGGAAATGTCAATCACGATTGACATAAAAGTCGAATTGTGTAAAAAGAAAGATTTTATGACAACTTCAGCTAGGAAATATTGCATGTATAGTACGCATTTACTGTTGAAAAATCAATGTAAAATACAAGCCAATATCTATCTATCTATCTATCTATGCTGCATTTTCTCTTTTAAACATATTTCATCAGAGGATTTGAACTGATTAAAGATAGAATAAACAGACATGAAGGGCCTGTCCCATTCAATCAAACATACACACACACACACAAACATATGTATTTAATCAAGCATATATATATATATATATATATATGTTTGGGTAAATAAAATGGAATCCTTGTTATTTTAACGTTTTTTTTTAAATCCTCGTTTTTTTATGTTACAATCTTAAAATTTGTTAATGATTCCTCCAAAGGATCTATTTGTTGTATACCGAGTACTCTCGGTTCTTATCAGAACCATTATCAAGGTAATGTGTATGTCTATTTCTAAATTAAAGCTGTTTAACATTTAAATTAAATTATTATTTTATCTTTACTTTTATCACCAGAGTGAGGCTTGTTTATATCACCAAGGGGATGTTAAGCGGTAGTGGCAGTTTCTTTAAAAATATTTTTATTACATGAAATAGAATAAAATATGTTCTATCTATCCTTTGTAATATAGATTGTTCTATTTTAAACATTTTAAAATATCGCTAGTTTCTTATGTTAATTCTATTAATAGTGGGTTGTGTAAATTTTACATATAAAACTTCTTAGATTTTTAATTTTTTGATGTTATTGTTTGTATGAAGTATTTCTACATTACTAACTAAAACATTTCTACATGTTGCCGTAAGACAGTTATGTTTTTGAAATGTTTATATATAGAGCAAGAATATGAAAGGTGTAGAGTGAGCCTCTAAAGAAAAAAGAAAAAACAAACTTCAAAATAACCAGGATTCCATTTTATTTGATCGGAACTGTTTAAATAAAAAGATGCTGCCCAAATACACCTTTTTTCATATATATATATATATATATATATATATATATATATATATATATATATATATATATTCAAGGAATTTGGAAGAATAAATTTTGCAAAATAAAAGAAATTTAGAGGGAATAAAATTTAATATGAAGAAATGTAAAGTAAATTTTGATATGAAGAGAATGACACTAAAACCAAATTTAGTATTTAACTGGTATTTTTTATGGGGTTTTAATGGGTAAATTTAAACAGTAAGTTACTCAGCTTTCTAGTTCGGATACTGATACAAAAAGGTAACTCAGACAATAAGGTTTTTTTTAAAAGAAAGGGATAGAAAAGATGAAGGGTTGCAAATTTAATGTAATTTGCGGGACTTATCCGAGGGAATGTCTGGGAAACAAAGTTCTTTGAATTTGAGTGTTTTTTTTTCTTTTTAGTTTCTTCGAAATGTTTTTATTTAATTTTGAGTCTTCTGAAGGGTTAGTTTTTCAGCAAAGTTCACGGGTTGAATTTTATCTTTCAGTTGATATTAATTGAGCCTTTTTAATTTTCATTTAATTTCAATTGAGTCTTCTGTAAAATTATCTTTTCAGCATAATTCTCGGGTTAAATGTTCTTTCACTTGTTTAACTTCGTAGAATTTCGGTAGTCGACTTTCATTTGATTTTAGTTTTAGTTCTTGGAGGGCTTCTTGCCTATTTGAAATACTTCTTGGTTATTCAGAAAGCGAGTGATGAAACCTTTCTGCTGGCTATTTTTTCTGCCTTAACAGTCTGGTTCCTCAGTTCGTACTAAGGGCCCAAAAGTAGTTTTCTACAAATAGTGGGAGGTAGCTTTTTGGTGCCGTAACGTCTGGGATTACTTCTCCCTTTTCCACTCGGGCCAAATCAAGTGGCGCACGTAGTCGGTTTGTTTATTTGTTTGAAATGAATTTTCATAATGTTTATATATGAACGTATGTATATTTATTACTTTAAAACAAATAACATTAGTTTAAAAAAGAAAAACGACAGAACCAACAGTCGTTAGGGGAAATCCCCTTTAGATTTTTGGCTAAGGTACTTGTATCGTGGTAAGGAATATACACAGTGAAATAAAGATTTAATTATTTATTAACTAAAGTTGTGCAGTCCAACAAATATTATAAATATTGTGCTCTGGGTGTTACGTCCGAAGTTGGTCTTACTACTGACCGAGATCTTGCAGAATGCTCCTTATTTAAGAAATACGACGTCTTTTATACCTCTGCAATACCGGAAGTCACGTGGTACGAGCCACTATATAACTGTACTGGACCATGACATCAGAGTAAGTGAGTTCGAACTCTCGTCTAGCCACAATGTTCACTTTCAGATTAATACCCTTGGGAAAAGTATGAACCTCCTACTTCTCGCTATCCCTACTGTTTTTTTACAAGGATGCTTTTGGCATTTAATAACCCACGAGGGTTGATATACTATTAAACTAAGAAAGCAAACCAAACTAATTTGCCCTGTCGGTGAGGTTTAGAATACACTAATTTATCACGAGGATCAGGAGGTGAGGCTGCAGTGCTGGATGTCTGCGAAATGTGATGTACTTCCTTATTGTCATTATTCCTGGCTCCACTCAGACCCGGAGTGCTAGAACTTGCCAAATCCTGTTCACACACACTCACTCACACACACACACACACACACGAATGTATAATTTTATAAATGCAATAGTTATTCTTATAAATTGATTACTTCAGAAGCCGATAACGTATATGTAAAAAAAGTTATTCGTAAAAATGTTCCTTCACTTACGTTGAGAATTACGATGGGCCTGGGGTAATATATTCGACTTGCGTAAATTCAGCCGGGCTTCGATCTTTGCTTGAAGTACCTCGTGGGTCTAGCCACACTGAAGATTGTGATACGACGAAAATTGTGATTGACTGTCTGTGAATGACAATACATATATATATAAATATATATATATACATCAGTCCAGTCGGCTGATGCTGTAGAATACACCGTCGGTATGTCTGCAGAGGGGTTAGATCTAAACGAGGTCCTGGATATAAATGTTTGCTACATCTGATGGTGAGGCTTAAGTCTGGGAGATTTGGGGAATGTGGAGTACCTCTTCATTGTTATTACTCCCAGGTCCATTCTGGCCCAGAGTGTTAGTGCCTATTAGAGTCCCATCAATATGTCAAATAGAATTGGTGTCCTGGGTAGGAAACTAAACTGGATCTGGGGTTGAGTCTCAAGTCCTAGAGATTCATTGCCATTACCCCTAAATTCCCTCTCACCTGTAGTGGTTGTACCTGTTAGGGTCTAATCTATTGGTCAAATAGAAGTGTTTAATCATTTAACTGTGCACAAACAAATGACTGATGGTAAATTTAATTGGCTGAGTTACGTAGCAATACTTGAAACCGTTTAGGTGTGTGAGTAATGTTAATTAGGAATATTAGTGTTAAATAGCAATACTTGAAAGCATATTACTGTATGTGAATAATTCTCTCTGTTAAGTTGCCGTACGTGTATCTATTTAACTGTGTACAAACAAATGAATCCTAACTTGTTTAAAATTTTATCTACAAGCTATTTGTTAATAAATCATATATATTTGATATATATATATATATATATATATATGTGTGTGTGTGTGTGTGTGAAGAGGTTTTGGCATTAAATAACCTACAGTGGGATATGGTGTCCATTTCCTAGGCGATAACCATTTCTCCGTGGGTATATATATATATATATATAGAGAGAGAGAGACAGAGAGACAGACAGAGAGACAGAGAGTGTGAGAGAATGGAATATTCTTAATAAATAAATCAATATATGAATATAAATATAAAAAATTGGTTGAAGTGAACTTATAGGCAATACTTTATTCTATCATCATGATGATCATCAAGGCGTTTTGTTTGCTCTCTCTCTCTCTCTCTCTCTCTCTCTCTCTCTCGTGCTGCTTCCAGAATTTGTTCAAAACAGCGACCAGGATCCTTGTGTAGCAATATCTCATTTACTGAAACTGATGCCAATATGGATAAAGTGTTTACTGCTATCGACTGGTTCTCGACAAAATGGAAATCTCAACTCTTTGATAAAATAAAACGGTAATTTTATCGTATGATTGCACCATTTGGACGCTAATGAAACCCATGGATAAAAAGCTAATCAAATAAGTTGAAAGCTCAAAATAAAACTGATCATACAGACATCATCATGTCATACTGCTAGCACAGATTTCCCTGAGCCTCTCTCGCCATCCCTCTCTATCGTCAATCGCACTCGGTAGGTTCCCTAAACGACATCATGTGTCCGTACAGAGTTGTTATTGATAAGTTCTCGTTGGTCGTCCTACATCTGCTCGTCCGTGTGAAGGAGTCTACCGGAGAACGTTGCTTATGAGTCAGACCTAACTTCTCCAACAGTGTCCCCTATATTTTGTTCGTCTGATTTGAATAGTTTTACAGATGGTATATATATATATATATATATATGGCATCGAAGATGTAAATTTATCTATTTATTAATACTTATATTGAGAAGTTAAGATAAAAACATGTGAGACATTTGCATCCACATTAATGGACATTGTGACTCTTGGTTTGTCTCTACATAACTTCTGTCGTGCTAAATCATTGTCATTTTTATTTTTATTTTTAAATCGGTGTAGTATTATACTGAATAAGAATTAGAGCCCGCAGTTCTTTTTTTTTTTTTTTACTAAGCTTTTCTTTTCGCTACATATTAAAACGAATATTATAATCAAAGTTATAGCTCTAGCTAGGATACCTTGGTGATGTTCGCCATCTCTCTCGTTGTTTATTCTCGGGTAATATCTTCGTTTGATCCTATTTACCCAACCCCCCCGCTCGGGTAGGATATGACTCAAGGTCAATTTTTTAAGCGGAGTTTAGTAGGTTTGAATTCAGAGTTTTCCTTCTCCTAGACTAGTTGCCTCACCAAGGCTGAAGAACCTAGTCTGCCCTACTATTTACCCATAGCTGGAGGGAGAATAATTGGATTCATACCTTTCCCAAGGGTATTAGTGCTATGTGAAATGCAATCAGTCTTGTCCAGGAATTGAACTCGTATCGCCGTGTCCATATCGTGTGGCGATAACCATTACACCACGGGCACCTTCAACTTTTCTCATCATCAAGTTTTGCAGAGAGTTCGGATTCTCGACTATTTTACGATGTCTTAATGGAGCCGATGAACGTGTGTGATTTCTGGTCGGCTAAATCACTTTTGACCATGTGAAGCAGCCAATTAGATAAAGCCGCATATGAGGTTATTTTTATTTCTCCAGCCGTGCCCTGTATGTCTTGTTCGACTTACTGGGACAATTTGTGAGATGAGAGGTAAGTGGCTGTAACACTGTTGTTTTTTAGGATATTGCTCGAACGGTTTGTTTAAAACAGCACGCAAGATCCTTGACTAGTTACTGTAAAACCTTTTCTCCAAGTATTTCGTTAGAGTCCATATTGTGCAAGCATACAGTTGTACTGACACGTTTTATTCTGTCAGAAAGATCAACTTGTGTAAATAAGAGGAAGAAGATCACGTGGTCTAATTGGAAGTTAGTGGACGTTATGAAATAATATATGCAGATGCCAGCGACAGTTGAGTCAGTTGGTGTCAGTGAAAACCGAGTCAGAGCCAACTTATAGTCACTGAGAGTGCCCCGCTAAGGGCTGCTGTCCTCAGCGGCCCTTATTTCTCCGACAGTGTCCCCATGCCTTGTTCGTCTGATTTGAATGGTTTTACATTGAGCATTCCCGACCAAGAAGCAGAAGAGCTAAGTTGGGTCTTGAAGATAACACAGCGTGCTATAATCAAGAGAAGAAGTTATGGGTCAATATAGAAATCTGTCTTGTCTCCCTCCACCCGTCTTTCTCACACACCACAGAAGCTTCAACCCCTTTTTAGAATTAAGTGTAAAAGTTATATTCTTATAAAAGTGTGGTTCTTCCTCCATCCATGTATATTATATTATCATGAGTATATAACATATCTTCGAAAAAAAAAAAAACAACCGTTGCATTATTCATATTTTGAAGTCACATGTTTCTAATGTTTTGGTATGCCAAAGATGCAGGGTTATTGTTTTCTGTCTGCATACCTGATTTTGGGTGTGTATTTGGCACCCACGAATGCCGTAAGCAAGGAGTTAAATGATAACGAGATATTTGCCAGAAATCTACACCAAACGCGAAGAATGGTTACTTCAAATATTTAAACTGGCTGATTACTAATTGGACTATCGATAGAATCAGTGATTGATCAGTTAGTTTTAAAAGCATGTCAACCTGTAAAGGTTTAGTTTATGCATTGAGGTTAGAGAAATGCATTCAATGCATATTTTTATTTTTGTATTGTTTTTAAGAGCTTTTTTGCACTTAGTAATATGATATCTAGTATTCGCATCTAATACAAATAATCTGCACGCAGATGTACGATTTCAACTATTTCTATCTGATACTGATTATTATATGCTATCAGGAAATTATTTCTGTTCTATATTAGTCATTTGTTTGTTATATGGTTTCAGTTAACATACAATAATAATCATTAGTAAACAATGAAAGCTTCTAGTATCGATTCTTAATATATATAATTTAAAGTTATATGATACCAAGAATTCCTATCTATCTAATACTAATGATTATATGCTTTCAAGTAATCAATTCTATATAATAGTGAGCGATATGATATTAAGTCTAACGTAAATTTGGGTGGGTTTCGATCCCAGGTTCAAGCGTCCTACGTATCTAGCCACACTGAAGAGCTGTGATACAACGAAACAGTCTGTCTGTGGATGACTATATATATATATATATATATAGACAGGGTAGACTGCTCGCCAATGGTCCGGGAGACCTGGGTTCAATTCCAGGTCGCGTCATACCAAAGACTTTAAAAATGGTACTTGATACCTCCTTGCTTAACACTCAGCAATATAAGGTATGTATCAAGGATAAAGTGGATCAATCCAGGGAAAGGAGTGGTGCCTTCTCCTACTGTTGTATTTTGACCTTTGACTCGGCCAAAAATGCCATTCCAAGGTGATGCACCGGAAGGAAGTGACACATTCTAATGGCAGTTATGAGAGGAAATCGCGTGGGCGGAAATTGGCTGATGAAATGGGACGGGGTAAAAAAATTCCCATGGTACACTCATAGACTGATGCACCGGAAGAGAGTGACCTGTGAAATGCATGACAGTTATTTCCGCTTGATGACGATCAAACATGCGATTTCAAAGATCAAGTGGGCGATCGAGTGGGCGATGAACTATTATATAACTCAGTCAAGTTGGGTTCGAGTTTCAGTTAGAACTGGAGATGGAGTTATAGACGAGATGTGGTAGGGAAAGCCACACCCGGCCGAAGGGGCCCTCGGGAACCCCGATGGAGTTTGGGGACCAGAGAAGTTGCTGATAAGATGCAGTAAAGAAAGCCAGCACCCATCAGAGTGGACCACAGGGCCTCCGGTTGAGCACCAGGAGAACAAGAAAGACACAACGTTGACGGCCATAAGAGTGGGGGTAAAAATATTACAGTTTCTGTTCGGTCTCCAGCTCCTTCTCACACGCAAACTTTGAATAACCTTTTCGAACCCTTGCAATAAAGAGAGAGGTAAACTATATTTTGTTAAAGAAGTCTTCCTGCGTCTTTATCATTGCGTCGGTATGTATCCTGTATATATATATATGTATATTTCTGCATGAATCAGCAGATGACAATATAACACTACACCTTGGTGTAGTAGCTATGGAAAAGGGAGCCTTCTGGTCGCACTCGACAACGTTTCCCAACTTTACTTATGTTGTTTCCAGTAATTACTACCACTAATATCTTTGAGTAAACATTTATAACTTCAAGATACTATTCTTAATGTGAATAGTTTACTGGTATATGACATCAAGTAATCAAAGCATCAAAGTACAGATTCAACTATTCTCCCTCTTGCTATGGGTAAATAATAATAGGGTGGACTAGACTCTTTAATGGGGGAATAGCCACCAGTCTAGAAGGAAAAGGCTGAATGCAAACCTGCTAACCTCCATTTATAAATTGACCTTGTATCACTTCTTGTTTGTGCGGTAAGAATGGCTTTTCTTATTCATGGCATGAAATATTCTCATCGAATACGCATAATTTTCAAAAAGGTTTATTCGACCAACAGATGGAAAGCCAAACGTTCCGAGTCAGAGTGGACCCGGGAGTAATGCCAATGAAGGTATACTTCACACTCCAAAGATCTCCAGCACTGGTACCTAAACGTCCGATGCAGTTTAATGTCATACCAAGGAACCCCATTTTGAAGGAGTTGTGTCTAAGCCGTCGGGAAAGGATACAGTCAATGTATTCTAAGCCTTACCGTAAGTTTTTTGATTGAAGATCTATTCAGAAGACATTCGCGTTTATTTTTCAGTAATATCTGTGTACACTCGGTAATAATATATAATAGATTAGTAGTGTCAGATTTTTTTTCACCAACTTTTTGACAGCTGTCTTTGTTTATTTTGTGTTCAAATAATTATGATACACAGAAGAAAATGCCATCAGCTATTAAAAAATTGTGGGAACTATTGATTAAGGGAATATTTAAGGACAGAAAGCATCACCTAAAAATAAAATCAAATGGTCGTTTGATCTTGATTGATTAGAGAAAATCGATAGTGTTTAAGATCTACTATCTTTAGCTCTTTAAGAACCTTTAGAAGCAGTAAATGCGATAAAATCGAGAGAGAGAGAGAGAGAGAGAGAGAAAGAGAGAGAGAGAGAGAGAAAGAGAGAAAGAGAGAGAGAGAGAGAAAGAGAGAAAGAGAGAGAAAGAGAGAGAGAGAGAGAGAAAGAGAGAGAGAGAGAGAGAAAGAGAGAAAGAGAGAGAGAGAGAAAGAGAGAAAGCGAGAGAGAGAGAGAGAGAGAGAGAGAGAGCAATATATATTGAGACAGACAGATTGACAGACAGAAGAGGCGATGATATGGTAAAATAGGAGGAGATAGGTAAATTATAAAACGATAGAAAGAAAGAAAGAAAGAAAGAAAGAAAGAGCCTTATGAAAAGAGAAACAATTAAAAAGAAAGAAAGAGAACAAGAAAGAAAGTGCGTTATGAAAAGAGAAACAAGAAAGAAAGAAAGAAAGAAAGAAAGAAAAGAAAGCAAGAAAGAAAGAGCCTAATGAAAGAAAGAAAGAAAGAAAGAAAGAAAGAAAGAAAGAGCCTTATGAAAAGAGAAACAATAATAAAGAAAGAAAGAGAACAAGAAAGAAACTGCGTTATGAAAAGAGAAACAAGAAAGAAAGAAAGAAAGAAAGAAAAGAAAGCAAGAAAGAAAGAGCCTAATGAAAGAAAGAAAGAAAGAAAGAAAGAAAGAAAGAGCCTTATGAAAAGAGAAACAAGAAAGAAAGAAAGAAAGAGAACAAGAAAGAAAGTGCGTTATGAAAAGAGAAACAAGAAAGAAAGAAAGAAAGAAAAGAAAGCAAGAAAGAAAGAGCCTAATGAAAAGAGAAACAAGACAGAAAGCAAGAAAGAAAGAAAAAAAAGAAAGCAAGAAAAAAAGAGCCTTATGAAAGAAAGAAAGAAAGAAAGAAAGAAAGAGCCTTATGAAAAGAGAAACAATAAAAAAGAAACAAAGAAAACAAAAAAGAAAGGGTCTAATGAAAAGAGAAAAAAAAAAGAAAGAAAGAAAAAAGAATTGAAAGAAAGAAAGAAAGAAAGGAAGAAAGAACCAAATGAAAAAAGAGATAAAGAAAGAAAGAAAGAAAGAAAGAAAGAAAGAGCCTTATGAAAAGAGAAACAAGAAAGAAAGAAAGAAAGAGAGAAAGTGTCTAATGAAAAGAGAAACAATAAAAAAAAACGCGTAAGGAAAAAAGGAAACCGGTAATTAGCCAAAATATAAAAACAGCAATAACAAAGGTGTAAATTCAAAAAGATAAAAAGAATGAAAACGTAATCAGTGGAAAGAAAGAAAGAACCTGTAAAAGAAAGAAAGAAAGAAAGAAAGAACATAGGATAGATTGAAAGAAAAGATAGAAAGGAAGATCGAGCAACTGATGGAAAAAAACCTCATCGAATTTGGGAAATAAAACACACACACACACACATGTATCAAAAGAAGTAAACGAAAACTTATAAAATGTCGAATTTTCACGGTTACTGCAAAAACTGAAAAAAGTTAATTCACATACACGAATTCCAAATAAAAGTTGTATAGTTTAAAGAAGAGTTTCAATGAATCGTGGAAGATCTCAAACATTTCGTGCTGGACATTTCAAAATAAATGACACTCTACGTCTGACCAGTGTAGGTTGATTGCAATTAGATAAATACATTACTTGAGATTAGCAAACGTTATATAATGGGGATACGGTCAACAGACAAAGATAAGGATTTGAAATTTCCTTCATTTAATTTCACTGTTTCTGTAGATAAAACCACTTCAGTTTCATTCAGTTTTTCTTACTAGATAGAAGAGTTAAATCCAATCACACAATCTGCAACAAGAAATTGTGATAACGATAGTAAATGCTTATCTACAGCGTTACGACGAGAAAAAATTCATAGATTTTTGTCGGTTAAATGACGCTGGGGCTTTGAATATGTTAAGTGTTTATTGTATTGAGACATAAAACCTTCTCTCTAAAAATTGGAATGTCTTAAGTATGACATTAAACTGCTTCTTATCATATTTACCCAACCGCTCCGCTCGAGCAGGCTATGACACAAGATCAATTTTTAAGCGGAGTTTAACAGTTTTGGATTCAGAGTTTTCATTCTCCTAGACAAGTTGACTCACCAAGGCTGAAGAACCCAGTCCGCCTTACTATTTACCTCTAGCTGGAGGGAGAATAATTGGATTCATACCTTAAACTGCTTCTTATAGAGTTCTGGTGATCTAGGAAGTGTGGAGTATCTCTTTATTCCATTACTCCCAAGTGTGGCAGTACTTGTTAGAGTCCCATGTATGAGTCAAATAGATTTGATTTTAAAATACTTGTATTAGAAAAGAATACTTGAAACCACTTAACGGTAAATTATTTCTATTAAAAATAGTTTCTTGAAACTATTGTTCTTTACTAAAGTTGGTTTGTATTTCCTGGCATATCAATTCTTGTGGGTTATTTAATGCAAAATTATATATTTATATATAACTTTATTTTTAAACGAGTTTTAGAGCTAATTTGTTTGCACAGTCTTGAATGGTTTTAAGTATTCCCATCTAACATTCAAAATTAATCACTTGTTTTCACGCAGTTAAATTGCTTCGAGCATTGCTATTTGACATCAGTACAAATAATCAGCCGACAAATGTATCATTTGAAATAACTGATCCTAATTTTTTAAAGTAAATGCTTGAATAGTTCTGTTTGACCCATAGCTTGTACACTAATGAGTACTACAAATCTGGGACAGAGTAGACCTAGCAGTTATGTTAATTAACGGGTACTCCACATTCCCCAAAGCTCTAGGACAGAGAAGCCTTACTATCCAATGCAATTTAATGTCATACCTAGGCCATTTGTTATGGGTAGGTCTTACTCCTCAGCAGGGGAGTAGTTGGCGTTTTCTTCTACTCCAACCGAACGGACGGTATTTACTCAGGCTAGTAATCATGAATTACTTGAAACCATACAACTATATGTAAGCAAATTACCATTATTAAACCAGAATAATTAATAGAAACCATATAAATATCAGTGTTAAGTTAGATATCGTATAACTGCGTTAAGAAAATTAAGAAATATCTATACAAGAAATCTAAATATAACAGTAGAATGAACGCGATTCCCTAACCTCAAGGCGTACAATAATCCCAGACGAGATGCCACGTTCTTAAAAGCAATCAATCAATCAATTTGTCTTCATACCCACTTGGATTTTATAAAAGCGTCTAGTTTTCCCAAAGTAACCGACATTGTATGTATATTTCCAACGGAGAGTTTGAAGTACACAGACGATAGATACGTTGTTACAATATAGTGCGTATCAATAGAAAGTGTGAAACAGAACGCCCACCCGATTTAATGAAAAAGAAATACGCATAAATACGCAAGATAGGATCTGCCAGACTCGACGTGAATTGCCAACGGACTACAGAATGAAGATGAAGGAAAAAAATTGGAGAAACACCAAGATAGAAATTGAAGAAGTTGCAGAAAACAAAGATTAAGGTTGTGCCCATGATAATTAGCACACTTGGCACCGTGCCGAAAATGTTAAATAGTATATATATATATATATATAAGTAGAAATTTTTATAGTAGATCATTTGATAAAATTAGTTGGTTGTTTTAACGGTATATCAACCCTTGTTGTGTTACTTAAAGACAAAGTCAATCATTCTTTGCAAGCAACCATTTAGCATCAAGAAACTAACGATAAAAATTTCTAAACAATAGTAGCCAGAAGTTACTGTTCTTAAAAAAAAAAAACCCTGTTCGCAGGGAATGTAGAATGCAAAGACTACATCTCTGCTGAAGGGAAAGCCTCTAACGTGTGTCCTGTTTACGAGTCTAAATAATCTCATGGTGTGGCTTCAGCAGTGCGGGAGCCTTGAAAATGTAGTGTACTCCTTCATCGCCATTGCTTCTAGGTCCAATCCGGAGAGGTAGCACCTGAAAGAGAGAGAGAGAGTCCTATCTATGGGTCAAATATGATTGATTGACATTTAAACTGTGTATAAAGAAATGACTTATGCTAAATCGAAGTATTAGAAAAAGAACTGTTTGATCATTTATCTGTGTGTGAACAAATGACTGATGTTTAATTGAATTGTTAGTTATACATAGCAATCCTTGTAACCATTTCACTGACTGTAGACAAATAATTAATATTTGAATTATTAGAGTTAGATAACAATTACTGAAACCATTTAACTGTGTAGAAACAATAGCAATACTACAGGACAAGCAAATTAGTTCTAACTCATTTAAAAATGAAATTACCGACAAACTATTCACTTATACATCATGAACTGTATAACCATTTAAATCTATGCAAAAAATGACTGATGTTACATTGTTACTGTTACATATCAATACTTGAAATCACGTTACTGTGTGATAACAAATGACTGACGTTACATTATTTCTGTTACATACCAATACTTGAAACCACTTCACTGTGTGCTAACAAATGACCGATGTTACATTGTTATTGTTACATATCAATACTTGAAACCACTTCACTGTGTGCTAACAAATGACTAACGTTACATTATTTCTGTTACATATCAATACTTGAAACCACTTCACTGTGTGCTAACAAATGACAGATGTTACATTGTTATTGTTACATATCAATACTTGAAACCCCTTCACAGTGTGCAAACAAATGACTGACGTTACATTGTTACTGTTACATATCAATACTTGAAACCCCTTCACAGTGAGCAAAGAAATGACTGATGTTACATTGTTACTGTTACATATCAATACTTGAAACCCCTTCACTGTGTGCTAACAAATGACAGATGTTACATTGTTACTGTTACATATCAATACTTGAAACCACTTCACAGTGTACAAAGAAATGACCGATGTTACATTGTTACTGTTACATATCAATACTTGAAACCACTTCACTGTGTGCAAAGAAATGACTGATGTTACATTGTTACTGTTACATATCAATACTTGAAATCACTTGACTGTCGGTAAACAAATGACCCTTGTTACATTTGTCTTGTTACATATCAATACTGGAAACCATTTAACTGTGTGCAAACAAATGATTAATTGTAACTGGAAATATTCGTGTTAAATAAAAATTCTTGAAGTTATTTAACTGTGTACAAAAGAAATGAGTTCAGTTTCGTTAAAAAATGTATCTATAAAATGAACTTACAAATCATATATATTTACTATATTTGTAAAATCGAGAATTAGCATTAAATAACTAATAATGGTTAATATATTATAAAACCAAACCAAACCAAACAAATGACTGATGTTAAATTTAATTAAATAGCAATACTTTAATGTGAAAATCTTTAAGTTCTAACTAATTTAAAAATGAAATAATCTTCCGACTATGAGTGCAAACAAATGACTGATGTTAAACTGTTAATGTTACATAGCAATATTTGAAACCACTTAACTATGTGGTAACAAATGATTTATTCTAAATAGAATTATTCGTATTTGACAACACAACTTGAAACCAATTTACAGCGAGCAAAAAAAATGGGCTCAAGCTCGTTAAAAAATCTTATCAACAAAATAGGTTAACAAATTATTTTAATACATATGCGAAAAGAAGATTTGGCATTAAATAACCTGCAAAGATTGATGTGCCATAAAACCCAACCAAACCAAACCTGAAAAAAATAATATAGAATTTCAAGTGGTTTTATCTAATACAAATAATTTGGAGATAATTACAGGGTTTCAAGCATTCCTATCTAATTCTAATAATTCGCACACAATTGTATGGTTTAAATTATTATTTTTTTTTTTTACTCCTTTAGAGTTTTTCACATCAGTGTTAGCTGATGGTTTTTCACTGGAGTTTGAGTGACAGCAAGTCTCCTCAAGTCTCCAGGACTCGTCTCAGTATTCAGGACTCGTCTCAGTATTCTGGCCGTCCTCAGCAATGCTGTCGTATGGATAGTCTCCACCCTTACACCAATTTCCAAATTATTATTATTATTATTATTATTATTATTATTATTATTATTATTATTATCATCTAATAATGATTTAGATGGAACTCAAAAAGATACTACAAATCCACAAAAAATTAACAGTTTATAATAAATGATTATATAAACTCTTAATATATATATATATATATATATATAAATATATATATGAATATATATATATATATAAATATATATATATAAATATAAATATATATATATATATATATATATATATAAATATATATATCAATATATATATATATATATATAAATTCATGAAGTCTTAGTAAATGTTAAGGTTAAATAGATTTCTTTTAAATCATATATATATATATATATATATATATATATATAACACCAATAATCTCCAGACAGTTGTTTAGTTTCAAATAACTTATCATAGCAATGCTTAATAAAGGATTAAACAGTTCTATTTGATCCTTATCCTTTGATTAGACCCTAACAGAGACTACAAATCCAGGTTAGAATGGATTTCATTAAGATTATGTCTTTCTCTCTCTATCTCTCTTTCTCTTTCTGTATATATATACATATATACAGAGAGAGAGAGAGAGAGAGAGAGAGAGATAATTTCTCAGAAATCTATTTGAACTTAAAAATGCTATTACTCAGTGTGAAATGTAATAGCTTTTATTAAGAAGTTATATATATATATATATATATATATATATATATATATATATATGTGTGTGTGTGTGTGTGTGTGTGTGTGTGTGTGTGTGTGTGTGTGTGTATAATCTCTGAACACAACTTATCAAAATTGATACTCATAGTTTCACGCTATGCAGCGATATATTTGAAGATAGTTTTGCCATTTGAGGGGTTGTATAAATAGAAGGTACATAAATGCAGTCAGTAAATATGTATTAATCTGTCGGTGGACAGCCAAACAATAATTCATTTTTATGCCCACATTTTGATACCAACTCAAATTTCTTTAAAAAAAAATCTCTTGTTAAAAAATTCACCCAGTTGGATTATAGCGCCTTTGTTCCATTTAAAATACTTTTCATATAACTTCGAACTAATATCCTGTTGTATATACTTTTAAAATATTGCTATTATACAATCTCTAAACGTTCTCTGCATTTGTACAGTTATAAAATCTAATGGAGCGGACGTTATGAATTGCAAAAAGATTTATAAACAAAAGCTATCCAGTTTCACGGGGCAGTATAACATGTGTTTTTAAATGAAGTCTTTTTGATCTAATTTTAGCGTCGTGAGTATAACACGAAACTGCATCCAGGGGGGAATCTTCGAATCTTGTGCTGTGGAGAGTGTGGAATCCCTTCTTCATTGCTGTTACTTCAACATCTTCTCTGAGCTGAAGTGGTAGTACCTGTTAGGGTCTCATCTGACGGTTAAATATATATCTTGGAGATAATTTCTATGATGATTTAAACAATATTAAAATAATGGCTCTTAAGACATTGATACTGCAATTAAGTATGAAATGCCTGTTTAAAATGAATATGAACTTTATCAATACATTAGCCCTTGAAACATTGATGTTGTAACGGAATCTGAAGTCCATATATGTTTAAAATTATTTTGAACTTTATTGATACCTTGTCTCTTAAAACATTCATATTCTAACTGAATCTGAAGTGCATATCTGTTAAATGATTTTGAACTTTAGTGATACGTTGTCTCTTTAAACATTGGAGCTTAAATGAGTATGAGGAGCCAACCAGTTTAGAATGATCGCAAAGATTCATTTTTGCATCGTATATAATTGTAAAACTGACTTTGGCATATCATTACCCAACAAAGGTTGACATGCCGTAATAACAACTAACCAACCAACCAACAATTTAACCAGCGAATCAATCAACTATCAAATCATGAAAGCAATTTCCTAATCTTGCAGAGAGTTTGTGTTTGTAGATGGCAAAAGTTTCGCTGGAATCGGCTAGTATATAATCAAGATGTTATATATTTTCTTGGCGTAAATGATGCATATATTTCCATAATAGTTTATTGGAATGAGGGAATCCACTTAGAAACATATGTGTTTTTGTGAATACTGGAAGGATTTCGATATATATATATATATATATATATATATATATATATATCAAAAAAGGAAAAACAACCTTAGCGCATGCGCATAAAACCATAAGCTCATGTGCATTGGATTTTTCCAATCCACTTAAATGACAAACAAGTGTTCTCATTGGTAGATTTCTTCCAGCGGTTCCTTATATCCTGTAATGCTTCTTATGTGCCCCCTGGCGGTTATCAGTGAATTGCTTGTAGTTTCTTGCACGCACATATAAACGAAAATCTGTCAAATTTTATTCGTATTTCTCGGGTTAAGCAATCCCAAACCGACCAGGATGCAATATCGTGACAAGTAGAGAATGACGTAGGAGTGACGTAAGAACGCTGATTGCCCATCAACAAACGGAAAAAAAATGAAGGTATTAAAAAACGAGTGAATAATAATAAGTAGAAAAAATAAAGAAAAAAATTGTTTGTTTGTTTGGGTTTTATGGCATATCAACCTTTGTAGGTTATTTAATGCCAAATCTTTTTTTCTACAAATAAACAGTTCTCTTTCAAACGATTCAGTTTAGCGTAAGTATACAGTCTAATTGTCAAAAACATTTCTATTTCAATCTATTCATTTTAGTCAAACCGTTCCATTTCAAACTATTCTGTTTAGTATAAGTATAGGTTTTGTTTATATACTGTTAAATGTCAAAACAATTCTATTTCAAACAATTCAGTTTAATGGAAGTATATTTTCAATGTCAAAAACCGTTATTTTTCAAACAACTCAGTTTAGCACACAAAAATAGTTCTATTTCAAACAATTCAGTTTAGCATAAGTACAAAGGTTTAATGTCAAAACAGTTCTATTTCAAGCAATTCAGTTTAACCTAAGTACACAGTTTAGTTATATTTGACCCATATGTAGGACCCTATAATGTGCTACCACTCCAGGCCAGTGTGGACCTGGGAGCGATGGCAATAAAGAGGTACTCCGCATTCCCACAAACTCCAACATTATTGGAACTTCACCATCCGATTGTTTAGTGTCCTATCCAGGACACACGCTGGGGGGAATTTTACCTCTCTGTAGAGAAGCAGTCAGTGTATTCTATAGCCCCTACCGACTGGGCAATAAAGAAGAAGAAGAAGAAGAAGAAGAAGAAGAAGAAGAAGAAGAAGAAGCGGAAATGGAGTGCTTAAGAATCTTGTAGCTTAAAGTTCAATCCTAACCTTATAACGGAATAAAAAAAAATAGGACCCCTATGTTAGTACTGTAATAAGGAAGCCCCTTCCACAAATTACAGGGTGGAACAATAAAATTGTCGTCCTAAAGAAAACAACACTATAGCTTTATTTTAAAACTTTTATTGAAAAAAAAATCAATTCAGGTAACTTGATTATGTAGTAGAGCTGACATCTATTCAATGTAGCCGCCTTTAGCCTCAATCACCGCCTCAATACGGATCCAGAACTGGGAGCATGCCTTTTCCACAAGCGCTGGCATGAGCTCAGCGAATACTCGGCGGATGGCTGCGATCAGGCTGGCTTTGGTGTTGTGGGAGGTCATGTTGGTGATGTTCTCGACGTATGACCAAACGAAGTAGTCCAGCGGGCTCAGGTCGGAGGAGGAGGGGGAAGTGAAAGAAGGGTACAAAGTCGTAGCACTCCTTCTGATGCCAAGCCTGGGTCTCTTTGGACTTGTGGGCCGGCGCCGAGTTCTACTGCTACACCCAGGGTCTACCACCGGCCACCTGATTGCACCAGGGGATCACCACACTCTTCAGCACATCCAGGTACACTTTGGTGTTGACTTTCAAACCGACTTCGAAGATGTGAGGTGGTATGATGTGGCCCTCACTTGAAACCACACCAAAGACCATAACCGTAGCCGGAAACTTTGTTTTCATCACACTGGGCACGTCCCTGTTATTCGTGGCAATCTAGATTTGCATTTTGAGGGTGCTGGCAATGGTCCTGTTGGATCGGTAGAGTGCATGAGTTGTACAGCGGCGCATCTCCGATCTTGCTCGTTGAACATTGTGTCACTTTCAGACATGATAGAAGGCTCTTATCGCTGTTGGGATGTGTACACAACTGGCCAACTAGTAGATGGTCTGCAACAAAAAAAAGTAAACCGGTTTTCATTAAACGGAAATGGAATCATGTATTTTCTAGGGCGACAATTTTGTCGTGGGACTCTGTAATACAGTTTTTTTTTATCAATCTTTAACGAATGACCCTTCCTGCTACCTTATACCAGTATTAAATTACATTTTCATTTTCTCATTTCTTTTCTTGCCCCCACTTTTAGTTGTTCTAACTTAACAGAACGAAGAAAACCTTTTTGAACCAATTGCTTTCAAAATCATTTACTATAGAACACGCAGTGGTTTAACTTGAATCCTTTGGACTGAACCTAGTCTTGTGAAGCTCAGTTATCATTGTTAAGGATATGGAACAGCTCATAGGCTTGCTTAACAAATCAAAAACAGAGTGTCTTAATATACATGGAACTTATGTGATTGCTAATAACTCTACTTATAATAATGCTATGTTCTTTTTTTTGTTTTAGATTTGAAAATAGTATACTATAACAACTATAAACCCAATTAACACGATGCTTTAGACAATAGAGGAAAATATTTTGCGACATTATGTAAAAAATCATTCAAAACTATCTCTTAATGGGTTGCATATTCATTGATATGATAATTATTTATCACTGAGACAAGAAACTCAAAAAAAAAAAAAAAATTGCACGTTCTGGAAGCTGATATAATAACAATTAAAAAACCATTGATTTGATGTCTTTAGCTCAAAGGATGCATTTTTTACAGGACGAGTTCCAAATGACTGCAATCGCACTGGTCTCAGTAATAAATCATTATCATATTAATGGGTTGCATCAAGTTTGAAACACTCTATATAAAAAGATATTGCACGCTGGGGACTACACTCAAAATTGCCAAATATAGGAAAACGAGTAAAAAAACCTAAAATGTTGATATTTCGTCAGATTTGAGCTACTTCAAATCGGAAAATTTTCTTTAACTTTATTGTGGATGAACAAGTTCTAAATAGTGTTAATATGAGCAAACAGATAATTCTACATTACTAATTTTTTTTATTTGGTCTATATTAACAAGGTTACGATAACATTAACAGCGAAGGATTTATACTACTTCAATGGTGGCCGAGTCAGAATCACTTCAGTTACATCATCAGTACAATTTTCGGGTAAAGGATCAGAAGGTTGTGAGTTCAACTTTTAATTCTTTGTCCTCTGGAGCAATTTTTATTCATTGTCAATCTTCTAAACTTGTCGAAGTTGATTTGATGTTGGTTACTGTTTTATTGCATATAAACCCTTGAGGTTTATTTAAAGCCAAATCCTTTTTATCCATATATATAATTTGTTACCGAATAGGGACTTTATTTTAAAACAAGTTGTTAGAGCTCAATTGTTTGCTGAAGGTTTCAAGTATTCTAATATAGCACTAACAATTCTATATGATACTAACCATTTCTTCGCACACATTTGGATGGTTTCAAGTATTAAAATTCTATTTAATATCAGTCATTTATTTGCACACAGTTAAATGCTTACAAGCGTTTCTCTATAATACTAGTAATTATATTTATCAATGTAATATACAAAAAATTGCACACAGCTGTATGGTTTCAAGTAACGTTAATCCCAAGAAAATGATACCTGATTCTTTGATGGGACTCTGACAAGTTTTACCAATCTGGGTCTGGGTGGACCAGAGACTATTGACCATAACGAGGTGCTCTGCATTTCCCAAAGCTCCAATTTGCCCAGTCAGCTGGGGCTGTAGAATGCACTGACTGCACCTCTGCAGAGGGGTAAGACCCCCCTAACGAGTGTCCTGAATATGACACTAAACAATCTGATGGTGAGGTTCCAGCAGTGCTGGAGCTTTGGGGAATGCGGAGTACCCCTTCATTGCCATCGCTCCCAGGTCCACTCTGGCCCGGGGTGGTAGCACCTGATAGGGCCCTATCTATGGGTTAAATAGAACTAACAGCATACTTATGCTAAAATGAATTGAGTAAACTGAATAGCTTAAAATAGAAACGTTTTTGACAATTAAACCCTACTTACACTTAAACTGCGTGCTTATGCTTAACTGAATTATTTCAAATAGAACTGTTTTTTGACATTAAAACTGTATTTACACATAACTGAATTATTACATATAACTGCTTAAATAGTTTGAAATGGAAATGTTTTTGACAATTAAACTGCGTACTTATGCTAAACTGAACTGTTTTCAATAGAACAGATAATTTACATAAAAATGGATTTGGCGTTAAATAACCTACAGAGGTTGATATGCCATAAAACCAAACAAACCAAACCAAACCAAACTAAAGCTCCAAGAGTGAAGCCTCATTATCAGAGGCAGTTTTGTGTCATACCTAGGACACTCATTGAAGCAGGATTGGTTGGTTGTTGGGGTTTTATGGTATATCAACCTTTGTCGGTTATTTAACGCTAAATCAATTTTTATACAAATAATCACTTCTATTTCAAACGATTTAGTTTAAGATGCGTACACAGTTTAATTGTCAGAAATATTTCTATTTCAAGCTATTCAATTTAGAAAAAACAGTTCTAATTATACCAATTCAGTTTAACCTAAGTACAGTTTCAATGTCAAAAACTGTTCCATTTCAAACAATTTAGTTTTGCACAAGTACGCAATTTAGTTCTCTTTGGCCCATAGTTAGGACTTATCAGGTGCTACCACTCTGGGCCACTGTAGACCTGGCGGCGAGGGCAATATAAGGGTTACTCTGCATTCCCCAAAGCTTCAGCATTTCTGGAACCTCACCATCAGACTCTTTAGTGTCATATCAAGGACACTCATTGGAGGGGGGTCTTACCCCTCTGCAGAGAAGCAGTCGATGTATTCTACAGTCCCAGCCGACTGGGCAAATGAGACAGGAGTCTTGTTCTTCTGCAGATATGCCGTCGGCGTATTCTAAAGCCCCAGTTAGCTTAGCGGAAATTCGTTTGATTTCTTTATTTTGTCATACCAAGACAGTCTGTTTTTCTTGCTATATATGTTTTGTTTTGTTTTATGACATATTAACCATTGTAGGTTATTTAATGCCAAATCCATTTTTATACATACAAACAGTTCTATTTCAAAGAATTCAGTTTAGCATAAGTACACTTTATTTTTATTTAACCCATAGATAGGATCCTTTAACGTGCAACCACTCCGGGCCAGAGAGGACCTGTGAGCGATGGCAATAAAGGTGTACTCCACATTCCCCAAAGCTCCAGCATTACTGGAACCTCAACATCAGATTGTTTAATGTCATATATAGGACACTCATTGGTGTGGGGGTCTTATCCCTTTGCAGGGATGCAGTCGGTGTATTCTACACCCCCAACCGACTGAGCCATTACTATTTAGGCATAGTTTGGGCAGATGAGATGGATTCAAAACTTTTCTTAGTGCATTAATGCTATGCGAAACAATTCCGTCTAGAATTGAAACTCAGCTCACAGGGTTCCTTTTTCATGACAATAACCATTGAGCTACTCTGCCACTCCATATTTTCTGTCGTGGGAAATTAATCAAAACAACAAAAATAGTACATCTTTTAATTTCGACCCATAACCGGATACCTTCGAACCTTTTTACGAACTAAGTTAAATTTGGAAAATAAAGAAAGGCCACATATGATAGTGCTTTAATTTGGAAGATCCTCTCTCGAGTTAATACGCGTTCTTATCGATCTTCAACGTGTGACCCATTCTGGTAGCCTTATACCAGGACAAAATTACATCCACGCTTTCTCTTCGTTTCTTGTCGTCATTTTGTCTTAATTGTCTGACTTAATAGGGTGAAGAAAACCTTTATAAGTATTTCTATAATTCTATCAATGTAATATTAAAATTTGCATGTAACTTCGAATAACTAATGATGATAATTCTCTGTAAATGATGGAATATTTATATATCTGTTATATTGTCAAGGGAGAATATTAGCATTGTACCTGAGTCCCCATTGAGGTGTGAGATTTTTTTTATATCAACAAGGGGTCACGTTAATGAACATTTAAATCCCTCGTCTTCAACAAGTACTGTATCTTAATATCTATCTATCTGAAACTTATCAGGAAACCATAGTTGTGAACCAGCTTCTGAATATCGATCTCTGTAAACTAACCATGATTCCTGATACTATGTTTTTTACCGTTTTACAATAACCATTTTTTGTTGCGAAGGTGTATGTCCTTGTACGCTTTTCTCGGTGGATGTAAGTGTGAATATTGATTATGATTATGAAGCAATAATTATCACTCGATTTTTTCCTCTTTTTTGCGTCTTGCCGCCATATTGTCTGTGTTGGTCTACATTAACAGGATGAAGACAACGCTCACGATCAATTGCTTTAAAAATACGCGGTTCGCCAATAAGAGTCGATCTTGTTATTGATGATTTGGGAAATCTCTTTACCCCCACTCTCTTTCCATAACTCTATCTCTCTATATCACTCCCTCTCTTAACCCTTCTCTATTCTTCTTTTTTCACCTCTCTCTCCCACTTTTTTCTCCCAACCTTTCTCCCCCAACCTCTGGCCCAGATGAGGCTGTAGAATACACCGACTCCATCTCTGCAGAGGGGTAAGACTCCTCCAATGAGTGTCGTGGATATGACACTAAACAGTCTGATGGTGAGGCTCCAGTAGTGCTGGAGCTTGTGGGGTTGTGGAGTACCCATTTATTGCCATTGCTCCTAGGTCCACTCTGGGCAAGAATGTTAGAACCTAATAGGGTCCTATCTATGGGTCAAATAGAACTGAACTGAGTACTTATGATAAACTGAATGGTTTGAAATAGAACTGTTTTGACATTTAAACTGCATATTCATGCTAAACAGAATTGTTTGAAATAGAGCTTTTTATAAGTATAAAAATATATATTTGTCATTAAATAAACTACAATGGTTGATAAGCCATAAAACCAAACTTAACCAAACCAAAATCCTAACCTCTAGCATTTTCTCGCTTCCAACTTCTCTTTCTTTCTCTCTCCTTACCTCTTTAATCTATCTATCTATCTATCTATCTCTTTCCTTACAAGCATGTTGCATGTCATCAACAGAGCACTGTTTACATAGAAACTCTATTTCTTCCTTGTATTTTCGAAACTTAAGATGCTTCGGATTCAACGTAAAGAAATAAAACGTTACCAATTCAGTGAATACAGTTTGTGTGCAAAGGTAGCGCCATGCTCTGTTCAACATTGCATCTAACGTTTTTTCTCTTGTAGTTGAGCGGTTGTAGTCATTAGAATCAGATTCGACAAATTAGTTTCAAATCATGTATGAAACTGCCTGCATTCAATTTTGCGCTAATACCCTTTGCAAAGGCATGAATCTGTCGGTTCCCTCTCATCAAGTATGGGTAAATAGTTGGATAGACACGGCTGTTTAGTTTTGGTGCGAAAATTGGTGTAGATAAGTAAGATTGAATTCAAACCTGCGGTAAGTAAAGTATACTGGCCAACCGTTTTCGAGGGCGGTCCCAAAGGCTCCTCTTTCAATAGCTTCTACACCTAGGTGTAGGGGAAGGCACTACATTGTTCCACTTACCATTGATCCATACCTTATAAGGATGAGTGTTTAGCAAAGAGATATCAAGTGCAATTTTTTGAGTCTTTGCTTTACCTCCACCTTGGATTGAACCTCGGTCTCCCGGACCATTTGCAAATACTCTATGTGTCACATCCTCTCAGTGGCGGAGGGGTTAAGTAAATTCATACATATATCGTTATCGGATGGCGACAACACCCCACGAGACTCCAACTGTACGGACACTTGCCCCCCCATCACGAAAACTATACAAGTCAGACAAACCAGACACGGGGGACACTGCTGGAGAAGCAAGGATGAGCTCATAAGCGATGTACTCCTGTGGACCCCCACATATGGATGTGCAAAAGTAGGACGACCAGCACGAACTTACATACAGCAACTATGTGAGGACACAGGATGTAACTCTGAAGACCTGCCGGAGGCGATGAATGATAGGGAGAAATGGCGAGAGAGGGTCAGGGATATCCGCGCTGGCGGCGCGACATGATGATGATGATGATGATATACCAACTCCTCCACACGCACAGGATGTGACACAAGGTCAGTTTTCAGTGGAGTTTAATTCAGAGTTTTCCTTCTCCTAGACTGGTCACCAAACTAAGGTTAAACGAACCAGTCTGCCCAACTATATAAGCAGAATTGGAGGGGTATAAATTGGATTCATACTTTTCAAAGAGTATTTGTGCTATGTGAAATGCAATCAGCTTTGTCCAGTACTTGATGCCGTGTT
Organism: Sepioteuthis lessoniana; assembly: GCA_963585895.1. NCBI lineage: Eukaryota > Metazoa > Mollusca > Cephalopoda > Myopsida > Loliginidae > Sepioteuthis > Sepioteuthis lessoniana. The sequence continues at coordinate 91,724,715 of OY757914.1, read as the reverse complement.
ACTGTGTCCATTTTCTACGACGATAGACTCGGGCACCCAGGACAACTATACTCTGTGTTTTTAAAGAATGCTTATTTGAAGCTATAACAGTTTACCAAAGGTCATTCGGTAGGTTAGTTGGTTGGTTGATTTTGATACTTATCAACCTTTGTTTAACGCCAAATCCTGCTTACGTATATATGGCCCTTCATCATCATCATGTCGCGCCATCAGCACTGATCTTCCTGGACCTCTCCCACCACCCTTCTCTATCGTCCCTCGCTTCCGGTAGGTCGTCAAGGCTACATCCTGTATCAGCACAGAACTGTTGCATGTAGGTCCTAGCTGGTCGTTCTCCGTTTGCTCGTCCATGTGAAGGGGTCCACAGGAGTACGGCACTTATGAGTTCGACCCTACTTTTCCAGCAGTGTCCTGCATTTCTGGTTCATCTAGCTTGGATAGTTTTCGTGATTGGTAGTTAGTGGCCCTACAGCTGCTGCTTTGTAGGTTGCTGTCTCCAGGACTTGTTCAATGTTGCTCGGATCATTCTTGTGTAGTTGCCGTTAAGCTTTTTCTCCATACGTTTAGTTAGCATCCATGTAGCGTATCCATACAGCAGTATCGGACACGAACGCTGCTTCAATAAAACGCGTTTTATTAGTCATGTCTGACTTCCATATGATCTAATTTAGCGAGAAACTGACTGTTTTTAAGCACCCTTCATCCTATTTTTAGGTTATACTAACTCATATATACTCTATAACTAATACTGAGAACTCTTTATTTATAAATATGTGAAATTATACCATGTATAATATATATAACCGATAGTCTATCAATGGCTGTCCATGTCTTTGCTAGTCGCGTGTTGATGTCAGACTATGTTGATGAGACACTGCTTCCTTGGAAGGTGAACATGTCCTCTAGTTTCGGAGATCTACTGTTTAAGGTGGAGATGTCGCCTCTTAATAGGTATACAGATCTCGGTATGTAGAAAATACCATCAATAGGTAATTATCGAGTTCTTCTAACTTGGAACGTTGTATCGACTCCTAGAAAAACCTAAAATCTCTTTTTTGTAAAACCCTAGCAGTTACTACAGACTTGGACTAGAGTTGATCTGAAAGTAATGGCAACTTTAGAGGGATTCCACATGCTCCAGAGCTTCAGAATTGGATCCTCACCACCGAATGTAGTTAAATATGAAACCCAGGACACTATACAGGAAAGATTTTTATATGAAACAATTTGCAGCATGGAAAAGGTTTTAATATGGGATTGATGCAATATTAGAAAAGATTTAGCAGAAATATGTGCAAGAGGTGAAGAGGTTTAATATAAAAGATTTTCAATATGGAGAGAGATTTAATATGGAATGGATACGTTAGCAGAAGAAGTTTCATATGGAATGGAAGTCATTGACAGCATTGGCTCATCTATTTTGTTTTGTTGCCAACCTTGCTTCGGACTTGCTATAAACTCGCATGTATACATATATATATATATATATATATATATTATATATATATAGACTTTTAAAAATGAGTATACTCTTCGGAGTTTTTTCAACGCCGAATGGATTATAACATATTGGATAATTTATATCTTGGGAGAAAAATAGCGCGAGAAATGTTTTCTTTTTTCTTCGTTTTTTTTTTTTTCTCAGGTTTTCTCAAAGTTATTGAGAAAAGAAGGTGTATTTTTGTTCGCGTATCCAGAATGGATTTCACTTAAAGGAAGTAATGAGAAAATGGGAATTAAAATAAACTGCCAAAAATTGTTCTCAGAAAATAAAAAAGGAAGAAAGAAAATTGTTGGCATGATACTTTTTTCGTATTATCTCTTTTATCATTTGACTTGTCGACGACAAACTATTACTTCCTTCCTTTGTTGATATATTGTCGGCGAATAGTAGTATCACTTAAAGACAGAATCTATTCTTAGAAGTTACAAATAGAAAAGACTCTAACCAGTTTTAAAGCCAAGTACAAACAATAAGTTTCATCATATACTTGATACACACAGATGCTCATAACTATTGATATTGTAAGAAGGTTACTGAGATATTCACTTTAAACATCTGCCTTATACATAGAAATTTAATACTATATATCTATTCACATTTATCTATCTATCGATCTATCTATCTTGAACGTCAAGAGTAAAAACCGACGTCATGAGATTAAGACAATATGGAAAATTAGATTGATATGTTTAGCTATAATGTAACGTAATGGCCAGGGGATTTCGGTTCATGCCTTTGAGTTTAGTTAGGCTGAGAACCTTTCGGTTCAGCACATGGGTTACTTAGGTGCAACATAGAGGCATGTGTTAACGCGGGCGCGCGCGGGCGGATGGATGTGTCACTCAGAGATGTCACAATAGTCCGAGACTAAATGGGTGACGGAGTGCGAGTGACGTCACGCACCGGAAGCGCCCAGAGGTTTGTGGAGAATCGAAAGAAAGTTAGAGAGTTGAGACTAGACACTGGACGAAGACGGTCGACTTTTGGGGCTCGCTGAGGCGAGATGAACTTGCGCCCTATGGGGGCCGCTCGAGATGGGGGCGAAATGAATAAGACAGCATAGAAGATTGTGTCTCTCCTCCTTATGTCGGGAACCTTTAACTCAAAGTTAATAAAAAGGTTTCGTACCTGAACGAGAAGTCGTTATGTGTTTTCGAATTCGAGATTCCAGTGTTCTTTCTTTGTTCTATCGTTATGAACATTATATGTCTATTTCGCAAATGGCCATAATCGTGTATATGGCTATGTAACAATAAGAAAAGCTTCGTCTGATATCAAATTTTATTTCGTAAAAACTTTTGCTTGTGTAAAATAACTACTCCTATAGTCAAACATGTTAATTAGATATTCTGTATTATCTTCCATTCTCTCTCTCTCTTTCTCTATTTCTTTCTCTCTCTTACACACACATACACACTCATGTGCATACACACATACACACAGAGAGGGATGTCCTCGTGGTGTAATGGTTAAAGCGATGGACTGCGGAATCGTAGTAAGCGAGTTCGTACTCCAGTCACTTTCGGGCAAATACCCTTGGGAAAGGTATGAACCCTCTTATCCTCCCAGCTATGGGTTAAATAGTACCACTACGTTTCTCCTTGGAGAATAGATTTGGCATTAAATAACCTACAAAGATTGATATGCCATTAAACAAAGAAACCAAACCAAACATACACACACAAACTCACGAACACATGCCACACTATCATGGAAACACGCACACCTGCTACACCACACACACCCATAGAACCACACACACACACAAACACTCATATATATATATATATATATATATATATATATATATGATCTAATTTAGCGATGAACTGGCTGTTTTTAAGCGCCCTTCGCCCTATTTTTAGGTTATACTAACTCATATATACTCTATAACTAATATTGAGAACTCTTTATTTATAAATATGTGAAACTATACGATATGTATATATATATATATATATATGCAGGAGCATGATGTGAGCCAAGATCAAATTGTAAGCAGGGTTTACAACGTTTGAATGAAGAGTTTTCTTTCTACTAGACTGGCTGCCCAACGGAGGTTAAAGAGCTCAGCCTGTCTTACAATATACTTATAGCTGTTGAAAGAATAGTTGGAGTCATACCTTTCCCGAAGGTATTAGCGCTATGCGAAATGCAAACGGTCTTGTCGAGAACTGGAACTCGTATCCCCGTGTCCATTCCCATGGACGATATTTGTTACACCACGATCACCTCCCAGTCTGCCTGTGTGCGTGTGTTTATGTGTCTTTGTGTGTGTGTTCGTATTGATATATATGGAAAAGTATTCTCTCTAGACTCGGTAGCCATATTTTCAACCGAACGTTGGGGTGTCGATATGAACGGGAAAATCCGACACACACACACACACACACACACACACACACACACACACACACACACACACACACACATATATATATATATATATTAGAATAGTATATCACTATCTCACTTGGTGGGTCTGTGGCAGATCAAATGCGGTATTAATTTGGAGAGTGCTTAATATCTGTGATGGAGCTATTATATGATAATAATGATAATAATAATGAGTCCCATAAACTCCTATGGGACTTTAATATACAAACGGATCACCTAATCCCGGCCAGAAGACCACACCTCATAATAATCAACAAAAAAAAGAGAATCTGCAAAATTGTCGACTTTGCTGTCCCGGCGGACCACAGAAATAAATCTAAAGGAAAGTGAAAAGAAGGATAAGTACCTCGACCTTGCTAGAGAATTGAAAAAGCTGTGGAACATGAAAGTAACGATTGTGCCAATTGTGATTGGTGCGTTAGGCAGAATAACTAAAGGATTATTAAAAGGCCTGGAGAACTTGAAAGTTGGCGGACGGGTAGAGACTATCCAAACGACAGCATTGCTAAGAATGGCCAGAATCCTGAGACGAGTCGTGGAGACTTGAGGAGACTTGCTGTCACTCAACCTCCCAGTGAAAAACCATCAGATAACACAGATGTGAAAAACTCATTATAATAAACACGGTGGCCAACGAATGACAATAACTAGGAAACAAAAATGGGAAGAAAAACAACTCTATTGGCGTTTAAACGACTAATAAACAACATCTCACACGATAAAACCTGGACCTGGCCAAGAAAGGGAACTTTAAGAGAGAAACAGAATCTCTCCTAATAGCAACAGAAAACAACGCCATTAGAACCAATCACATCAAAGCAAGAATAGATAAGACGCAACAAATAGCAAATGTAGGCTATGCGGTGACAGAGATGAAATCATCAATCACATAATAAGCGAATGCAGCAAATTAGCACAGGAGTATGAGACTAGACACGACTGGGTCGGCAAGTGGGAGATGTGGAAGAAATTTAAATTTGACCGTACGACAAATGGTATGTGCACTACCCAGCATCTGTCCGAGAAAATGACTCGCATAAACTTCTATAGGGTTTTGACATACAGACGGACCACCTAATCTCGGCCAGAAGACCAGACCTAATAATAATCAACAACAAACAGCAAAAAAAAAAGAGTATTTGCAAAATTCTCGACTTCGCTGTCCAGCTGACCACAGAATAAAACTGAAAGAAAGTGAAAAGAAAGATAAGTACCTCAACCTTGTTAGTGAATTGAAAAATCCAATGGAACGTGAAGGTGACAATTATACCAATTATGATTAGTGCTTTCGGTACAGAAACTAAAGGATTATTAAAGGGACTGGAGGACTTGGAAATTGGCGGACGAGTGGACACCATCCAAACTACAGTATTATTGAGAACGGCCAGAATACTGAGAAAGAGTTCTGGATGAGGAGACTTGCTGTCTCTCAAACTCCAGTGAAAGACTATCAGCTAACGCTGATATGAAAAACTAAGTAAATAATGATAATATATTAGTTTATATATATATATTAAAGCACCCATGCTATTAAATGTACATAAAAACTAATATCTATCTATCTATCTATCTACAGTGTATCACAAAAGTGAGTACACCCCTCACATTTCTGCAGATATTTAAGTATATCTCTTCATGGGATAACCCTGACAAAATGACACTTTGACACAATGAAAAGTAGTCTGTGTGCAGCTTATATAACAGAGTTAATTTATTTTCCTCTCAAAATAACTTAAAATATAACGATTAAAATCTAAACCCCTGCCAACAAAAGTGAGTACACCCCTTAAGGAAAGTTGTCAATATTAACATACACTATGTCAACTGACAATATTTTGTGTGGCCACCATCATTATCCAGAACTGCCTTTACTCCCCTGTGCATGGAGTTTACCAGAGCTTCACAGGTAGCCACTGGAATGCTCTTCCATTCCTCCATGACGACGTCACGGAGCTGGCAGATATTTGAGACTTTGCACATCTCCCCCATCTGCTTGAGAATCCCCCAAAGATGTTCTATTGGGCTCAAGTCAGGAGACATGCTTGGCCAACTTTACCTTCAGCTTCTTCAGTAAAGCAATGGTCGTCTTGGAGGTGTGTTTGGAGTCATTGTCATGTTGGAACACTGACCTGCGACCAAGTTTTTGGAGGGAAGGGATCATGCTCTGCTGCAGTATTTCACAGTACATGTTGGAGTCCATGTTTCCCTCAATGAAATATAACTCTCCAACACCTGCAGCACTCATGCAGCCTTAGACCATGACATTCCCACCACCATGCTTGACTGTAGACATGACACACTTATCTTTGTACTCCTCACCTGGTCGCCGCCATACATGAATGAAGCCATCAGAACCAAACAAATTTATCTTCACCTCATCAGACCATAGGATATGGTTCCAGTAATCCATGTGCTTTGTTGACATGTCTTCATCAAACTGTTTGGAGGCTTTCTTGTGTTGTCGTCCTCAGAAGAGGCTTCCTCCTGGGGTGACAGCCATGCACACCAATTTGATATAGAGTGCGGCGTATGGTCTGAGTACTAACAAGCTGACCCTTCACCTCTTCAATCTCTGCAGCAATGCTGACAGCACTCCTGCGCTGATCTTTCAAAGAAAGCATTTGGATGTGACGCTCAGCACGTGCGCTCAGCTTCTTTGGACGACCTACTCGAGACCTGTTCTGAGTGGACCCCGCTCTTTTAAAACGCTGGATGATCTTAGCCACTGTGCTGCAGTTCAGTTTCAGGGTGTTGGCAATTTTCTTGTAGCCTTGGCCATCTTCATATAGCGCAACAATACGTCTTTTAAGATTCTCAGAGAGTTCTTTGCCATGTGGTGCCATGTTGGAACTTTCAGTGACCAGTATGAGAGAGTGTGAGAGCTGCACTACAAATTTGAACACACCTGCTCCCTATGCACACATGGGCCTCGTAACACCAACGAGTCACATGACATTTTGCAGGGAAAATGACAAACAGTACTCAATTTGGACATTTAGGTGTGTAGTTTCTTAGGGGTGTACTCACTTTTGTTGGCAGGGGTTTAGTTTTTAATCGTTATATTTTGAGTTATTTTGAGGGGAAATCAACTCTGTTATATAAGCTGCACACAGACTACTTTTCATTGTGTCAAAGAGTCATTTTGTCAGTGTTGTCCCATGAAGAAATATACGTAAATATCTGCAGAAATGTGAGGGGTGTACTCACTTTTGTGATACACTATATATATATATATATATATATATATATATATATACATATATAAATTTCATAGCATAAGGTTGAGTTACTTTATTAAATAATACAATTCATAATAATGCAATAACATAAAATAAAATAGTAAACTTAAATTAGCGTATTATCACAAAATAAATGATTTATATATAATCTGATAGATGAATAAAGAATATAATTTAAGTGTAAATAAATAGATAAACAAATAAACATCACGTCCATTATTTTCTGTAGGATACATCCTATGCTTTGAGTGATGCCATCGTTCATCTATCTATCTATCTATCTATCTTACATATATATATATATATATATATATAATTTATGATGTTTTAAACAGAATCAGACGCGCCGGCTAATTATCAGTTTCGCGTCTTGGTGTACCGTTGCGATATTAAATAAACGGTTGAGACATTACATGGAAGAAATAGTGGTTTGCAACGCTACGGTGTTCAAATGGAAGTTTGTGCCGGGACGGTCTCAATAGACATTTGTACTACTACGACTACTAAGAGACATTGGCACCACCACGTCCAACGAGTTCGTGCGTTTAACACTGCGTCTTAAGTGTCTGTCGGACCTCGTGATAACTTCCACGTGAGAAAGTGATGTACACACACCAAAAAAACAAACAAACAAACAAACAAACAAAAAAATGCTTTCTTTCGCTATTACCAAACTTTATCCACTGCTACACTATCAAGTAGTCATCAAGGAGATAGAAATAGCGTGTGCAAACTGAGTCGACCGCGTTAGCTAGACAAAGAAAAATAAAACGTTGTGAGAAAAGAGAGGGCGGACACAAATCTTTAATTATCTTTCTGGTTTTCTGTTTTAGATCCAACATACTTCCCTGGTTTCGTCTGTTGTGAGACCCCTTTCCGGAGCTCAACACAAAATAGGAGCCGCAACTTTCGACTGTCTTCACATTTTCGAGTCGGGTCTTCAATTGACTGTCTTTACCCCATCGCATTCGGCCGTCAGTAAACTCTTTTTCTATTTTCAATCCCGCGCCAAGTCCTAACGGCTTTTCTGTTTGAATCTTCCTCAGCCAATCAGAACTCGTTGCCGATTTACTACCGATCTGTTTCTATATTCAATCCGGGCACCCACTGCTATTCCCGTCTTTCTCATTCATTTCTCCCTTTTCATATATGTTCTTTTCTTTTTTCACCATCTCGTGGTGTTCGAGTAAATCTTGCCAGGAAACAACGCGCAATTAACCGGAGTCCATATATATTTTACGTTGGTTTGATGGTCACATAGGTAAGAAACTTACAGTCACCAAGCTCCTCTGACTCTGTGCATACGCTAAAACAAAAACAGATTTAGGTTTGGTTTCTTTGTTTAATGGCATATAAACTCTTTTTAGGTTATTTAATGCCAAAGCCATTCTCCTAGAAGAACAGTAGGGGTACTATTTAACCCATAGCTGGGAGGATAAAGGGGTTCATACCTTTCCCAAGGGTATTTGCCCGAAAGTGAACGTAATGGCGCGACTGGAATACGAACTCGCTTACAACGATTCCGCAGTCCATCACTTTAACCATTACGCCACGAGGTCACCCTCCAAAACAGATTTATATGCTATAGTCCTATAACGATAAAGAGCGTTCCTTATTAGCAAATAAACCACACTACATCAATAATATATATATATATATACGTGACTATCATCGTACAATGGAATTAAAAGCGAATAAATTCTACATTGTCAACTTCAGGAATGCAGCTTTTATCAAAAATCCTATATGGTACTATTGATGCATTGATTTTACTTTAGAAATGAATCGGAAATCAGAAACAAAAAGCAATGTTCATGAAGCAATGTAAGTGTTTTCAACAAAATAGGGCTGTCTATTATTTGTATAATGTTAACTTTTTGCTAGCGTGTTAAAGCAATTTCGAGACTGAAGCGGTATTCAACAAGACAGAAATGAAAATTGAATGAAGTGTTAGTTTTCTTCAGAATAGTCCTCTCGCATTAGGCACACTTATTCCACTGAGTTTTCCACTGGTCAAAACACGTTTGAAGTTTCTCTTATGATATAGTTTGTCATATATCGCTGACGGTTCTCCACATCCTCTGATCTTACCTTTAGGGTGGATTTTCCGTTTAGAAAAGAAGTAAATAGTTGCTCAGAGCTTGTATGGAGGATACTTCAGGTGTATTGTTCTGTGTTTCGTCAAATGCTACCGATCAAAATACACCGAAAAGTCACAATGACTATTTAGTCATCAAGTCATCGAGACATCATCATTTTATTGTAGAAATTGTTCAGCTGTGCACACGTTTTCATGTAAAATTTAAAAATTCAAAACTAAATTATTTAAACCTGTCGATGTTTCTTTTTTTTTTTTTTAATCAAATCCCATATTTCTATGTTCATTTGTTTTTGAAATGAAATAGTGGCCCATAATTCTGGTTGGGTTTTACGTGGGTCTAAAGTCCTGGAGGACGCACCCCACAAAGCATCGGCTGTAAGGCCTCTTACTACCCATCACGAAAACTATCCAAGTTAGACGAACCAGACATGCAGGACACTGCTTGAGAAGAAGGGACGAACTCATAAGTGACGTACTCCTGTGGACCCCTTCACATGGACGAACAAAATGCAGGACGACCAGCTAGAACATACATACCGCAGCTCTGTGCCGATACAGGAGGTATCCCTCAAGACCTGCCGGAAGCAATGGACGATAGAGAAGGGTGACGAGAAAGGGTCAGGGATATCCGTGCTGATGGCGCGACATGATGATGATGATTTTCGTGGGTATTAAGTTAGCTTTTAGTTCTGTTTGGTTTCTTCGTTTAATGGCATACCAACCTTTGTGGCTTATTTAAAGCTATCCTAGTTGTTGAACTGTAGTGATACCATTAAACCCATAGTTGAGAGGAATGAGGCCTTTCCTACAATTCCGAAGGGCATTAGTTAAAAAAAGAGCGCTCGATTGGCACCAATTCGGCTACTTCGAGGCTGCAGTCCGGTACGTTTGCAACTCCACCATGGGAACTCCCCAAAACTTTGGTGTAAGAATGAATTGAATATTGACGTGAGAGAAAAAACTAATTTTAACCAACGAACGCTTGGTATTTACATCGTTTAATAATAAACAATTAAATTAATTAAAAAAACATTACATTTTCCATGAATTGTCTATAAGTAGCAAAATCTATATATGTAGCGTAGAAGTTATTGCCGTGGGAAATGGAATTGGTGACCTGAGTTCAAATCCAGGAAACGTTGTTTGCGCTTCCCTTAGCATTAATGCTCTTGGTAAAGGCATGAAACCATCTGATTTATGTCGCAATTATTCGTGCATAGTAGAGCAGATTTGGTTCTTTAGCCTTGGTTTGGCAATCAGTCTAGAATAAGGTAAACTGTGGATTAAGACCAGCTTTTAAGTTGACCTTGTGTAACATCGCAGTAGAGGGGTTGGGTAAAGACATACACAATCGCCCATAAGTAACAACACCCCCAAATGTTTTCCAAACCAAAAGATACTGGGATTCTATCATTTCTGTTGGTATATTAAACAATAAAAATTGGATATATGAAGGGTGGGAGTTAGACAAATATAGAATTATTCATGTTTTACATCATATAAAAATGATATATGCTATACTTATTTGCACATATACAATGCAACCTAATTAATCGAATGGACGTCTCTGTGATGTTATGGTTAACGAGTTGGACTGTGATATCGGAGTAACTGAGTTCAGACTTCAGTCACACTATTACATTCCCTTTCGGGTTAATCTCCTTAGGAAAGATATGAATCCTTTATCTCCTCAGCTTAAAGTTAAATAGTATCATTAATGTCCTTCTACAGGGGTGGTTTTAGCATTAAATAATAGTTATTTGTCTCTGCCTCCTACCAGAAAGGACTTGACATAAGGTCAATGACCCGAAGGTCGAATTATAGTGGGGATTAGCGGAGAGGGAGGTCGGACTCGAGCAGTGGCTCAGACCCTGCTTGTCTTTGCTGGTCGTCGACACACTGATTGTGGGCCTGATGAGCCAAACATGGTCCAGGCACGAATTCTTAATTATAGCTTAAATTGGACAGCGAGGTCCAGTGCTATAACAAAGGTGACAACGGTGTCAATGCTGCAGTTCACACACACGAAGGTAGCCCAGCCGAAACTGGGCACCTTTCAGCCTCATTTATGCCTTGGCTGGGCAATGTCCACTGTGGTCAAAGCCTACAGCAAATTAATGCCGTCGGCTTTAACGCATTAAATAATCCGTGATGGTTGATATGATAAACAAAGAAACCAAAACTTATATTAATAGGATGGCTTTGGTATTAAAACCCACAAAGGTTGATATGCAATTAAACGGAGAAACCGAACCGAGCCGAACCGACCCCACAAAAAAATGTTGAATAAAATAGTAAATTCAATAAACTTCATCATAGCATCTTGCGGAAGAGTAATTCCTTTCTCTAATTCAATGGATTTCTTCCTTTTTTGAATACACAATTTCCCCTAAGGTTTTATACACTCATAGCTTTTCCTGCAAATATGAATGTTAGTAAATCCTAATTATTTAATTTCGTTCATTTTTCATTTTAAATTAACTTACTGCATCTTTTTTATTCAAAACATTCAACCAAAGAAAAATCGGCCAAATTGTGTCAAATTGTCGAGACAAAAATACTTCCCCCGACAAAAAAAAAAAAAAAAAAAAAAATTGAAATGAGCACATTTAGTGAGTGTTCACTAAAGTTCTATATTCAGCAGTAAATAAACTAATATCAAATAAGACGAAACACATTTTTATCAAACAATTGGCTTCAAAAACCTTTCTTTAAACAAACTAGATTAAATCATTTAAATTTTTCAAACCATGCAGAATAAACCAAGAGGGAATAACCCAATATTGAGGATAAATTATGGAATCTTTTGAGGAAAATTTTTCTTTTATAGATTTCACTAAAGTAATATTCTTTATTAAAATGGTTCCAACTTTCCCAAATTGCGATGAATGAACTTCTTTGGGAAAGGGAACTTTCTCAATTATTAACAGAGGTTGTAGATTTACGATTTTATTTTTTAAAACCTATAAAAACTGTTGAAAAATTTCCTGTAGTAGCAGTCTGTAATGGAAGAGTATACGACAGAGAAAGTCAGAATGAAGGCAAGTTGTGTTTTCGGTCTTTCCTTCCTTCTCGTTCTTTCATTTTTTTAGGAATATATGAATGTCATTCTCCTCTTTTCCCGGTTGACGTAAACAAACGTCAGGAACGAGCGAATTAATAAAAAAACGATTTGATACTTAAGATCTAACTGAACTTCACAAGTAACTCATGGTGAACAAGCAGAAAAGTTACCAAATAATGAAAAGTGGGTTTGTGATAAACAAGTTTCTGAAGGAATCGAACGAATTCATGTTTGTTGAGTTGGAAGCGGAAATAGGCTAAATGAAAGAGAGGCTGCTAACAACAAGATAATCGCCTCTCTCCCTTACAATGCAAGGCGAAACGAGACATGAACGTGACGAATCGAAGGTAAACAAACGAACGAAAAATGTGCTGGAATAGATGTCCAAAGGCAAAATGGAGAAGAGAGAAAAAAAAAAGAAAGAAAAAGATACCAAAAGAAAAAAAAGGAAACAAAAAACAATGTCGTTCGTGTTACTTACCTACCAACCTACCAACACATATACACATCACCACAAACATATATATATATATATACCAGCATAATACCAATAATTTTTAAACGGATCAATTTGACCCACTGAGCCTAACTGGTATTACCATTCCTGGTCAGAGTAGACCCGAGAATAACGGCTATAAAGGAGTGACCCCGCACTTACCAGAGTATGGTCATCGTATGACATCATATTATAACAATCCCACGATACCAAGCAATATCTGTGCCTAACGCTTTTTATTGAGAAGCAAGACTTTGCCACGAGTCAAACCTATACACCTTTTCTTCAGCAACTAATAACCGCTTAAATTATATTTTACGTCTTACAATCATAAATATCATGCCCGTAATTTATCAAATATTCGTTAGGTTTGATAATTAAAAATAATAGACATTTCTTAAATTTTATTTTATAGATTGAATTTATTGGCTAACCAGATGAAGTGCAAAAACGTTAAGTTTTTCCTCTCAGTTATCCATGATCTATGAGGAATTCTAAACAGTTATCTCTGGTGTTCAGAGCGAAGGTAAAACCAACAGAATTATCGTTCAGAGGTAAATTGAAATTGAAATAGTTTCTCTATAAAAAAAAATATGGTTAAAATGAGCAATTTTTACTGGTGTACAGTCACACTCATTCTAACAAGCCTCTACCAGAAAGATGATCAATCCTTCTATGTTATTGAAGCTGCTGGTATTGAATCAACTTTCATCGCTCAGACAGATATTTAACAAAAGGTAGGGCTCATCAATCTCAGTTTTCTTCTTTTTACTTCTTTCTTTTTAATCGAGATGGTTGATTTATCACCTTCTCTGTGGCTTGAGTGTGCAACAGGGAGGTTAATCCACCCTTGGTATTTCTTATTTTTCATTCTGCCGAGTGTCTAGCCACACTCAGCACCAGTGGCGGGGAAATCAGTTTAGTAACCGATCATTTGACCTCGCGACAGGCCATGGTACCTGTAGCTGCCTTGAAGTGACATGACTATATTTTAAATATATATGCGTATGTTTCCACGTGTGTGTGTGTGTGTGTGTGTGTGTGTTTTTGCCCTCTCATGCTGCAATGTATAAAGTTATAGAACAAGGTAAAAAAAGTGATTTATATTTAGTATAATAATCGATAAGAGGGATTGAAAAGGGGATAATATTTAATATATTAATAGATAAGTGGGATTAGAAAGTGACTATAATTTAAACAAACGAGGAGAATATTTTGATTGGTTTGGTTCTATGTCATATCAACCAGTCTAGGTTATTTAATGGCCATGTAACGTAATTGAACGTTTCATAGAATATTAAAACTGAATGAATGCATGAAGCAGACAGTAGTCACGGGGCTGGGGCACTCGAGGTAATTAAAAATGACTAAGGAGGACTAAATATCCGAGAATCTTGTGCACATGTTCTGCGCGAGCGGAAGTGGATGTCCCTCCAACCGACACGACTAGTGGAAGTGAGGAGACAACTTGTGTTCCTTTTGGAGAGTTGACAGTGAGACATCAGAAGGTAAAGACGCAGTTAAACACCAGCTGCGAAGATATACGGCGACGAAAGTTTACAAGCCTCAATATTGAGGGTGCGTTCCAAAAAGAGCGTTAGACTCGACGTGAACCAGCGGACAAGCATGTCAGAGCCAGGGGAAAAAAAATCAAGGTCTGAGCCTGCTCTCTCTTTCCAACCATGCTATGTTGCTTATTTTGTCTAGCAGACACAGTCGTCTTATGTTTCTATACTCTCTTTTTTTTACTCCTAGCGACTACTTTCTACCTAGAAGTAAATAAACCTTCGTGTAGTTTAACAGGTTTCTTACGTTCGTCAGGATCACAACGGGGTCGAAATATCTCTTTAGTACCGCAACGGTACACCAAATACTTTTTATACATATATATTAAATAAGATTTCAAAACACATTTTGTGGATAACATTTTTAAAAGAGCCTCAGCTCATTTTTTTTGCATACAATTAAATGATTTCATTTATTTCTATCTCATACGATTAATTCTATTTATTATTAATCATTTGCTTGCTCACAGTTAAATGTCTTCTATATTGATTTTTATCACTAACACGCCAATTAAACATTAGTCTTTTATTTACACACAGTAAAAGATTAAACAGTTCTCTTTAAAGCAATTCAGTTTAGCATAAGCCATTTGTTTGCTCACTGTTTAAATTAGACCCATAGATAGGACCCTATCAGTTGCTACCACTCCAGGCTAGAGTGGACCTGAGAGCGATGGCAATAAGAGAGTACTCCGCATTTCCCAAAGCTCCAGCATAACTGGAATATCATTATGAGATCGTTTTGTGTCATATTCAGCACACGTGTTTTTGGTGTCTTACCCCTCTGCAGAGATGGAGTCGGTGTATTCTATAGTTGCGTTTTGGGCCAGTTGCGTTTTGAAATTTAGTAGTCAAATGTCTGGTGTTTTTTGCGAGTGTAAATTCTGAAGTTTTAAAAGCTCTTATTAAGACGCTTTGATGTTGTCCTTAAATCGTGCTGGTATCGCCTCCCTTCCATATAAAGACGGTTTTGAAATTCACGAAGATTGCCAGCCTGCATTATTAATATTTTGATAAAAATGAAAACCAAACTATGACTTGGTGTTTGCTTGTTCTTTTGTCACCAGGATCAAGTGACAACCTACTCGTCTTGACAACATTTTTGCGAGAGACTCACAACGCTATACATTAACCACTCAAATATTGATCAAAATCCAATTGTGAATCTATGGAAAGCCAACAGGAATAATGTTAGAAAAATATCGGCATTAACTGATTTATGACAGAAGAAAGACAACAGTCTTGTCTGAACAGTAACATATTAGTTAAATCATGTTGTTAAAAATGGGCAAGTGTAAATAAGAGTCATGGTTTTGTACAGATCTTATAAATATTCTGCGTCAATATTAAATCAATAATGTAGTTAATTCAATTAAAGTATATCTTTTTTCTTGGGTTCGATAACTTTCCTTACTTTAGGTCTTATGAAAAATTACCATAATATAGAATAAATTCTTTTAAAAATATTCTCTACAAAAATATCCGGTCAAATATACACAAGTTTCGATATTAAAATTCAATTAAAAAAACAACTTTTATTCTTTAATTTTGGAAGCTGCCAAATATATATATATATATATATATATATATATATATATATATATATATATATATATATGAGAATAAAGAATGGTTTAGAAATAAATTTGATAAATTATGAAGTGCTCAAATGCTCGCCAGCAGACATTCTATTACTATAAATTTCACATAGCATCTATAGAATGGAAGACACAATCTTATGAAATAATGACGTAGAAGGTTAAATTTTTGTCATCTATCTATCTATCTATCTATGCTTGCACTTATGTCTAAACTGAGAGAATATACAATAAACTCTTATGTGCTTATGTGTATCTATATCTATTCACACACACACACACACACACACACACACACACACACACACACACACGCATACATATATATATATATATATATATATATATATATATTTGTCTGACTGTCTATCTAAAAAAGGTCGAACGTGAAAGAGAGATTAACAGACTTATACATGCATAAACACATAAGAATATTGAAAATATAGACATTGCTGTAATCTATGAACGCATTTAAAATCTACGATAATAATTTAATGTCGTGTGGTAGACCCATAAAATGCAAAACCGAAGTGTGCATGCGTCATTTTATGCTCTAACCAAGTTTTATGTAGCGACAATCTGGATATCAGAGGGAATTTTTTTTCTTTTTCTTTTAAAAAAAAAAACTTTCCTTTTTTTTATTTACATTTTGGCTGAGTTGTGAGTAAAAACTACAATCATAAAAGCGTAGACAAAACTTGGAACATCAATGTCCACTGACACAAAAAAATATGCACGTATTGCGGTGAGTTACATAGCAAATTGCATATATAAATATGTTATTGGAGAATAATCCAATAAGGACTGTTTGATGTTTGCTTGGCTGCACCAACGAGCAGGATTTGAAATTGTCGCCAAAAGGAGAAGAAAAAAAGCTAGCAATAAAAAAA
>OY757914.1:91462861-91702861 GCA_963585895.1 Sepioteuthis lessoniana | reverse complement strand
GTTTTAAACATGTCACGTGGTCCTCCTGGCCAATGGTTTCCCGAGACTGAATATTGAGCGTCCGCCATCTTTGTGGGAACAAGTGGCATACCGCCCAAACTAATTTATAGGAGTGTAAAGTCCTATAAGCTACATTTTGATTTTAGAGAGAAAGAAATAGTGACAAGTAAGAGGGTTATTTATTTATTTATTTATTTGCTTATTTATTCTGTTTGTCTCGTGAGCAGTTGACTGGAATAGGGTTCATCTCTTGCAGTCTCTCTGTTCATCCAAAAACAGACACTTTTAAACTTAAAGACCTCTGCCTAGGATAGATCTGCATATCTATAAGCCTATAATAATATTTTGAACTTTTATGTCATTTTCAGCATTAAGACTTAATCAGATGTAATGCTAATTGTTATTTTTGTTGCATGTTATTTGGTTCGTGATGATACCTGACGACTGAAACGGGGTTCAATATTGACATGTCCCTTTCCCTTCAAAGTACCAGTTTCTGAGGAAGAACTTCATCTCTACAAACGTGTGTAAACTGCTTAAATATTTCTATAATATTGTTAGTTTGGTTTGGGTTTAGTGTTTTTATGGCATATAAACCTTCTTGGATTATTCAAAGCCAAACCATCCTTCTAGGACAGTAGTGGTGATATTCAATCCATGGCTGCGAGGGTAAGGAGGTTCATGCCTTTCCCAAGGGTATTTGTCCGAAAGTGAACGTAATAGCGCGACTGGAATTCGCTTGGTTTGGTTTTATGGCATATCAACCGTTCGAGGTCATTTAATATAAAATCTTTTAAATATGTTTACATTAAATATATGTTTTCTAAATAAGTTTTTGTTGATAACATTTAAAAAAAAACTGAGCTCATTTTTTGGCCCACGGCTAAATGGTTTCACTTATTTTTATCTAACACGAATAATTCTATTTACTATTAATCATTTGTTTGCACACAGTCTGACGTTTTCAAGTATTGCTCTGTATCAATAACAACTCAATTAAGCATAAGTTATTTGTTTAGTCATTGGCAAATGATCAAACAGTTCTATTTCAAACAATTCAGTTTAGCATTAGTAAATAATATTTCGTTTACACACAGTTAAATGACCATAGTAAGGGTTCTATTTCAAACCATTCACTTTAACTTAAGTACACAGTTTAAAAGTCAAACAGTTCTATTTGACCAATAAATTGGACCCTATCATGTACTACCACTCCGGGCCAGAGTGGACCTGGGAGCGATGGCAATGAAAGAGTACTTCCTATTTCCCAAAGCTTCAATATTACTGGAGCCTCTCCACGAGATTGTTTAGTATCAGCCTACAAGGCCTGTTTGGTTATGGTATTTTTGTTTTAATGGTATATCAAACTTTTTGGGTTATTTAATGCCAAAGCCATGTTTGTAGCAGAACTGTAGGGGTAATTAGCCCAGTTGGATTGAGCTGTAGAATACACTGACTGCATTTTTGCTGAAGGGTAAAACAATCAACGAATGTCTTGGATATGACACGAAAGAATCTGTTGATGAGGCTCCAGCAATGCCGGAGCTTTGGGAAATGCAGAGTACTCCGTTATCATATTTACCAACCCCTCCGCTCGAGCAGGATATGATACAAGGTTAATTCTTAAGCAGAGTTTAACAGGTCTGAGTTCAGAGTATTCCTTCTCCTTGACTAGTTGCCTCGCCAAGGCTGAAGAACTCAGTCTGTCCTACTATTTACCCATAGCTGGAGGGAGAATAATTGGATTCATACCTTTCCCAAGGGTATTAGTGCTATGTGAAATGTAATCAGTCTCGTCGAGGATTTGAACTCGTGTCGCCGTGTCCATTTCCTACGACGATAACCATTACACCACCGGCACTCCATTATTGCTATTGCTCTTGGGTCTACTCTGGCTCGGATTGGTAGCATCTGATAGGGTTCTCTCTATCAAACAGAACTAATCTGGGTAAATATGTTAAACAGAATTATTTGGAATAGAGTCGTTTATATGTGTAAAAATGTATTTGGCATTAGATAATCTACAATGATTGATATGCTAAAAAAACCCAAACCATTTAAGTTTCTTGACTGACGTTAAATTGAACAGTTAGAAATATAACTGTTTTATCTTTTAACCTTTTATATCTACAAAATGTGTTTACAAATCATATATGTTTAATATAGATGTAAAAACAGGATTTGGCATTAAATACCCCTTTATGTTTGATATGCCAAAAAACTAAACCAAGTAAATGTAATGATACTATGCAACCTTTGGCTGGGGGGATAACAAGGTGCTTTCATTTCCCAAAGGTATTATACTGAAAAGGAACTTAATAACGCGATTAGAGTTCGAACTCGCTTACTATGAATTCATAGTTTAGCATATTAACCCCTATGTCAAGGAGATTCCTCTCCTTTTGAAGTTTGACATAAAACGTGATCATTGGCTTTCGTGTTTCACTTCACTAAACACATCTGTAATAAATCCAAAATTACTCAAAAGAAAATGTAACCAGAAAGGCAAAAATGTCCTGAATATTTTTTCATGAGATCAAGGTAAACATCTGAATTTCGATCAATGTTGCCAGCCTGAAAAAATTAACAAAAACAGTCTCTTTGTTTTCTATACCGAGCTCATATATGTGTACAACTGTGTCCGTATATAAACGCATCTGAATCATGTGGGTCTCGTCTAAATAAAACGAAAACATTTTTTCGTGACTAATTTATATTGCTTAGCATTCATAAATTATTTCTCTAGTCAGGCAATTTGCCAGATTTGTAAAAAAAATATTGATTTTCTATTGTTTTAGACGGGGAGGTCCTATTCAAAATATAAATTCAATCTCAAAACGATAGCAGCCTTTCTATCATGAATGCAGACGAGTTATCTTTCCTTAGCTTTTATTTTTTTTATTATTCTCAAAGAGGAGGAGAAGCAAAATAGCGCCCTACTCTTAAATGTTAAAGTAGACATTTGAAAATAACAAACAAGAAAAACATAACTTGTACACATGCATGCCAGAAAGTCAGAGATCGTTACAACATTGTATTTATATTGTAAATAGGAACTAAGTAAAGTAAGTAAAGTTAGCGACCATAGTCGAGGGTGACCCGAAGGCTCCCTTTTCGATAGCTACTACACCAAGGTGTAGGGGAGGGCGCTACTCCATTCCCAGGATTGCTCCACTTTACCCTTGAACCGTACCTTATAATGCTGAGTGTTAAGCAAGGTGGTATCAAGTACCATTTTTAAAGTCTTTGGTATGACTCGACCTGGGATTGAACCCAGGTCTCCCGGGCCATTGGCGAACACTCTAACCGCTGGGCCAATGTCCCGGTAAATAGGAACTAGACGTCTAGACGTCTAAAACCATTGAAAATCAGTGTTTTTCAAATCTGATTGTCTGACGAAGGGAATGTTATCTGAATGCTGAGCAACAATAACTTTTTTTTTTAATAGGACCCTTCAAATTTAGTTGTATCTTTAAATGGGCACACACAAACGAGGTCGGCCAATAATATAATTAAATTGAATTTGTTAAGTTTTCAGGATGACAACACTGATTGAAAATCAGCTGTTCCATTTGTTTAAGGTCTTCTGAATGCTAAGAAAAAAAGTCACGAAAAACCTTTAGAAAATCTCTTTTTTTTAAGGAACAAATCGATTTCAGATGTAACCTGTATGAGTTCTCTCTCTCTCTCTCTCTCTCTCTCTAGTTCATTCTTGAGGAAGCGTAATGTGTATTTATACATTGTAGATGTCTGACTCTCTTTTAATAGAAAATTGTTTTCATCCTGTAGACACCAAAGAACACAATCCCCATCCAAGCCACCAATGAACACCGGCTTAACAAACTTAAAATAAAAACGTGAATGCAGAAATAGTTATGACCCCTGGGTGGATTGTTGACAAATAGATAAATAAAATCTGTGATTTTGGCTTCTGGTAATGTGTGTACGATGTAGTTGACTGAGATACTTTACTATTTACAAAGAATCAACGACAGACTGTCAGGTTAAAGGAAAATTGCTGTTGCGAGTTCAGCCCTTCCTTGAAAGCAAAGCGACTTTGGGATAAATTATTGAATATTAAAACATTTTCGATTAACTCTTTTGTTCCTTCATTGTGAATTAGACAGACACAAGTAAAAAAGCAACAAACAAGGGGTAAAAGTTAAATAACCACATTACGGAAGATAATAAGTGAACTTAAAATCAAAATGGTTATCTTTCGATGGCTGTTTTATTCTCTTCTATAGAAGCCACTTTTATAGAGGAGCAGCAGTAGTTCCCCGATCGAACTAACGATCCTGAGCGTAACGTCGTCAACCTCACGTCCAGGACCCGTTTAGGTATTGAGTTTGGTCGTCCATGGGTTTATTCAAATACCTTAACGTACATCATGCTGCTTCCCATGTGTACGTAAAAAAAAAAAAAAAAAAAAAAAAGGTGGTGGGTAATTTTGATTTGGATTTTCTTAAGTTTTAACTTAGTTAAAGTCCAAGATTAAGGTACTTTCAGACTTTCACTGGTACTGTATTTTCGCATTTTTTTTTTTTTTGTGGCGGTATTGAGACTTTTCCTAGGCTTTTTAGTTTTTGTTTTTATACTACAGTTGGGAACCTAGTAGGCTTTGGGGATTATAGAGCTTTAAATTTTTTTTTTTTTTTGTGTTTTAGGCTTTTACTTTTTTTTTTCTTCGAAACTACTCTTAGGGCTTTCTTTACGAATTTTTAAATTATATTATAGAAGAGATTCAAAAACATTCTGCCTTGTTCGCTGACATTTGGAAAGAGACTTAACATCAATTTGGCTTTATAGTAGAGTAAGCGTGTCTTTACATTTAAAACGCATAGTTTAAGCATTATTTCACAAACAAAATACAGCATAACATTTTGTAAAATTCAGCATTTTCTCACGCTCAAGGTCCCTCCTAGCTAGCTCTACACCTAGGGAGTCCACCACAGCCACCGCCCGGGAAAGTCTATCTTCTATAGATTTTGCCTCCGCGGTCCTATCTAGATTGAGCTGTCGACCGTACTTGGTGGCGAAATCTCTAATCCTATGCTTAAGAGAAGTCCATCACCTATTCCCGGTAACCGCCCCCACTAACGCCCGCTGAATTAGGGATTCCAGCCGGTCCCGGAAGTCCCGTATCTCCAGTAAGGAGGTATTGAACTTCCAGTAGCCGGCTAGACTAGGTCTATTAACTAACCGCAGACTGACTCTAATGAGTTTATGGTCAGTCCACGCTATCAAGTGGAACAACTAACAAAATCAATGTCAGCTCTTCTCACTAACACTCTGTCCAAGTAGGAGCCTACTTTGGCAGAGGGCGAGCTATCAAGCCACGTCCACATCTCCCGCCCTGGGTGATCAAGACGAAACCTGTCGACGAGGCCGTGACGAGTCACGAAGCCGACAAGGCTGCTTTCACACCTTCCCAATCTGCTAGCTCCCCGCCCGACCTTATCTATCTTGGGATCAAGGATCGCATTCCAATCACCCATTAAGACTAGCCGCTTCGAATCGTCCAGAAACGGCGCCAACCGACGAAAAAAGGAAACCCTCTCTGCAGCGATATTGGATGCATAAACCGCAACCAGACGGAACTTGAAACTTTTCCCGGCAACATCGATCACAACCAGCAAAAAGAACGTCAACATCAGCATCAAGGCTGCGTCCAACTAGCAAAGAGACCCCAGCGCTGGTGCTGCTGCCGTATGTTGAGAAAACGTTAAAGTCGCTTTCCAGCACCCGACAGTCAGCACCGCAAGTGAAGTGGGTCTCTTGCACTGCAGCAACATCTACACAGAGGTTCCTGAGTTCACCAAGCAAGCGCGCACACTTGCTTGAATCCCTCAGTCCCCTCACATTCAAACTGGCAAGGTTTTAAGCCATCAATCCAACTTACCTTATTTATTGTCGACTATGGGCCGGAAATCCCCCGGGGTGAGGATACCAACGGCCTGTCTCAGAGAGCCGGTGCCGAGATCAGTGTTCACTCGGCCATCCCTAGACACTCCGCCGACATCCAGCGGGAACCGTATTTTTAGTGCTCTATAAAAGGAGGGGTGAACTAAGATAGGGACCCTCTCTGAGCAAAAAGGCAAGCATCTTTTCAAGGAAGAGTGCTCCAATTCCGCCAGCTTTACACCCGTGTCGGTCTGGCGGACCGTATCCAAGAACTTCCATACGCCCTTGGTACGGTCACCAGCCGAACGGATGAAAGTGGTCACCATGGCTGCACTCTTAAAATTTAGTGGGTTGTTTACTTTTTTTCCCTACTTTTTCCAGTTGCAGTAACGGCTTTAACATCTTTTTCAATTGATGGTCCGTTACTGCTTCTGCATAATTGTTTGGCCTTCCGTTGTTGTTCTAGTTCGGCACTGTTTGCCGCCTCTTTTTGATGTTGGGATGATGTGGTCTGGGGGTTTGTTTGAATGGGAGTCCGTTCCGGAAAGAGTTCAGGGGAAGAGACCGGACTCAGGGATGGTAATGAGAGTGACCTGAGTAATTTTTGGGGAGATGGTCTTTCGAGAGATTGTGCTCTCCTTACATGCACAATTTGATGTCGGCGAATGTTTTTCAACTGGGGATGAAATGGGGGGGTTTCTGTTGGTAGGGGAGGTTGTGGTGGTTGTGGTGGTGGTAATGGGGGTTGTAAATATTGTGGGGGTTGTAGCGACTCAGGGGGAGCATTCTGAGGAATGCAATATTGAGGAGGGAACATTGGTGGAAGTGGTAGGGGAGGTGGTGGTAAGGAGAGTGGCGGAAAAGGAGCCAGGAGTGGTATCTGCATTGGAACTTGTTGGGGGAGAGGCTGCTTTTGGGGATGTGCATTTGAAGGGACTTCTAATGGGTCTTCAGTGCAGGAAGGTCCTGCACACACTTTTTTGGCAGCCCTCTCCCTGCTGTCTCTTCTTCTTTTCAGGTTTGTAGATGTTTCCATGTTTTCATGGTCTTCCTTGTTTTTTTTCTTTTTCTTTTTTGCCAATGTGGGTGATACTGGTGTCGTTGATGTTGCTGTTGTCTTTGTTGTTGTTGGGGTCTGTGGCCCTTTCTTGGTTGTTGGCGTTGTTGCTTGTTCTGCTGTTGTTGCTGCTGCTGGTTCAGGCGCCTTGGTTTGGTTTTGAGGTGGGGATGCAATTAAACTTTTTTCCCCTTGTTTGGGGGAACCCCTCCTCCTCCGGGTCACCTCGGACCAGCCCTCTTTGTCATTTGTTTTGGGCTGGCCCTGACTCGGGTCCTGGGCCTCCGCTGTCTTACTGATGGTGGTGGTGGCTGTTGAAGCTGTTGTTGTTGTTGCTGCTGCTGCTGCTGCTGCTACTGCATTCTCTGGTTTCTCGGGGCAGAACTTCGAGATGTGGCCAATCTGTTTGCAGGACCAACACCTCGGTCTCCGCCCCTCCACCATCACAATCATTTGCCGGTCCCCGCTGATTAGTGTCTCGGGGATGGCCTTGAAGCCATCCCTCGTCAGACACAGCCGGAAGGCATAATCCCCGTAGGCTGTCCCGGCCGGGGATCTGAGGAGGTTATACTCCTCCACTTGGCCGTAGGAGCTTAAATAGGCGGCCAAAACCTCCCCAGTAATGTGGGCCGGGACGTTACAGATGGTGACGCGGAGCCTACGGGTGCCCCTATATTCCGGCTGTAGCCTGAAGTACTTGGTTGTTATATTATTCGCCGCCAACTTGGCGGCCTGTTCTTCCGTAGGAAGGAGGACATCCCACGTCGCAAAACTCTTGCGACAGAAGTACTGGCATGGGATGCCCACCTTCCTCAGTAGCTCCTCGAATGTCTCCTTCTTTAGCCCCACTAACCTTTTGGTTTTAAGATCCGAAACGACCAGCGAGAGGATCCTGGGTGTTAATTTTTCCACTAATTCAGGGATGGGCAGAATTTCATTCCCTTTGAAGTACTTTGCGTACTTCTCCACCCTATCCCTTTCATAGTCGGCAGGTCCCCTCTGCTGGCCCTTCCAAAGCGTGGGGCTCTTTTGGGCCGGCTGTATTGGGCTGTCTTGTGTAGTATCCAGTATTGAGAATCAGCGGGGATCGGCAGCGATGGTCAATTCGCCCCTATTAAGCTATCTTGTGAGCGTTCTTGCGAGGGTTCAGTTTTGTCATCATTTTTTTTGGAGGTAGAACCCTCCATGACTGCAGTAGGGCTTGCAGCCAGGAGGGTAAAACTAAGGCCCCCACCTGTTGCAAGTGTGGAGGGGGGTTCTACTGTTCAACAAAAAAGTGAAAATTATAAAATTAGACAAGAGTACAACACGCCGTAAAAAATACTAAAAGATTAGAACAAGTAGATACCCTTAAAATAATAAAAAAACACTCAAGACAAAACACTTAAAAAAGAAATGTAGTCCGGCCACAAGAGAAACAAACGCCGGAAAACGAAAACAAGTGACAAACCAAGTTAGACAAAAAAAAACTGTCACAAGTAACAACTTCTCAGGTAAGCTTGTAAAAGAAAAAATAAAGTCCAACGAAAAAAAAAAAAAACAAGTCTTACCGAGATAATAACACTGTTTTAAACTTTAACAATCCAAATCGTGATAATCAAGGTAACGGCGTGAATAAATTGGAGGCTTATCCTTCATTGATATATTTCTTCCTGTTGGCTCCTGAGTTGTATTTGTTGCTCGCCCCACCGAACGGGCAAGTATGGCACAAGGCCTTTTTATGGTGGGTCCGGGTGCAGGGCCGTAGCCCACGCGCATCCGGCAGGTTCCAAAAATGCCCTCGGGCCCGTCGGCATTCCCCTTTTTGGGGCGCCTCAGGCGTCGGGCAATAAACCCAACCCTCCCGAGGG
The DNA here is from genome assembly GCA_963585895.1 of Sepioteuthis lessoniana. Taxonomy (NCBI): domain Eukaryota; kingdom Metazoa; phylum Mollusca; class Cephalopoda; order Myopsida; family Loliginidae; genus Sepioteuthis; species Sepioteuthis lessoniana. The sequence goes on along the minus strand of OY757914.1, from coordinate 91,694,050 downwards.
AGGTAAAAGCCTGGAGGGAAGGCCCCCTGAGACCGAAGGATAAGTTCGAAATTCACCCAAGATTCGCAAGCGAAAATTTGAGTTTTGTTGGCTCCTGAGTTCAAATGCTTCTTCTTTGTTTTTACTTTTATTTACTACTGAATTTTAGGTAGTTTTGGGGGGCGGTCTATTGGGAGGAGGGGAATACTCATTTAATTTTTTTTTCTTTCCTTCCTTTCTCTCGGGGGGGGGCGGGGCTTGTGGTAGCATTAGATGTTTTAAACTTTTACTTCGAAACTACTCTTAGGGCTTTCTTTACGAATTTTTAAATTATATTATAGAAGAGATTCAAAAACATTCTGCCTTGTTCGCTGACATTTGGAAAGAGACTTAACATCAATTTGGCTTTATAGTGGAGTAAACGTGTCTTTACATTTAAAACGCATAGTTTAAGCATTATTTCACAAACAAAATACAGCATAACATTTTGTAAAATTCAGCATTTTAAATTGATAGGGCTTAAAGACATACTGACCAATATTGATATATTTCTTTCTGTTGGCTCCTGAGTTCAAATGCTTCTTCGTTTTAACATTTATTTCCTACTGAATTTTAGGTAGTTTTGGGAGGCGGTCTATTGGACGCAATGCTGCGTGCAATCCTGAACAAGTCCTGGCAGCAACACCCCACAAGACACCAACTGTACGGCCACCTGCCCCCTATCACGAAAACTATTCAAGTTAGAAGAACCAGACATGCAGGACACTGCTGGAGAAGTAGGGACGAACTCATAAGAGATGTACTCTTATGGATCCCCACACATGGCCGCGCAAAAGCAGGACGACCAGCACGAACATACATTCAGCAGCTATGTGAGGATACAGGATGTTGTCCTGAAGACCTACCTAGGGCGATGAACGATAGGGAGGAGTGGCGAGAGAGGGTCAGGGATATCCGTGCTACCAGCGCGATATGATGATGAAAATCAAAATAACGTAAAAAAGTACACAAATATCCCTAAATTTTGATGTTTGGTTTAATTTCTTTGTTTAATGGCATATCAACCTTCGTGGGTTATATAATCTCAATTTTCATCTTTGTAGAAGAAAAGTAGAGGTACTATCTAACCCATAGCCAGATGGGGTATCAATGATTAAAGATAGAATAGAGGCTGAATGGCCCCTCCTGCTTCGGCTGAGCCACGGCCACCTTTGGGTGGGCGAAGAATCATTGACAAACACAGCATAGCACTACTCCTCCGGGTCTAGATTAACCTATGAGAAGGCATAGATGCCGGATTCACATTTCATCGAGTGAGTCCAAGTCCCGACTGGGTCATTTGGATCACATTGCACCTTGCACCCAGTGGGCCAATGACCGACATAGTCCAGCAGGACTCGAGACTCAGCTCGTGGCCGACCTCACCTTCCCCTAAAACCCTCACTATAAAAAGACCTTGTGTCATAACCTGTCTGGAGGGAGGAAGTGATAAATAAATGTAACCCATAGCCGGAAGGATAAGGGGTACATCTGTTTTCCAAGGGTATTAGTTAGAAAATGAATGTGGGAGGCAGTATTGAATAGATGTAACCTCAAACTGAAAGGATTAGGGGTACATATCAGTTTCAAGGGTATTAGTTTGAAAATTAATGCAATAACACGGTTGGAGTTCGAACTCACTCATGATGTTGCAGTCTAGCACGTTACACACTGCGCCTTGGAGATGTTTCTCTTGATTTTAAAGCAGTTTCATTAATTCAAAAAACAATTATTACTAGTTTTATACAATCTCATTATTGTAACTTTTTAGCATAGCATTTCATATTATTTTATATTACTGTCATCCTGTGGGCGGGCTTAGAATACGCTGAGTGCATATCCATCAAAGGGATAAGATCCCCTCAAAAAGGGCCGTTCAAATAATTTTTAAACATCTATTTAACCCATAGGTAAGACTATAACATATGTCAATACCCCGGGTCAGAGTGGACTAAGCAGTAATAGCCAAAAAAAGAAAATGTGGCTCTTCACCCCAGAGATCTTCAAGACTGGATATTAGATATTAGTATCTTTGTTTAATAGAATATGAATCTTTGTGGGTTATTTAATCCTAAAATCATACTTGTAGAACATCAGGAGTGGTACTATTTAACCAATAGGTGGTGGATGAAGGCTTTCATTCCTTTCCTAAGGCTATTGTTACGAAATTGAATGCAATGGCGTGACTAGAGTTCAAACTAGCATACTACAATGTTACAGTCTAGCCCTTTATCCACTATGCCACAAAAGTATCTCCCCAGAACTGGAATCTCACCACCAGATGCAATTTAGAGAAATAATAAGAATATGTACTCTTTTTTTTGTGAGGCAGATACAGAGGCAGTCGGAATATTCTAAGCCCCGCCTACAGACAAAAATGACCAGTGATGTAAAGATGGACAAGGAAATTGCAGCTTAAATAGGCAAGTCAAGATCTGCATTTAAAAAGTCTATATGATAGTGAAACTCTCACGATTTATTCCTCAGAACAAAGACTGATATCAATAAGATTGTTGCTATTACAACTCATATGTATGATACAGAGTCTTTAATTGTTCACGGTTTATTCCTCAGAACAAAGATTGATATCAATAAGATTGTTGCTATTAGAACTCATATGTATGATACAGAGTCTTTAATTGTTCACGATTTATTCCTCAGAACAAAGACTGATATCAATAAGATTGTTGCTATTAAAACGCATACGTATGATACAGAGTCTTTAATTGTTTTATTAAAAGTCTATAACCCAGTTTGTAAGCTTCTGTATGCGTCGTCTCTGAACAACTGGGAGAATCTCTTGGCTAAATATCCATTTAGTGAATACATTTATTCATTCAAAGAATTTATACGGACACCACAAAATGAAGAGAGGGTGTGTGCTGGTTGAATTTCAATACCCTCTGTGTACTCTTTTTTTTGTTTCTCACTCATTATCCTGCCATCCATCCAGTGCCATTATCCTATTTACCAACCCCTCCGCTCGGGCAGGATATGACACAAGGTCAATTTTTAAGCGGAGTTTAATAGGTTTGAATTCAGAGTTTTCCTTCTCCTAGACTACTTGCCCCACCAAGGCAGTAAACCCTAGTCTGTCCTACCATTTAACCATAGCTGGAGGGAGAATAATTGGATTCATACCGTTCCCAAGGGTATTAGTGCTATGTGAAATGCAATCAGTCTCGTCGAGGATTTGAACTCGTGTCGCCGTGTCCATTTCCTACGACGATAACCATTACACCACGGGCTCCTCCATCCATCCAGTGCCATTATCCTGACACAGTTTGGTGTGGGAATGCTGCATTACTCCAGAACAACTGCCAAAATATTTCATGACAAAGTATAGAAAATTAGTTTCCCGTATGATTCATGATTATATTACAAGCGAGCTTAATAATTATGACGAACTTACCACGTTTGGTAGGTGTGCGACGCTCACATATTACACCCAGAATTGGAGGAATACCCGTTCTGTACTTGCTAAGGTGCTGGACTGGGATATCTTAGTGACCGAGTTCAAACTGCAATCACGTGATTATGTTCACTTTTGAATAAATACCCTGTGGAAAGTTATAAACCCATGTATACTCTATAGTTATGGGTTAAATTGTATCGCTATTGATCTTCCATGAGAGTGGCTTTCGTATTCCATAACCCACTAAAGTGGATATTGTAAAAATAACCCGGATGTACTCCCCGATATACTGGTTGCGAGAGAAATACCTTCCACATTTTAAACTGTCACTTGTGTGAGGCAATTGGACTTAATGAAGAGGCAATGGTATCTCCCTCTAGATAACATTTTATCCTTTCTTGTCCTTTATGTTTTTCGAAATTTGCCCACTTGCAGATTTTGTCGTTCCAGCAGACAACAGAGTGAAAGTAAAAGAAGACGAAAAGATTCACAAATATTTTGATCTTGCTAGAGAACTAAAAAAACAAAACAAAACAAAAAGAAACTATCAAACATAAAAGTGAAAGTAACACCAATTGAAGTTGGTGCACTTAGAATGGTTTCCAAAGCCTTGGAAAATGGACTAGAAGAACTGGAAATCAGAGAAAAAACATAACTATCCACACTAAAGCATTGTTACGGTCGGCTATAATATTGAGAAGAGTCCTGGAGACTTGAGAAGACTTGCAATTACTCAGACTCCAGTAAAAGTTCACCAGCGTTAGCTGGTTGGAAAAATTCACGATGAGTAAAATAATAATAATAATAGTAATATGTGGTCATAGAGACGAAATGATCAATCACATAATAAGCGAATGCAGCAAATTAGCATAAAAAGAGTATAAAACTAGACACGAATCGATGTGTAAAGTGATCCACTTGGAATTGTGAAAGAAATTTAAATTTGACCATACAACCAAATGGTATGTGCACAACCTGGAACCCGTCCTGGAGAATGAGACACACACAATTCTCTTGGATTTTGAGGTACAAACGGATCACGTGATCTCGGCTAGACGACCAGAACTAGTGATAGTCTACAAAAAAAAAAAAAATAGAACATGCTGAATGACGGAATTTGCTGTCCCGGATGATCACGGGGTAAAACTTAAATAAAGTGAAAAGAAAGATAAATACCAGGACTTTGCAAGAGAACTAAAAAACTATGGAACATGAAAGTGACAGAAATACCAATAGTAGTTTGGGCATTCGGTACTGTTTCCAAAAGATTGATAAAGGGTTTGGCGAACTTGAAATAAGAGAACGAGTGAAAACCGTCCAGAGCACTGCATTGTAAAGATCGGCCAGAATACGTAGATGAGTCCAGGAGACTTGAGAAGACTTGCTGTCACTCAAACTCCAGTGGAAGACCATCAGCTAACCCTGATACGAAAAACTCTCAAAGGAGTAAAATAATGATAATAATTTAGAAAAGTCCTGGAACCCTGAGGAGAGTTTTTATCAGTCAAACAAACTCCAGTAAAAAACCGCTTGCTAACGTTGATGGGAAAATTTCGTAAGAAGTAGAGTAATGTTAATACAACCTGAAAAAATAAACAGAAACAGAAAATTAGCTAAGGAAGGAAGATTAAAAAGAAACCGTAACAGAATGAAACGCTACAAATAAAACGGAATATTCCAAAATAATGTAAGAAAATTTTATCAGGAATTCAACAGAGAAATCATAAAAATATTGAGCTACCAGAACCAAATGAGACAAAACATATTTGGAGTAAATTATGGGAATTGAAAAAAAACACAACAGAAAGGCTGATTGAATAAACAATCTAAAAAGTGAATTTACGTACAAGTATTGACAAAGAAACTGAAGCTGAAATACAAGTCAATTCACTAAAAGTAACAACCCAGTTGGCTAGGGTTGTAGAATACACTGATTGCATCTCTGCAAAAGGATAAGTCTCCCACAACAAGTGTCCTGGATATGATATAAAATCGTCTAACGGCGAGGCTCCAGTAAAGCTCCAGGAGCTTTGGGAAATATGAAGTTCTCCCTTCATAGCCTTTCCTCTTGGGTCCATAACACCTGGTAGAGTCCTATCTATGAGTCAAATAGAACTGTTTGACATCTGAACTGCGTGTAAACAAATGACTAATCTTCAATTGAATTGTTAGTGATACACATCAATAGTTAGAACCATTTAATTGTATGCAAACGAATGAGTAATGTTGGAAAGGATTATTAGTTTTAAATTACAATATTTAAATCTTATTCTCCACGAGATTAGTTTGAAATATTGGTGTAACATAACAATACTTGGAACCATTTGACTGTGTGCAAACGAATGAGTAATGTTGACAAGAATTATTAATGTTGGTTGGTTTGGTTTGGTTTCTTTGTTTAATGGCATATCAACCTTTGTAGGTTATTTAATGCCAAAGTCATTCTCCGAGAAGAACAGTAGTGGTACTATTTAACCCAAAGCTGGGAGGATGAGGGGGTTCATACCTTTCCCAAGGGTATTTGCCCGAAAATGAACGTAATAATGCGATTGGAATACGAACTCACTTACTACGATTCTACAGTCCATCGCTTTAACCATTACGCCACGAGGACACCCCCCTATTAGTATTGAATAACAATACTAGAAACTCTTTAACTGTGTGCCTAAAATGAAATATTGGTATAAAATAACAATACTTGGAAACATTTCACTGTGTGCAAATGAGTGTATAAGTGTTCATTAGAATAATCAACGTTAAACAGTAATACTTCTAACCACTTCACTGTATGCAAACAAATGTTTAATTTTAAATAGAATTATAAGAGTTAGGTAATATTTGTAACAGTTTAACAGTATAAAAAATAATTATTAATAGTAAATGGAATTATTCGTATCATTAAGGATTTTCGGGCTATTGTCTTCATCTTTATTGTTATTTCCACAACGTTTCGGCTCATATGTCCTTCGGCCTTCTTCCGGTGTTTTGTCGAATTCGGAAACCTTCACGGAAATTCGAACTACGTCCTTTATTGAATCCACGGGGGTCGCCTGTTCTGATTCCGTTAACCATAACTGAGTACAAGTATTCCTGTATTGTTACTCACCTGTAGTCTGAATTATTCGTGTTAGAAATACTTAAAACCGTTTAACTCTATGCAAAAAAAAAAAAAAAAATACATCAGACTCATTTAAAAATGTTATTAACTAACTGAATTTATAAATTATATATATGTAAATATATGAACAGGATTTGGCGTTAAATAACTTTCTATTTCTATGTTATACTGATATTTCAGTTTAAACTCACATTCTTGTATTATTATTTAACACTAATAATTATTTTAAACATTACTCACTTTTTTTGCATACAATTAAATGGTTCTAAGTATTGCTGTGTATCAACAAAAATTCAGTTGAACATGAGTCATTTGTTTGCTATCAGTTTAAATGTCAAACAGTTATATTTAACTCATATCAGGTGTTACGACTCTGGGTCAGTTTAGACTTGTAAGCTATGCAAATGAAGGGGTACTTCACATCTCCCAAAGTATTACTGGAGCCTCACCATCAGATTGTTTTGTGGTTGGTTGGTTGGTTGTTTGGGTTTTATGGCATATCAACCTTTGTAGATTATTTAACGCCAAATCCATTTTTATGAAAATAGTTATATTTCAAATAATTCAGTTTAGGTTAAGAACGCAGTTTAAATGTAAGTAGAGTTTATTGTGAAAAACATTTCTATTTTAAGCTATTTAGATTAGTCAAGCATTTCTAATTCAGCTAATTCAGTTTAGTGTAAGTACAGATTTGGTTTAAACACAGTTAAATGCCAAAACAGTTCTATATCAAACAAATCAGTTTAGTGTAAGTACATTTTCAATGTTAAAAAACAGTTCCATTTCAAATAATTCAGTTTAGCATAAGAATGCAGTTTAAATGTAAGTACGGTTTAATTGTCAAAAACATTTCTATTTCAAGCTATTCAGTTTAGTCAAACAATTCAGTTCAGCATAATTATACCGTTAGTTCTATTTAACCTATAGATAGGGCCCTATCAGATGCTACCACGTCGGACCAGATCGGACCTTGGAGCGATGGCAATGAAGGGGTGTTCCGCATTCCCCAAAGCCCCAGCATCACTGGAACCTCATCATCAGACTGTTTAGTGTCATATCCAGGACACTCGTTGGAGGTGTCTTTGCAGAGGTGCAGTCGGTGTATTCTACAGCCCCAGCCGACTAGACAAAGATTGTTTAGTGTCATATCCAGGAAACTCGTTGAGATGCAGTCAGTGTATATGTAGTCTCAGCCGATTGAGCTGTTACTTTTAGTGAATGTATATGAACAAGAATTGAATTAGGAATTGTACAAGGAACGGGGATTTCATCGTACTAACAAATGTAATATACACGAACTAGAATCTTTCCTTGAAAATGTAAGGTATTGAATTATCTGGACTTTGGGATACAATCTAGCTCAGAAGTCCAGAATTAGTTTTAACAAGAAGAAACGTGGGGAGAGTCCTATTGGGGTATTGGCTCACCTGCTGGTCTCCGAAAGTGCCATAAACGAGTTAGAAAACCAATCACGCTTTTACGTTCACTTTCTTGTTAATACTCTTGAGGAAAGCTCTCTACTCCCTTATCCCCCAAACTATGGTGTAAACAGTACCATTGATATTCTTCTACAATGATGATTTTGGTATTAAATAACCCATGAAGGTTGATATGCCATTAAACAAAGAAACCGAAAAAAAGAACTTGCCATGTACGTAGTCAATTTTGCTGTACCGGCAGACAATTGAGAGAAAATGAGAAGCTGGATAAAACCTGGACCTTGCCAAAGAGCCGAAAAAGTTATGGAAGTTGTAAGTGACGTTGATATTAACAGTAGTTGTGGCACTGGGAATAGTTCCCAAAGAGACTTGGAAAGAGACTTGGTATGATCTTGGGATTAAAAGAAAAAGTGAATTCAGCCAGATTTCAGAGCAACTAAAATCGGCTAGGATACTTAAAAGAGTCCTGGAGACCTTAACAGATTTACTATCACTCAGACTACAGTGACCAACCATCAGTTAGAGCTAATGCAAGAAAACTTATTAGGAAAAAAATGTAACAATGCTGTTTGCTATATTTATAAATCAAGAATATTCAGTATTGGTTATAGATCATATATATATATCCTAAGTAAGGATAGCGTAGACACAGTGTCAATTGAGTTTGGTGATTGTCAGTTTCTTGCCAATGTGAACCTCAGTCTAAGAAGTTCCCACGAGGTGAATGTTTCATAATAAGATGTTGTTCAGGATATGAGGGGAAGGGTGATTTAGCTTGTGGAGCAACCCGGGAAGGGTCGGAGAGTTTATATTGCGCATTTGTTTATATGGCCATATTACATTAACTGGGAAAAATATGTGCCGTTCCTTGTGCTAGTTTTAAGTTCCGTTGTAATAGAATATGGAATTAAATTCAAAAGACTATCCAAAATAAATGAGAACATTTATGAAAATATTGCGCTTTGTTTAATTTTATTCTAATTAATTTCTATACAAAATTATACATAGGGCTGCTTTTAAAACGCTTGAGAATAAAACAATAATCTTTCAAAAAAAATAACATGAAGAAATCATTTGTCACATCCAGTTTTGTTAAAACCAGTATGAAGAAAAATAAATGGAAAAATGGATAAACTAAACACTAAGAACAGATTCCAATTTTATATTTCATTTCTACTTCAAGATTTCATCTGAATGATTGTTTTTTTTCTCTCTAAAATTGAGCATAGGAAGAAAAAGATTAATTAAAGATAAAATATAAGGAGGGTGGGGGTTATAAAAAGGGGAGAATTAAAAGAAAAGAAAGAGAGAAATAGAAGAAGAGACAGAGATGACTGAGAGAGAGAGAGGAATAAAGATATAGATCAGAGTGATGGCAACGAAAGGTTATTGGCAGGGGCTGTAATTCGTTCTGGAATATGCAGGGAGGGTTTTGGCTTAAGTGGATAGTGGGGAGGCTAAGGCCACCATCAAGCGTATCAGATTTTATCAATAGACTTGAAGTAGACAGAGGGAGGCGATTATTCACACCATATATATAAAGCTTTATTTCTTAGATATATAAAGCTTTATTTCTCATATATATATATATATATATATATATATCATCAAGTTGTGCCGCTTGCACGGATATCCTTGACCCTCTCTCGCCACATCTCCCTATCGTTCATCGCCTCCGGCAGGTCTTCAGGGCTACATCCCGTATCCTCTCATAGCTGCAGTATGTATGTTCGAGCTGGTCGTCTTGCTTTTGCTCAGCCATAGCAGTACACCACTATTGAGCTCGTCTCTGCTTCTTCAGCAGTGTCCTGCATGTCTGGTTCGTCTAACTTGTATAATTTTCGTGATGGGAGGCAAGTGGCCGTATAGTTGGTGTCTTTTGGGGTGTTGCCGCCAGGACTTATTGCTCAATATTGCTCGCAACATTCTTATGTAATTGCCGTCTAGCTTCTTTAGCCGTTTAGTTAGCGTCCAAGTAGTGCATCCATATAGCAGTATCGACACGACCGTTCCCTGGAAGAAACTGTGTTTCATTTTATCGGTCAGGTCTGATTTCCATATGATCGATAGCTTATCGATAGCTGTCCATGCCTTCGTTAGCCGCGTGTCGATGTCTTTTTCGGTTGATGAGACACTGCTTCCTAGGTAGGTAAATTTGTCTCCCAGTTTCAGAGAAGTTCCCTCTAGTGTGGAGATGTCACCTGCTTGATTAAAGTACATGTATTCAATTTTGTGTGCATTGACGTGGAGGCTAATTCCTGCGGCGGCTCATTCCAAACTATGCAGTAGTGTTTCGGCTTGGTTGGGCGTATTTGCCAGTATCGCTATGTCATCGGCGTGGTCGGCGTCGGTAATTGTTTTTATGGGGTACCTTCTGTTTCTTTTCTTTGTCAGCTCGAAGCCGTTTTCTCAGATTTTATCGATCGATGTTCTTAGCACGTAGTCGAGACAGATGATAAAGAGGTATGGGGCTAGCGTGTCCCCTTGTACTACTCCTGCTACAATGTCGAAGTAGTCTTCCCTCTGTGAATGGAATCGAAGGCTTTGTTAAAGTGGACAAATAGTAATGTCGCCAGTAGGTTATTTGCCCGTACGCGTTCAAAGGATTCTATGGATGGTAAATATTTGTGAGGTCGTGGATCAATTTTTAAAACTTTATTTCTTTTATATGCATATATATATATATATATTTTTATTTAAAGATAGTTGTTGTAGGTCCAAAGAAAGAATAAGGATATATTTAAAATAAAAAGGTCCACGAAGAGATTTGTATTTTTGAATTTATTTATAAATAAATTCAAAAAATACAAATCTCTTACTGGACCTTTGTATTATATATATATATAGTCGTAGTCGAGGGTGACCCGAAGGCTCCCTTTTCGATAGCTTACTACACCAAGGTGTAGGGGAGGGCGCTACTCCTTTCCCTGGATTGCTCCACTTTACCCTTGATCTGTACCTTATAATGCTGAGTGTTAAGCAAGGAGGCATCAAGTACCATTTTTTGAGTCTTTGGTATGACTCGACCTGGGATTGAATATATATATATATATATATATATCACGAAAATTTACAGGGCTGAGTTCATTGCTTGACACATGCAGCACCCCAATATGGGGAATGCCAAAGGGACTAAGTATTTTTTGAAATATCCATGCCCAAGACTCGATTTATGCATGGTTTTCCACGATAAAACGATCTTGTGTTGTATATCGGCTTGGTAGGAAGTCGGTTAAATTCAATTAAAAACATGTGTCCTTTTGAGACAAATCTTACTCATCAAGATTTTAACATAAATCCTCATCTTCGTGTCGTGCCGCTAGCATGGATTTCCCTGGCCCTTTCTCGTGATTCGTCTCTATCGTCCATCGCTCTGGGTAGGTCTTCCAGGCTACATCCTGTATCAGTACAGAGCTGTTGAAGGTTCTAGCTGGTCGTCCAATCCTCGGTCGTCCATGTGAAGGGGTCCACAAGAGTACATCCCTTATGAGTTCTTCCTTACTTCTCCAGCAGTATCCCGCATGTCTTGTTCGTCTTATTTCGATGCTTTTCGTGATTTTGCTGGATTTCAACTCAAGGACTTGTTCAATACAGCTCGTAGCATTCTTGTATAATTGCCGTCAACCTTTTTCTCAATACGCTCAGTCAGCATCCACATGATGCATCCATATAGCAGTATTGACACAACTGCTGCTTGGAAAAAAATAGCGTTTTATTTTATCGGACAGGTCGGACTTCCACATGACCGATAGCCTCTGTGTACCATAGCCAGATACGGCCATGTGCGAAATGGGCATCGAATGTTGGTTACATATATACATAGAACACATAGAACATAGGAATCTCGAAATTACGAAAAAGACGTAACGACTTCTCAGTTCAGGTACGAACCTTTTATTACCTTTGAGTCTAAAGGTTGTCGACATGGGGAGAGAGACACAATCTTTCTATGCTGTCTTTTTCGTCTGGCCCCCATCTCGCGCGGCGCCGATAGCGTGCAAATTCGCCTCGCCTCAGCGAGCCCCAAAAGTCGAACCTCCTCGTTCGGCATCTAGCTTCAACTTTCTAACTTTCTTCGAAATTCCCAAAATCCTCCGCGCGCTTCCGGTGCGTGATGTCACTTGCACCCCGTAACCCCACTTCCAATGTGGGCTATTGTGACATCTCTGAGTGAAACGTCCACCCCGCACGCAAGTCACACCTGCATCAAGTTTGCTTCTAACTAATCCATGTGCTGAGCCGAAAGGTTCTCAGCCTAACTAAACCCAAAGGCATGAACAGAAATCCCTTGGCCATTATATTACATATGGATAGGTGTCCATGCCTTCGCTTGTCTCGTGTTGAATATCATCAATTAATAAGATGATTATTAATAAACAAGATGATCATTAAAATTAAATAATTGTTATTGAATTATTATTGAATAATCATTAAGACTCTAACGTAAATAATTCAGGGAAGAATGACGTTATTTTTATTTCAGACAGACACGATATTTATATTTTGTAATTTGGCAATTTATTTATTCATATTAGGTTATTTGTTTTTAAAAATAGATGCAACTTATTAGAATGATAATGATTTATTACTGAGACAAGCGCAATGACGGTCATTTGCTACACGTCCTATAAAAAATGCATCATTGAGTTAGAGACATCAAATCAATATTTTTTAATTGTTATTATATCAGCTTACTGGACATGCAATCTTTTAAAAAAGAATTTTTGTCTCAGTAATGAATTATTATCATATTAATGGCATGTATCAATTTTGAGACAGTTTTTAATGATCTGTTTTCCAACTAAATAAAGATGGCGACCCTTGTCGAGGGCAACCAAAAGGCTCCCTTTTCAATAGCTACTACACCGAGGTGTAGGGGAGGGCGCTACTCCTCTTCCTAGATTGCTCCACTTTACCCTTGTTACGTACCTTATATTGCTGAGTGCTAAGCGAAGAGGTGTCGAGTACTATTTTAAAAGTCTTTGATATAACGCAACCTGGGATTGAACCCTGTCTCCCGGATCAATGGCGAACTCTCTGCCCTCTTGGTCGATGAGCCGAGTGACGTAAAATGATTTCCTCTCGTATACAAGGCATTGTCATTGAGGATAAATAGTTGCAATAGTATACTATTTTCAAATTTGAAGCAAAAAAAGAACACAACATTATTAGTAGTAGAGTTATTAGCAGTCACATGGGTCCCGTGTATATTGCGACACCCTAAATTATCTTTTTGTGTTTTTTATTCATTATCATTTTACTCGTTATCGTATTTGCATATAACATTCTTTTGTGTTGCTATTATTAGAGATTCAGTTTATCTCTTTTAACTGTAACTCTATAACAATGTCCAGATCAACGAATGTGCAATGGTCTTTGTCGCTCAAAGCATCCAAGTAGTTTTTCTTCATATTTTCGTTTTCTAGATTTAAAAAAAAACATTGTTTTTCGGTTGTTGCTGCTACGTTATTATACACTGAGCAAGTGCCTCACACCTACGTTAGGTGATAGCTTTTCACAGTTTAAGCGAGAGCAAATCAGGTCTCCAGGACTCTTCTCAGTATTTTGGCCTATCTCAACAGTACTGTTGTTTGGATGTTCTCTATTCTTTCTCCGATTTCCAGCTCCTCCAGATCCTTTTCTATGCCTATGAGGACCATTCCGAGCACGCCGATTTACAATTAGTATCATCGTCTCTCTCAGGTTCCACAGCTTTTTTAGTTCTGTGGTAGGGTCCAAGTTTATAATATCAGCTCTAACTGGTGGGTTTTCACGGGAGTTTGAGTGTCAAAAGATCTCCTCAAGTCTCTAGACTCTTGAAAGTATCGGTGCCGATTATCTTCTTCCTATTCTTCTTCTTCTCATTATTATTTATTATTCATTAGAGTTTTTCACATCAGCGTCAGCTGATGGTCTTTCACTGGAGATTGAGTGACAGCAAGTCTCCTCAAGTCTCCAGGACTCTTCTCAGTATTCTGGCCGTTTTCAATAATGCTGTTGTTTGGATGGTCTCCACTCGGCCGCCATCTTCTAAATCTTCCAGGCCTTTTAATAATCCTGTAGTTTCCGTGCCAAAAGCAACAATCACAATTAGTATAGTTGTCACCTTCGTGTTCCATAGTTTTTTCAATTCTCTAGCAAGGTCGAGGTACTTATCTCTCTTTTCACATTCTTTCAGTTTTATTCTGTGGTCTGTCGGAACAGCAAAGTCGACCATTTTGCAGATTTTCTTTTTTTGTTGATTATTATTATCATTATTATTATTATTATTATTATTATTATAATCCTCGTGAAATTTTCTGGGTCTTTAATTGAAATCTGTGTGGCAGCAACTGGACACAAGTATCCAGGACTCTTTTTAGTATTCTTGCCGATTTTAAAAATCCTGAGGTATGAATAGCCTTGATCATTCCTTTGATTTCTAGTTCCTCTAGTCTATTCCCCAAGCCTTTGGGGACCGTTCCTAGTTTATTAATTACAATTGGTACCACTGCCACCTTCATATTCTATTGCTTTTTAGTTCTCTGGCAAGATTGAAGTATTTCTCTGTCTTTTCGCTTTCTTTTAACTCTGTGACCCACTAGATGACAAACTCTTTTTTTTTTTTTCGTTTATTATCATTACCTCTGGTCGTCTCGTCGGGATTAAGTAATCTATTAGTATCTCAAAATCCCAAAGACTTTTTGGCGTCTTATTCTCTTGAAGATTCTGGTTTGTTCATATACTGTTTGAAAGTATAGTCCAATCTTAATCTCTTGTGATATTCTGTGAGGATCACCTTCCCTATTCGTACCTAGTCTTGCACTCCTTTAGTGGTAGTTTTCTGCATCTGCTTATTGTGGGATTAACTGTCTCATGTCGGTCTCCATATTACCTACACTAACTCTTTTGTTGTGCATCATCAGCTTTTGCTTTTACATGATTAGGCCTCAGGGTATTATTTTGTTCTTGTTCTTCTTGTTCTTGTTCTTCTTCTAATTATTATTATTATTATTATTACTCCTTGACAGTTTTTCACACCAGCGTCAGCTGAGAGTTTCTCACTGGATTTTGTGCGACATCAGGTCTCCTTAATTCTCTAGGACTCTTCTTAGTATTCTGACCGATGTTAATTCAACTTATCCTCTTATTTCTAAGTCTTCTAGTCCCTTTATCCACCCTTTGGGGATTGTTCCAAATGCACCAACAATTGGTATCACCTTTGCCTTCATGTTATATAGCTTTTTTTGCAAGGCCAAGGAATTTATCTCTTTCTGCTTTGATTTCACTCTGTGGTCTCCTGGGACGGCAAAGTAATGGTTTTGTCTCTACAATTTTCATTCTGTTGTGTATTATCGATTTTGGCAGACTGGGTTCTTCAGCCTTGGTGAGGCAACTAGTCTGGGAGAAGGAAAACTCTGAATTCAAACCTGTTAAACTCCGCTTAAAAATTGACCTTGTATCATATCCTGCCCGAGTGTAGGGGTTGCTAAAAAAAGGAGGTGCCGGTGGTGTAATGGTTATCGTTGTAGGAAATGGAGATGGCGACAAGAGTTCAAATCCTGGACGAGACTGATTGCATTTCACAAAGCACTAATACCCTTGGGAAAGGTATGAATCCCATTATTCTCCCTCCAGCTATGGGTAAATAGTAGGTTCTTCAGCTTTAGTGAGGCAACTAGTCTAGGAGAAGGAAAACTCTGAATTCAAACCTGTTAAAGTCCGCTTAAAAATTGACCTTGTGTCATATCCTGCCCGAGCGGAGGAGTTGGTAAATATGGATTATCGATTTTGGCTTTAATATAATTGGTCCTTATGTGGTTGTTTTGTTTTGTTATTCAAAGATATTCCGTTAATCTCTTAAGGTTTCCCTTTCCAAACTATATCCACCTCTTAACGTGTGAGATTTTGCCATTTTATCCTTGGAAATACTGATACAATTGTTTTACTTCCCATTTCTGTTTCCAAGTTACTGTTGCTCAGTTTGACCCCATGCTGTCAGTAATGTATTACCTGCCGTAATTAGTCCTTCTTAGTTCTTTTTAATGCAATCATCGAGTACTCATATTGATGCATCCAATCTTCACCCTGGCGAGTCCTCTTCCTCCTTTTCTTGACGCATATGGTCTGTCAAGGTCATCTCTAGAATACAAGGCCTATGTGCATTGTCATCAAATTTCTTGTCCTCCAGTCTATTTGTCAGACGTCTCTTGTCCATTTCTTGAATAGTGCCGCGTATCTTACGAGGGGACTGTCCAGGTGTTTATTACTTTGATGAGATTTCTGCTGGCTTCCACGTTCGTCTAAGGTATTTTCTTCTTTTTTCTTTCATTTCTACTTGTTTTATGATATCTGCCTCCAATATTTCCAAGTATTTGAAATATTCTTTTTCTTCAAGCGTTCTGATTCTTTCTTAATTTGGCAGACGTATTCCTTCCGTTATTTATTTGTTTATTTTATCGCTTTTCATTTTGAGCATGGTTCATTTTTCAATGTGAAATTCCATTTCTGTATCATAGTTGTATATAAGTATTTACTCCTTTTTGAGTTTTTCACACCAACGTTTGCCGATGGTTTCTCATTGGAGTTTGAGTGACTGCAAATCTTCTCTTTCACTTGAAATATAACGACACTTATAAAAAAAAAAATTGCTTAGGCGAAAAATTGACACTCTGCAAGAACTGTTGACTTCGACATCCTTATTTCGATCACTCTATCCCCCGTCTCTCTGTCACTTTTTCTGTTCCCCACTCTCTCTCCATATATATATATATTTGGATGTTGTAATAACCTCGGCCTTAGCTCAACTCAGAACAAAGAACATTTTTAATGTTTTTGAAAAGGTTAAATTAATTTAGGAACGAAATAAATCTGTCGAACAGCAGAATCAATATATGAAATAGTATGTACTCTTCATGTCTGTAGAATATTCCATAGTTGACTGTGTCAAGAACTTTTCAGCACCGAACATTTTTGGAACAGACTTTTAGTATTTGCGATTGAATTAAGTGCATTGATAAGGAACGAGATTAAGTTTTCTTTTTTTACCATTTGACAACGAACTAATTGAATTACTTATGTATGTGTATAATTCTTTCTTTTTAAAATCTTGTCTAGCTTGGCGAATTTTAAACAGTTTTTTTTTTAGATAAATTTATTTAAAAAAAAACAAACAAAAAAACAAAAACAATGTCGAAAATTGTTGTTTTCTAAAGTTAACCAAATTCAAATTCACTACAGTAGCAAGAAAAAGAAAAAGGAAAAATTGTACTGAAAAGTCTGTATCAATTCTTCCTCTAAATATATTCACTTTTAGAACAGCTTGTGTATTTCTGTTGGTCCGATCCCAAACACAGTCACAATATTTACAACGTTTAATATTTAACGTTTGATATTTAATCTTTATTAGTTAATGTTCAATATTTAATGTTTAATATTTAATCATTAATATTTAATTTTCAATATTTAAAGTTTGATATCTAACATTTAATATATAATGTTTAATATTCAATGTTTAATATTTAACGTTTAATAAATAATGTTTAATATTTAACGTTTAATATTTAATGCTCAATATTTATTGTTTAATATATAATGTTTAATATTTAATATTTAATATTTAACGTTTAATATTTAATCTTTAACATTTAATTCGTAATATTGAACGTTTAATATTTAATGTTTAATATTTAACCTTTAGTATTTAATGTTTAATATTTAATGTTTAGCATTTAACGTTTAATATTTAATGTTTAATATTTAATGTTTACAACATTGTAAATGCTGTAAATTTTATTCCTTGAATTTTGAGCAGGAGAAATTTCGACGAAATATGAGAAGACAAATCTTTATTGAATCAAGATTAAATGACCAACCACACATGAAATAAATAGATAGATAAATAAAATCTGTGTGTGTGTGTGTATGTGTTTTATGTACGTACTTACGCATCCCCCCACCACTTTCAGGATACGACACAGGATCAAATTTCAAGCGGAGTACTACTGGTTTAAATTAAGTTTTTTTTTCTTTTCTGAGACTGGTTGCTGAAGCAAGACTTAAGAACCTAGTCTGCCTCCTATTCACTCCTTACTGGTGAGGTAAAAGAGATGGATTCGTGTCTTTCTGTGAAGAGAAACACAAACAGCTTCACCCAGAATTTGAACTCGGGTCACCGATTCCATTTAGTTAACCGTTACGCTAAGCATGCGAGTGTGTACGTAGTGTAAAGATAAAAAAAAACATACAAAAAACAAAACAAAACAAAAAACAATTCGATACTTTGTAATATTACGGCAGGGCGCTGTCGTCAGTCAGTGAAGGTGTCACGGGCAGAATGACCAGCAAAGTTAGACATGATTTTAAAATAATCACAGATGAATTATCACGTGTTTCACGACAGTTTCACTGGTGTCATCGAACATTCGGGGATCTTCGATTTGTTCCCCAAAATCTCTATGTAAGAAAACAAGTTAGGAGATTTGGGGAGAGTTGAAGGCAGCTTTCAAAACGTTCAATACATAGATCATATTTACCCAACCCCTCCATTCGGGCAGGATATGACACAAGGTCATTTTTAAGCGAAGTTTAACAGGTTTGAATTCAGAGTTTTCCTTCTCCTAGACTAGCTGCCTCACCAAGACTGAAGAACCTAATCTGCCCTACTATTTACCCATAGCTGGTGGGAGAATAATTGGATTCATACCTTTCCCAAGGGTATCAGTGCTATTTGAAATGCAATTAGTCTCGTCCAGGATTTGAACTCGTGTCGCCGTGTCCATTTCTAACGACGATAACCATTACACCACGGGCACCTCCTTACGTTCAATCCATAGATGGTTGAAAATTTCAGATAAAAATTCAATGAAGAATAATGATCAACAACGACTCTATAATTCACAAGAAAATGGACTGATGGAATCATTCTTGACATCATTTACGCATCTTAGCATAAAGACTAGAAGAATGAAACAAACTGTAGGAATCGAACTCCTCAACAATGATCAGCTCTCCTTGTTTCCAAACCAATAAATAACACAATTGTAATTCTGTTGTATACTCTCATACAAATACAAGCGGAAACATAATCAAACATAATTTATGAACTTCAATGAACGAACGAACACACTTCTTTATAAAAATAATCTCTCACACTTTATTCTCGAAAGGGTTGATGTTTCTGTGGTGTGTGAGAGATGGGTGGAGAGACATATACTCATAAAGAGGACTTCTTCTTCCCATATCTTCTTCCAGGAGCCAGGGGGTGCTAACGCTTGCACCCCCTTGCAAGCACGTCAGAGACGCCTCTGATCGGCTGCATGTCCCTCGCTCGACACCGATTCTTTGCACTCACTCTAAAACTGACCGCGTGGTTCTTATCACGTGATCCCCTTCCGGTTACACACCTGTTCGACCTGAGTCCCCTGACGCACCGTCATCTTCCTGTTTACTAATTAAAATGTGACAGCTTATCAAAGCACACGGGGTCACTAGGAATGAACCGAAAATCTACATCAGATGTTATATAACAATTAGCAATAAGTGGTTTTTATTATATGTGAATGCAACAAATTTTGTTCATGTCTCAAAGATTAGTAAATATCAAAAAGTTCACGTCCTGACCAAGAAGGGAATGACTATAAAACTTTTACGCCATTATCTGATAAAATAAAACTGGATTTCTTCCAAGCTGTCGCTGTGTACACTACTTTATGGATGCACTACTTAGACGCTAATAAAATGTTTAGAGAAAAAGCTAGGTGGGAATAACACAAGAATGCAACAAGCTATTTTAGATACATCCTGAAAACAACATCCCTTGAAACAACACCTGTACGGCCCATCTCAAAAAGCATCAAAATAAGACGATCAAGATATGAGGGGCGCTACTGAAGAAGCAAGGACGAAATCATAAGTGACGTTTTTCTATGGATCCCTAAACTTCGACGCGCCATCAGCTCTGTGCCGACACCGGATGTAGTTTGGAAGAGCTGCCGAGAGCGATGGATGATGGGGACGGATGGAGTGACAGAGTCAAGGAAATCCATGCCTTCAGCGCTACTTGATGATGATCACGTTTTAACACATGTAGCAAATTTTGATGGAGTCCTTGTGGCTGAGTAGCTAAAGAGTTAGACTGCGGTCTCGTAGTAAGCGAGTTCGAACTCCGCTTGTGCTATTACGTTCACATTTATACCCCAAGGAAAAGTATGGATCTCTTAATCCTTTCTGGGTTAAATAGTACCATATTGATCTTCTGCAAGGGCGCGTTTGGCATTAAACACTCCAGGTCGATATCTCATTAAACCGTTTGATTTTATTCAAACAAATTAGCTATAATTCATTTTAAAATAAAATTACTGACAAACTATTCACTTACAAATCATAAATACATATATCTACAAACAAGTTTTGCATAAAATAAACATCAAGGGTCGATATGCCATTAAACTAAATAACCTAAATCTGTTTTTATTTGTGAAAAATGAATAGATAATTAAGTATTGATTAACGTTTCTTATTAACAATTTAATTTTACCCGAGAAAACTTTCCAGAAATTTAGTATTGATGCTATAATTTGATTCTAATTCTTGTTCTTGTGTTTTTTTAAATATTCAAATGATATTAGGAGCAAATTGTCTCAGTTGAGTGAGGTATAACGGCTAACGTGCTGGACTGCAGCCTCTGAGTGAGCGAGTTCGAACTCCAGTAGCACTATTATTTTCACTTTTACACTAATAATCTTAGGAAAGGTATGAAACTCCTTATCCTCCCAGAAATGGGTTAAATAGCACCACAATTGTTTTTCTACACGGATGGCTTTGGCATGAAGTAACCCAGGTTGATATTCCATAAAACAAAGAAATCAAATCAATTCAGCACATTTTTTTTCTTAATTTCTAAAATCCTTTCTTCAACAATTCAATAAAATCAAAACCGAAAAAAGGGCAATTTCCTTCTCAGAACTACAACCGAACTACGATTAAATTGGTTGGTTGGCTGTTTAGATTTTATAGCATATCAACTTTTGTAGGTTATTTAATGCCAAATCCATTTTTACACAAATAATCAGTTCTATTTCAAAACATTCAGATGAGTATAAGTACACAGTTTAATTGTCAAAAACATTTCTATTTCAAGCTATCCCGCGTAATCAAACAGATCTAATGCAAGCAATTAAGTTTCTTATAAGAATAGTTTTTGTCCATACACAGTTAAATGTCAAAACAGTTCTATTTCAAGTTATTCATTTTAGCATAAAGACGCATTTTAGTTCTATTTGACCCAGTGATAGAGTCCTATCAGGTCCTACCACTCCGGGCCAGAGTGGACTAGGGAGCAATGGCAATGAAAGAGTACTCCGCATTCCCCAAAGTTCCAAAATAACTTGAACCTCACCATCAGATTCTTTAGTGACCAGATTCTTTAGTGACCAGGCTCGACGCTGCTTAACTTCGGTGATCGGAAGAAATGGTGTTTTCAGAGTCATATGGCCGTATCAGATGGGCCTTCACTGGAGTCTCAGTGAGAGCAAGATCCTCAGGTTTCAAAGACTCTTCTCAGTATTATAGAATTGACATAATATCTGTTCGATTTCAACATTCCTGTAGTCTAGTGTCTCTAGATAATTTCTCTTATTTCCATCTGTTCCAATTCCCTTTCTAAACCATTAGGGACCGTTCCAAGTGCACTAATGACAACTGGAACCACCGTCACAGTCATGTTCCACAGCTTTTTTTTAGTTTTCTGGCAAGATCCAAGTCCGAGGGGCATACGATAAGTTTCCAGACTTTTTTCGTATGGGCATTTAAAATTGTCGTAGACTCTTGAGAATTATGTATGTTATTGCTATACATCTTATGAGATGACTGACCAATTTTTATGATTTCAGGTTCAAATGAACAGATACAGCAGGAATTGGAATACACCCTACGAAAGCTTGATTGTCCAGGACACTCGTTGGAGTTGTCTTAGCCCTCTGCAGAGGTTCAATCGGTGTATTCTGCAACCCGAGCCGACTGGGCAAACTACCAGTAGAGGTTAGAATACACACCACAAAAAAAGACTACACGTATACAAATGCAAACACAACAGTTTATATACATATTCATATACAGTCAAACACAAATGCAGATACAGGCGGACTCTTTTGTTCAGGTACGAACGGTTCATTAATTTCTTGACGTCAGCTTTTCGACACGAGGAGAGAGATACAAAGGGCACCTCGGGTGGTGTAATGGTTAGCAAGGTAGACTAGCAAACCTACACGAGTGAGTTCGATTCTCATTAGGTGCTCAATTCATGCTGCCTTGTGCTACATCTAAGCAAAAAGCTTAGTAAATTACCATCCCCAATGCGCGGCGCAACTTGTCCGTAGAGATCCAGAAAACCCAACTACATCTTTCAACGGCCCAAATCCGACTCTCAACTGACTCTTTTTCAAAATCCTCAAATTCTCAGGACCATCTCTTCCGGGCATGACGTCATCCATACTCGAGCACTATTTTCTGTCTGGGGTTTATTGTGACAATGGTGATTGTCATATCCTTTGCGTGCTAGCGTAAAACTGTACCCAATGACTATGCACCTGAACTCTTAAACCGAATAGTTTAAAGCCCAACCAAACTGAATGATAAAATATAATTAACGAAAAATGATTTACGTAAAAAAAAAAAAAATCATTCCTTAATTATATAACACTGGGTATGACATGAAACATTATCCGGTTATGAGGCTTCAGTTCTTGAGGTGTAGGGAGTGTAGAATAACCTCTTTATCACTATTACTCCCAACTTTTTTTTTACCCATAAAGGTAATACCTGTTTATGTTCTATCTATGGGTCTAGTTGATTTGTCTGAAAACTATTTGCATTGGATAGAATTGAGTGAAACAATATTACTGAGTACTGACAAGTCATTATTTAACAGAATTCTAAATACTAGATCCGAATACTTGTAACTATTTAATTTGGGGCAAATTATTTGTATTGTTGGGTTATTAAAATTGTAATTCCTGTGTATGGAGTGAAGGAGAGGCTCTCTGTGATTGGATATGCTAATCACGTGATGAGCCCAGAAGTCTTGGTGCAAAAATCTAAAATCCATTCAGACAGATTCCACCAGATGTTCTGTGAGGCAGGGACGTTAAAGGCTGTCAGATACCAGCTATCATCTTCAGCGCGCCGGTAAGTCCCTCAAACTCAACTTTATACATAAGGAGTACTGTATATTGTTATTAATTGATTCACGTGTTGAATAATAAATTGTTAGAGTTAAACGAAGTATTAATTCATTTATTTGTTGCAGTTAGCCTTAGAATAAATTCTATGCTAACACAATACTATCATTAATATTTGCTTGAAACTATAATTGTTTACTTATTATCGTTATTATTATTTACTCCTTGAGAGTTTTTCACATCAGTATCAGCTGATGTTTTTTTCACTGAAGTTTGAGTGATAACAAGTCTCCTCAAGTCTTCAGGACTCTTCTCAGTATTCTGCCGTTCTCAATAATGCTGTAGTTTGGATGGTCTCCACTCGTCCTCCCACCTTCAAGTCCTCCAGTCCCTTTAGTATTCCTTTGCTGACTGTATCAAAAGCACCAATCACGACTGGTATAATTGTCATCTTTAGTTACCGTGCCAAAAGCACCAATTACAATTGGTATTATTGTCACCTTCATGTTCCACGGTATTTTCAATTCCGAGCAAGGTCCAGGTACTTATCCTTCTTTTCACACTCTTTCAGTTTTATTCTGTGGTCAGCCGGGACAGCAAAGTCTACAGATTTGCAAATTCTGTTTTTTTGCTGATTTTTATAAGGTCTGGTCATCTGGCCGAGATTAGGTGATCCGTGATGCAGGGTTGTGCATATATCACTTGTTCGTAAAGTCAATTTTAAATTTCTTGCACATCTCCCAATGGATCACCTTGCCTAACCAATCGTGTCTAGTCTTATAATCCTTCTGATTATCATTATTTACTCATTAGAGTTTTTCCACATCAGCATCAGCTGATGGTCTTTCACTGGAGATTGAGTGACAGCAAATCTCCTCAAGTCTCCAGGACTCTTCTCAGTATTCTGACCGTTTCAATAATGCTGTTGTTTGGATGGTATCCACTCGGCCGCCATTTTCCAAATCCTCCAGGCCCTTTAATAATCCTTTAGTTACCGTGCCAAAAGCACCAATCACAATTGGTATAATTGTCAGCTTCATGTTCCACAGTTTTTTCAATTATCTAGCAAGGTCGCGGTACTTATCTCTCTTTTCACATTCTTTCAGTTTTATTCTGTGGACAGCAAAGTCGACAATTTTGCATATTTTCTTTTTTTTGTTGTTCATTATTATGAGGTCCAGTCATCTGACCGAGATTAGGTGATCGGTTTGTATATTAATGTCCCATAGGAGTTTGTGTGTATCATTTTCAAGGAGGTGATTGGTTGTGCATATACCATTTGTTGGCATGGTCAAATTTAAATTTCTTGCACATTTCCCAGTAGATCACCTTGCCCACCCAGTCGTGTCTAGCCTTGTTCTCCTTCTGTGCTAGTTTGTCGCTTTTGCTTATTATGTGATTGATGGTTTCATCACTGTCACCACAAAGTCTACATTTGCTATTTTCTTGCGTCTTATCTATCCTCACCTTGATATGATTGGTTCTTATGGCGCTGTTTTGTGCTGCCATTTGGAGTGATTCTGTTTCTCTCTTAAAGTTTCATTTTCTTAGTCATGTCTAGGTTTTGTCGTGTGAGATGTTGTTTATTAGTCGTTTAAAACGCCCATGGAGCTGTTTTTCTTCCCATTTTTGTTTCCTAGTTTTTGTCATTCTGTTATCTATCGTGTTGCCAGTATTGTTTCTGGTGGCTGTAATCAGTCCTCTTTCATGCTTTTGTATGTAGCCTTCGAGTCGTTGTATGGATGTGTCAACGCTGTCTTCGATGCTGGCAAGTCTTCTTCCTCCCTCTTTTCTTGGTAATATAGTCTGTCAACGTCGTCTTTGAGGTGTAATGCCTTGTGCATGTTCATTAGTTTTCTAGTTCTTTGGTCCATTTGTCTAAGTTACTCTCTGGTCCTGTTGAGAAAGGGTCCCGGGTATCTAACAAGGGACACAGCCCAAGTATTTATTCCTTTGATAAGATTTCTGCTGGAGAACTTTGTTTCGAGTAGTTTTCTAGTTTTCCTTAGATATTCTTTTTTGAATTTTGTTTTCCATTTCGACTTGTTTGACGGTGTCAGCCTCCAGCATTTCTAAGTATTTGTACGTCTCGTTTTCTGCGAGCGTTCTGATCTTGTCTTGATTTAGTAGTTCTGTTCCGTCAGATGTCGTTTGCCACTTTTCATGACGAGCAGAGCGCAATTTTTCAATGGTAAATTCCATCCCTATGTCTTGACTGTACATTCTGTGTGTATTAGGGTTTCCAGTTCTTTTTCATTTTTTGCAAATAGTTTTATGTCATCCATGTACATTATGTACATTCTTGCGATCGGGTAAGTTTGTATCCGTTAAATGCTTACAGCACCTGGTATTCCCAGGCGGTCATCCATCTAAGTACTGACCAGGCTCGACGCTGCTTAACTTCGGTGATCGGAAGAAATGGTGTTTTCAGAGTCATATGGCCGTATCAGATGGGCCTTCACTGGAGTCTCAGTGAGAGCAAGATCCTCAGGTTTCAAAGACTCTTCTCAGTATTATAGAATTGACGGAATATCTGTTCGATTTCAACATTACTGTAGTCTAGTGTCTCTAGATAATTTCTCTTATTTCTATCTGTTCCAATTCCCTTTCAAAACCATTAGGGACCGTTCCAAGTGCACTAATGACAACTGGAACCACCGTCACAGTCATGTTCCACAGCTTTTTTTTAGTTTTCTGGCAAGATCCAAGTCTGAGGGGCATACGATAAGTTTCCAGACTTTTTTCGTATGGGCATTTAAAATTGTCGTAGACTCTTGAGAATTATGTATGTTATTGCTATACATCTTATAAGATGACTGACCAATTTTTATGATTTCAGGTTTAAATGAACAGATACATCAGGAATTGGAATACACCCTACTAAAGCCTGATTGTCACAGCTGGTGAATTGCATGAATCGAGTATCCATTTTTGAATGCCATAAGAGATTCAAGGAAGGCAGGGAGTCTGTGAGGGATGATGAGAGGTGTGGGAGGAGTAAGGAAGTCAATACACCAGAGTTTATTGGCCAAAGGGTTAGGGCTAGGGTTACTATGTTGTGGTTTTAAGGGAGTTCAGGAAAAGATTCCGTCGGAAGAGGCCAGGACTCTTCAAATCGGGTCAGTGGCATTTCCACCGGGACAATGCACCAGTTCACAGACTATTTGACCAAGATGGGCATCAAGACAGTTGGTCACCCTCCCTATAGTCCAGACCTTGGTCAATGTGACTTTTGGTTATTCCCTAAGCTCAGAGGCTGTCGTTATGAGACAATTGAGGAGATGAAAGAGGCTGTGACGAAGGTCATTGACACGCTTACACAAGAGGACTTCCATGGGGCGTTCCATACGTTGTTGGAACGGTACAGCAAGTGCCTTGCAGCCGAAGGAGATTACTTCGGAGGGGACTAGAGTTTCATGTGTCTACTATCAATAAATGTGCCCATGCGAAAAATGTCTGGAAACTTATCGTATGCACCTCTTATTTGTTAATCGTTTGACTTCTTTTATTTCACTCGGTGAACCGCTGAAACAGCAAAATGCAATAGATTTCTAGTCTTTTTGTTGTCAATTCCCAATAGATCAGTTCTTCTAGCCGAGATTAAGGGATCCTCAAAATCCCTGAGAATTTAATTGGTCTCATTTTCTCGGACGGATTCTGGTTTGCACATATACATTTTGGTTGTATGGTCAAAATTCAGTCTTTTGCACATTTCCCAGAGGATCACGTTCCCTTTAGTCTTTAACTCTTTTTGTACTGGCTTGTTGCATTTGATTATCATGCTATCATCATAATCATCATGTTTGCACTGCAAGCATGGATCACCCTTACCCGCTCTCGCCACCCGTCTCTATCGTCCATCGCTCCTGGCAGGTCTTCCAGATTACATCCTTTTTCGGCACAGAGCTGTTGTATATAAGTTCCAGCTGGTCGTCCAACCTTTTCCCGTCCATGTGCAGGGGTCCACTGGAGTACATTGCTCAAGAGTTCGTCCTTACTTCTCCAGCAGTGTCTGGTTCGTTTAATTTGGATAGTTTTCGTGATGAGTGGTCGGTGGCCGTACAGCTGCTGTTAGGTAGTATGTTTCCTCCAGGACTTGTTCAATATGGCTCACAGAAATCTTGTATGATCGTTAAGCTTTTTCTCCATACGTTTAGTTAGCGTCCATGTGGTGCATTCATGTAGCAGTATAAACACAATCGCTGCTTGGAAAATCGTTTCATGTGTTTTTCAGAATAACCCTCACTTATTATTCCAGTGCGTCATATTGATTTTACCTTCAACATAATTGGTCCTTATGGCGTTGTTTTTAGCTACTAGTAAATATTCAGTTTCTATCTTGAGATTTTTCTTTCTTAGCCATGTTCTCAATCTCGCTAGTCTGTTGCTTGAAATATCCATACAGTTGTTTTTTAAGATCATTTTTGTTTCTAATTTTTTTTTTCTCTATCTACATGTGCTGCCGATGTTGTCATTGGCTTCTCTAATTACTCTTTTTTTGCTCATCTTCAGAGTGTTTGCTAACGGTCCGGGAGACATGGGTTCATTCCCAGGTCAAGTGATACCAAAGACTCAAAATATGGTACTTGATGCTTCCTTGCTCAAAACTCAGCAATATAAGGTGCGTATTAAGAGTAAAGTGGAGCAATCCAGGGAAAGGAGTAGCGCCCTCCCTTACGCCTCGGTGTAGTAGCTATTGAAAAGGAAGCCTTCTGGTCACCCTCGACTACGGTCGCCAACTTTACTTAATGTTGTCCTCGTGTCCTTGCATTAAAGCAATCTTCAATGAAGACGAACCCATTTATTTCTTTTCTTGACATAGTATGTCAACGTCATCTCTCCTATGTAAGCCCTTATGCATAGATATCAATTATCTTGTCCTTTGGTCCATTTGTTATGTTTCTCCTTTGTTATAAGAATTTATATTTTTATTATTACTAGTTACTGGAAACCATATAACTGTACAAATTATTTGTATTAAGAATACTATAAATGTTTACCAAAGATAATTATTACGCTAAGTTACTTAAGACCATATAACTATGGGACGCTATTATCAAATACGAATAGTGACTTTAAACTAAATAATTATAAGTATTTAATCGGAATAATCGATAGTATATATGATTGCTTATAAATTATTAGTATTAGATAGGAATACTTAAAACCATACAAATATATGCAAACATTGAAAATTTTGTGATTACCAATGAACATTTACAAATGAATCAAATTTTGGCTTTAAATAATCCCTAAAAAGCTGATGTGTCGTTAAAGAAATAAATCATTTAGTATCTCCACCTCTGTAGAGATGATTCTGATTGTTGCTGAGTCCTATTCGTTTTTATGATTAGACAGTCTTTTTCTAACAAGTGTATTTTATGATTCGTGCAAAAAATTAAAAAAAAAGATATACATAAGAGATAATAAATAAATGAATAAAAATGTTAACTTTTAAAAGAAGAAATGAAATTGCAATTACCTTTCATTATAAATGTGTCTGGGTCAGGAAAAGCTTATGAAATATGCAAAATCTTTGTTTAAGAAAAAACGAAGAATGAAGTGTTCATGAAAATCAATTTATTTTACTTTTCATGAATTTTGTTGCGCATAAACTAAACGTTTTTATTTAAAAAAAAGGAAGAACTCTCTCTATTAATTATAATAGACAAAAAGAAATATTCCCAGATCTTCGTGAAATTTATTAGAGATTATATTATGCCATCATAAATAAGTGAAAGCCGATTTGCTGTAGAGCTATAACATTTGTTATGACGGTTCATACTTTGTGAGTGTGTCCTGGAAATGACATTAAACCAACTGATGGTGAGGCTCCAATCCTGTATGCTTAGGGAAATTTAGAGTGCCCCTTCCTTGTCATTACTCAAGAGCTCTCCCTGGAACGGAGTGGTTGTACCTGTTAGTGTCTCATTTATGGGTCAAAAAGAAATGCTTAACCACTGAAATATTTACAAACAAATGATTGTTAAATTGACACTTTAGTGCTACATTGGAATAATTGAAACCTTTTAACTGTGTGCAGACAAATAAACTATAGTTCGTTAAAAATGTTATCTACCAACTATAAGTTAACAAATCCTATATAGATATATGTTGGGTATCACCCACCTTTTTCCACACAATGAACTAGGCCATACCATATATAGCAGTAGCTACTAATATCAGGGCAGACTAGAAGGTGAAGAGCAGCTTCTTATAGGAATAGTATTAGAGCGTTGGGGACTGGAGATCGCACTAGATCACCTTACTTGCTACCGTAATAACGGAAGCCAATACTATCGTTGGACTATATCTATATTCTGTATTAACTAAGCCTATGTTCTTGTCTACTAATAGTCTCTCTATTGTATATACTGAGAATATACCTCTATTTCCTCTCATATCGTTGTTTGTCCTTTATTTAATATTACAAGCATTCACTTACCAGAATGCAACAATATATATATATATATATATATATATATATATATATTAAAATGAATTAATGAAATTAATTAATGATAATGAAATAAAAAAATAAAAAGAGATCAATGCCGAAGAATGCGTGGAAGTGAAGATCCAATGAAAGGTTTTTTAATTTTTTGTGCATTGGAGGGTCATCTTAACAGAGACATATAACGAATTTTCTTTACATAAAATATGACACGTGAATCTTTACGTAAGATAAAATATATATTCCCCTGAGTTAACCGTAAAAAGAAGAGAATTTTTTCAAATTCATCTGAAGAGTCCATCAATCACGGAAGAAATAAATCTATAATAGAATATACTTATTGATTCTCTCGTTTCTCAATTATATATATATATATATATATATATATATATATATATATATATATATATATAAACAGGATTAGGTTTATAATGAGTATTAATATGCCATAAAATCCACCCATACAAAGAACCAACCTCTATGAGCTTCACCAGAAAAATCAGAAAAATATCTTTGTAATTTCAAGAAAAATATTAAAGGAAGCAATAATGTGTTACGTCAAATGTTTATCGTCTGCTTCAACAGAAATCCAAAAAAAAAAAGGGGGGGGGTATAGAAAAAAACGGAAGAGAAGGAGAAAACATATTAAAAAATGAAGAATGCTTTTTTTGCAAGATTATTTCTAAACCAAAAAAATGATATATTTCACAGGTGATAGGCAAATTTTTGAAAGTCAAAAATATATTATTCTAATGAAATTTTATTTACTTATTCATCAATAAATGGAAATAAAAGAATCGTTAAATCTGAACAGGTCTAATTTCCCTTATTTGTTTATTTGCAATGAAGAAAGTCATAATGGTTTGGATTGTTTTGGGTTTATATCATTTCAACCATTGTTTGTTATTTTACCCCACATCGTGTTTATACATATATATTATATACATATGATTTGCTTTGCTTTGGTTTAGTTTGGTTTTATAGCATATCAACCTAGTAGGTTATTCAATGCCACATAGTAGTCCTTCAAATAAGATTTCATCTTGTTGAGAATCATATGGTAGTTTATCAATTTGAAGTGTCTTCACATTTAAGATTTTTCACTATATCTAAACCTCGCTTTTGAAGATGGCTGTATGATTCATATGTGGATTTATTCCACACTGAGTGAGAAATGCTTTATTTTTTGGGAAGACACTCTGATGCAAGCAAAACACGGTTGTTTTTCAATGGGCTTTGGTGCAATGGACATTTCATTTAAAGTTTAATTAGTCTTTCAGATTTACAACGAAATAACTGTTTAAGATCTATCATCAAAGGTTAGTTCTCCTCTCTTTTCTGTGAACTAAAAATTGCTAAAATTTTTCAACAGATGAACATAATAAAAAAGAAAATGTTTATTATTTTCGGTTAACCCTAGTTTTTCAGGGAGTATGGGATTCGCCAATGGTTCGAGAGACCGGGGTTCAATCCCAGATCGAGTCATACCAAAGACTCAAAAAATGGTACTTGATGACGCCTTGTTTAACACTCATCATTATAAGGTGAGAATCAAGGGTAAAGTGGGAGCAATACTGGGAATGGAGTAGCGCCCTCCCTTACACCTTAGTGTAGTAATTTTCGAAAAGGGAGCCTTCGGTTCACCCTCGACTAAGATCACCAACTTTACTTTTACTTTACACCAGTTGGTACAGAGGTAATGACCTGAATTGTTTATTCAGTTTGTCCAAATAAAAAGGCTGATGTTAATTTTGAAATTAGAATCAATCTTGTGAGAAATTTTAGTACCCCATAAAGACATATCAACATTAAACCAATTATTGTTTGAGCAAATAGAAATGAATAGCCAACTGATTTACCAAATACTTGTTTACCATGACATAATGACATGTTTTATAAATATCTCATCATGGAGAATCATACACTCTTTTTTACTGGCATTAAGAGCATTAAATATTGATAGCAAAAAAGATTTTTCATGAAGTTTTAAAACTTTTCATATCGTCCTTCGTAATGTTGCAAATGACAGTAACTGAAGATCTTGTTTTAATCTATTCTACAATGACCGTAATGTTGCATGATATTTGTCTCAGCCTCTCACCTGACAGGACTTGACGCAAAGTCGATTATAGTGCGAGTTGAGGGGAGGGGATAGTCGGGCACAGACCGAGACTCGAGGCCTGGTGGTCTGTGCTGGTCATCGGCCCATTTGATGCAATGTCGGCCTGATGAACCTAGCTAGTCATGGACCCAAATCTGGGTCCAGGCACGTATGCCTGATTATAGCTTGAACTGGACAGTAAGGTCCCGTTCTATACAAGGGTATCATAGGTGTCAATGTTGCGACTCGCTCACCCTAAGGTAACCCAGCCGAAGTCGAGTGCCTATCGGCTTCAAGTCTTCCATTGATATTCGATGCCCGTCCGGCACGAATGCCAGACGGCCCAACTAAAAAGCCGGGGCGCAAAGCCAACAGCAAGTTAATGACCGAAATGTTGCATGGTACCCAAAAATACGCATTGTAATATCTGAGCTTTAATTCATTCCAACAATATTGAGGTTCATGGCTGAAAAGTGCTGACTCAAGATATCTTTATTGAGATCAACAGCCTTAGAATTGAGCTATCGGATAATTTCTTCCAATGGTAACCAAGTATCAATTGTATTTATACGATTTTTGGACAGCCTGCTATTATAACAATTAACTCCATAATGAAAGGTTTGAAACCGCAGACTTTTATAGATTCTCAGCTAAATTATCTTTTGTGGTCGTAGCCCACATTTCTCTAGCCAATAAGATCGCAGCTAAAACGATGCTATTGAAAGGATTGGCACGTGGGGTTTGTCCAGCTTTTCCATGGGCAAAGATTTTATCGTGGTAAATAACTTCCTCCCTGATCTTATTCTTCGTGAAATTTCCGCATCCTTGTCTCGACCCATAATCACCATACGTCCTAAGTGGACGGAATCTTTCACCTTAATTTCATCGCCTTCCACCTTTATAGAGCCGTGATACATCTTCGTATGATGTTTATTATAAGTTATTAGACAATCAGGGCCCATTTTTTGTTTGTGGCAGAACTGGGTTTTTTTTTCAAAATACCGGTTAAATCTCTTCATAGTTGACAAGGATGTCTGAAAACTTTGATTATTCAAAATATCAAAAAATCTTTTTATTTTTCGTCCCATTCAGTCTCATTTCTATAATTCTAATTTTTTTGTTTCCTTTTTTTCGTAAAGTTGATCAATTGATTTCAACGACATCTATACGTTGAGGTTAGGGAATTGCATACATTGTCCGTTTATATTTACATTTTTTGTGATGTTACCTCACATTTTTTTTTGTTTTTATTTTTTTTGCAAACGATAATTTTTGATGACTAAACAAAATATTTTCATCCCAAAATGCTACAACTGAATACATAAAGTCTTTTTTGTAGTTGATAAGACTTTTTTCTCTAATTTGTATAATTAATCTAATATAATCCTAAAAAAAGCATTTATTTCCTCATTAATTCAAATTCGATCAGTAGAGGAGGTTTTTTTATATCCATTTTTTAATATCCATTTGAATAGCAGAGAGTGTTGATATTTGATTCTTTGGTTCACTTGGCCATACGGATGTTGGATTTTTGGGGCACATTTTTCCATTAACTTCTAAGGCATCAAAATTTGAAGACCAATGTTGAAAAATAACTGAATTGTTTGGCATTTGGAACAAATTTTTCCATCTCTCTCCCTCTCTCTTTCTCTCCCCCATCTCTCTCTCTCTCGTTTGGAAAACGATAAACTGATATTTTATTCATCTCTCACAGTTTGATCTTTCTGTCATCTGTGATTTGTTTTGCAAGCAACGACAGCATTTAGAGTCAAAGCTGGAAACTAGTTAATATATGATAGGAAATATTAAGCTTCGTAAGCTATATTATTTCTTTTACTGTTTCAGTTTAAAGATAACTTTACAAGCAAAATTAATTATACTCTTAATCACAACTTTTACCTCCTCCATTTTGAAACAGAAAATTTTATGGGTTGCTTTAAATCAGTGAAACCACTTTTTGATTTCATTTTTGTTTTGGTATGTTGATATTAGTTTGGTTAGGTTTGGTTTTATGGCATATCAACCATTGTAGGTTATTTAATGCAATATCCATTTTTATACATATAAACAGTCATATTTCAAACAATTAAGTTAAGTATAAGTATAATTTTTTGTTTACACTCAGTTTAATGTCAAAACAGTTCAATTTCAAGCGATTTAGTTTAGCACATAAAAACAGTTCCATTTCAAACAATTCAGTTTAGCATAAGTACACATTTTATTTCTGTTTGACCCATAGATAGGACCCTATCAGGTGCTACCACTCTGGGCCAGAAGATGGCAATGAAGAGTACTCTGCATTCCCCAAAGTTCCAGCATTACTGGAATCTCACCATCAGATTTTTTAGTGTCATATCCACGACACTCGTTGGGTGAAAGTGTCTTACTCCGATGCTGAGAAGCAGTCGGTGTATTCTACAGTCCCAGCCGACTGGGCAAGTTGGTTATGGGAAATATTGTTTACAAACTTTTGCTACAAATTACATTTTTATTATTTATATTATTTTTATTTTTTATATGGTTTATAATGTTTTTTATTAATTATCGAATTAATTAAGTATCAAAATTTCTAGCACTTGTCAACTTAAAATTACCTATTGCCCATCTCTCTCTCTCTCTCTCTCTCTCTCTCTCTCTTTCTCTTTCTCTCTCTCTCTCTCTCTCTCAGAGTACTTCAGCCAATACCTCCTCCTTAATTTAAAGGAAGGAACTGGGATTTTTGATCTGTGCCTAAGGTGCCCGCAAGGGGAATGATCTGGAGAGAGAGCCCTGGTCATTTTTTAGATAATGTCTCATGCTGGGTTAAATCTTGAAGTGCACATTAATGTTTACCGTCTTGTTTCAAAAATTAGTTGAGTGTTCAACCTGAATAAATAAATAAATTGATGGATAAATAGATAAATAAATAAATTAGACGGTTGAACATTTCAGATAAAATTTCAATTGATAATAATTCAATTAATAATTATAATCAACGACAATTCAATTATTAAAAAGGAAGTGAACATTTTTTTTTTTGATATTATTTACTCATCTTAGCTCAAAAACCAAAAGAATGAGGTAACCATTAGGAAAAAAAAAAAAACCTCACTATGATCTGTTTACCTTGTTCCTTAAGCATTACACCATTCAGTTGCCAGTCAAATTTTTCCATGTTCTTTTAAAGTATTCATTTCGAATTAGACATATCAGATTTTATTACGACATTAAAATTACGTTAAATGGATTTTTCATTAATTGTCTAATAAGAATATGAAATTAGGGTCTATTTTACGCTTTAATGGAAATTAAAAAAACATAAACTGAACATTAATATCTGTTTACTTTAAAGGAAAACACAGCTAAAAAAAAACAGAAGATTTTTGAATGTATTTCAATAAATTTCGAAACATAAAATGAGGCGTAGAAAAACATTGACAATAAGACGTATGCTTGTTAAAAAAAACTCGACATTAACTTAATGTAATACTATTAATGCTATTTTCCCTTTAATTTTAATAAAGAAATTATTACAGTTTACTCAATAACACATACGTTGTAAAAAAGAAATCAAATTTCTTACTTCTCCAAACAAATATATATATAAGGCGTAAAAATGAGAATTCGTTTGTGAAACGTAACTGCTTTTGCTTTTTTTTAGGAACATTGAATAAACATTTAACAGAAAAATATTGAATGATAAACTTTAACTTTTAACAGAAAAATGATGAGTCGGCGATTAAACCAATTTCCTTTTACGATACGTTTTAAAAACTTTAGAAGACCCTGAAAAAATGATTGATTAATTTCATTTACACTCACAGCATTTTCACAATATCAAAAATTAATACCGAATTAAATATTTATGATTTAATTATTATATATCGTTAGATTTATGTAAGATGTCCTTTAATGTTTTTTTCATTCATTTCGTAACGTAAAAATATGACATTCGTTTCTATTTTACGTTTTAATGGTAAATTTAAACTAACCTAAAGGAGTTTAATATTTAAAATAAGAACACAAATTACTCATAAAAGAATTAAATTTTACCGGTGAATAATTCATATGAATTACACTATCAAAAAACATTGAAAATAACTTTGAGACCATTGAACAATAATGGTATTCTATTTTGATTTGTTACAAATAAATTTCGCAGTAAAAACAGAAGCAAGTAAAAATGGCATCGAAAGACTAAACCTAAGAAGCGATATTTGTCTCTGCCTCTAGCCAGATAGGAGTTGACACAGGGTCAATGACTTGAAGGTCGGCTCATAATGAGGGTTAAGGGAAGGGAAGGTCAGGCACGAGCCGAGACTTAACCCCTGCTGGACTATGCTGGTCATCGGCTCCCTTAGTGCAATATGAGCCTGATGGGTCGAGCTGGGCATGGACTCAAATGCAAGTCCAGGCATGAATGACAGATTATAGCTTAATCTGGACTTAAGGTGACCCAGCCAAATGGCCGAAAAGTGATGGCTAAACCTAAGAAGCACAAATTTTTTTCAGAAGAAAAACAGCTTAACAATCTTTAAGTGAAAAACGTTCATCAGACTTAAAGGGGAAGTATTCTCTAAAGTTTAATTAAAAAATGTTGAATAAGATATAGATAATTTAAAGTAACATAAAAAACAAAATTCCTTAATACCATTTTTGCATAGCGACTTATAGACCCAAACGTTTTTTTTAACAATCTACATAAAATTAATATAGCATCTCAAAATGAAATCGATAAATCTTATACCTACTTTAATTTAATAAAGTTTACGATATTCCAAATGTTAAGAAAAAACTTCGTTGAATTTCTTTAAGCAATAACACCCGACTATTTAGCTCAAACACAATCTGAAACTTGAATGTCACATTAACATACTGCATACCGTATACACACACAAGCACACGAATACACACTCAAACACACGAATACATACAAGCATGTATATATGCACATGAGTGGTTATAAAACTATCAAACAATTCTTTATTACAGAGTTTGGGTTTCATAGAGTTTGGCAATGGATATTATCTAATATCATCGCTCAGAAGGAATCGGAGAAGCAAAATCATCATCATCATCATCATGCACGGATAACCTTGACCATCTCTCGCCACCTTTCCCTATCGTTCATCGCCTCCGGCAGGTCTTCTGGGTTACATCCTGTGTCCTCACATAGCTGCTGTATGTAAGTTCGGGCTGGTCGTCCTGCTTTTGTTTGGCCATATGTGGGGGTCCATAGGAGTACGTCACTTACGAGCACGTCCTCGCTTCTCCAGCAGTGTCCGGCGTGTCTGGCTCGTCTGACCTGTATAGTTTTCGTGATGGGAGGCAAGTGGCCGTACAGTTGGCGTCTCGTGGGGTGCTGTCGCCAGGACTTGTTCAATATTGCTCTCAACATTCTTGTGCAGTTGCCGTCAAATTTCTTCTCCAGCCGTTTGGTTAGCGTCCATGTAGTGCATCCATATAGCAGTATCGCTACAACCGCTGTCTGGAAGAAACTGCGTTTCATTTTATCGGTCAGGTCTGATTTCCATATGATTGAGAGCCTATCAATAGCCGTCCATGCTTTCGTCAGTCGTGTGTCGATGTCTTTTTCTGTTGATGAGACGCTACTTCCTAGGTAGGTGAATTTGTCCACTAGCCTCAGCGAGGCTCCGTCTAGAGTGGTAATGTTGCCCGTTTGGTTGTAACACATATATTCAGTTTTGTGCGCATTGACATGGAGGCCAATGCCTGCTGCAGCTCGTTCCAAACTATGCAGTAGTGTCTCTGCTCGATTAGGTTTATTCGCCAGTAACGCTAAGTCATCAGCGTAGTCGGCGTCTGTGATTGTTTTTACGGGGTACCTTTTGCTTCTTTTCTTAGTCAGCTCGAAGCCATTTTCTCTGATTTTGTGGTTTTTCACAATTTTTCAATGTTGTCTTTCTTGACATCAATACAGTCTTTCCAACGTTGATAAAGTATTGAAATCCCATCACGGAAGATGGTGGTATCTTGGTTCTCCAAAAACCCTTCCACGACACCTATGAGCTCATCATTATTTTCTAAACTGCCACCACCCAGATAGGATTTAAGATGAAAAAACAAGCAGTAGACGAATAGAGATTAGTCGAGTGAATAAAGAGGATGTGGTGGGTAACAATTCAAAGGCACAGTTAATTGTAACAACGACTTTAATTTGAGTGGTGTGAGTTGTCGCGTAATCCTGGGGCAAGAGGCACCACTGTACATCTTCTCTCTGCGTTTCTACTTGATTTTTTTCCCTTCATTTATCATAATACCGAAGCATTGTACTGTCCATAGATAGGTTTTTTCCTTTTTCCAGATATTCTTTGAAAATTACAACTTCAGGTTTGGTTTGGTTTGGTTTCTTTGTTTAATGGCATATCAACTCTTTTTAGGTTATTTGATGCCAAAGCCATTCTCCTAGAATAACAGTAGTGGTACTATTTAACCCATAGCTGGGAGGATAAGGGGGCTACAACTTCAGGACAAAAAAAAAACACACACACACTTTTCTTGGGAATACACCGACTGCACCTCTGCAGAGGGGTAAGACAACCCCCAACGAGTGTTCTGGATATGACACTAAACAATCTGATGGTGCGGTTCCAGTAATGCCGGCGCTTTGAGGAATGCAGGGCACTCTTTAATTGCCATTGCTCCCAGGTCCACTCTGGCCCGGAATAATAGTACCTGATAGGGCCCTATCTATGGGTTGAATAGAACTGCATACTTATTCTAAACTGAATTGTTTGAATCAGAACTGTTTAACTAAACTGAATAGCTTGAAATAGAAATGTTTTTGACAAACTGTACTTACATTAACACATACCTAAAAGAACAAACAGAATACATAAAAAAATCTTATCGATAAGATTAGATACTCGGTTGAAGATAGACAATCTAGGATATCATAGCAAACGGTAAACGAAGTGAGCAGAAGGAAGAGCACTGCGAAAGCTAAACTGAAAGCTATCAGTCAACAAGAACGAATACACCTATGGAAGCAGCATTTCGAGAGTTTACTCGGTAACCCCTAAAAGTTACTCAAGAACCAATCACAAGAATTATAAGTAAGCAATTAGACGTCAAAGTGGGACCGTTTACTCAAGAAGAACTCGAATCGGTACTGAGAAAAATTAAAAATAGAAAAGCAGCAGGGCTCGATGAAATACGCCCAGAAGTATGGCAGACCAGACAATTCGATGACATACTGCTCCGGCACTGTAATGCTGTATATAATCAAAACCCAATAAACAGATAAACGAGGAGTGCATCCTCCCCTTCTCAAAAAAGGGCGACCACGAATTAGCCTATAACTATTACATCCATAGCAGTTAATATATACAATGCTCTACCACGCAACCGCAAAGAACTCAAAATTAAGAACATACTTAGGAAGAAACAAAATGGCTTCCGGAGAAATAGATCCACGTCGACACAAATTTTGACTATCCGTCGAATTCTTGAAGGTGTACGTGGAAAAAGCCTCAAGGCAACAATATTATTTGTCGACTTTACCAAGGCCTTTGACTCCATTCATAAAGGAAAGATGGAGCAAATTCTACTAGCCTTCGGCCTACCAAAAGAAACCATCGCAGCCATAATGATTCTATATAGAAACATACAATTAAAAGTCCGTTCTCCAGATGGAGATACAGACTACTTCGACATTGTAGCAGGTGTACTGTAAGAAGATACATTAGTCCCATACCTCTTTATCATCTGCCTACTCAACGTGCTTAGAACATCTATTGATAAAATGAAAAAACGGTTTAAAGCTAACAAAGGAAAGAAGCAGAAGCTACCCCGCACAAATAATTGCTGACGGCGGCTATGCCGATGACAGCACTTCTGGCAAATGCACCCATCCCAGCCGAAACCCTGCTACATAATCTGAAACGAGCGGCTGCAAGCATTGGCCTCCATGTAATGCACACAAGACGGAAGATATGTGCTTTAATCAAACAAGCGACAACTCCACACTAAACTGTAGCTCTTTAAAACTAGTAGACAAATTTACTTACCTTGGAAACAGTGTCTCGTCAACCGAGAGAGACATCAACATGCGACTAGCAAAGGCATGGACAGCTGTCGACAGCCTATCGTTCATATGGAAGTCAGACCTGACCGATAAAAAAAAACGCAGTTTCTTCCAAAGAGGCGGTTGTGTCAATACTGCTATAAGCATGCATTATATGGATGCTAACTAAACGAATGGAGAATAACTTGACGGCAATTACACAAGGATGTTGCGAGCAATATTGAACAAGTCATGGAGGCAGCACCCCACAAAGCTGCAGCTGTACGGCCACCTCCCACCCATCAGGAAAACTATCAAAGTTAGACGAGCCAGACATGCGAGACACTGTTGGAGAAGTAGGGAAGAGTTTCTAAGGGATGTACTCCTGTGGACCCCTTCACATGGACGAGCAAAGGCAGGACGACCAGCTAAAACCTACATACAGCAGCTCTGTGCCGATACGGGATGTAATCCTGAAGACCTGCCGGAAGCAGTGGATGATAGGGAAAGGTGGCGAGAGAGGGTCAGAGATATCCATGCTGATTGCGTGACGCGATGATGAGGATGACATTAAAACTGAATGTTTATGCTAAACTGAATTTTTTAAAATGGAACTGTTTTCGACATTGAAACTGTACTTAAACTCAACTGAATTGTTTAATATAGAACTATTTTGGCATTTAACTGTGTGGAAACAAAATCTGTACTTATACTAAATTGAATTAGCTGAATTAGAACTGTTTGAAAACTGAATTGTTTGAAATAGAACTTTTTGCATAAAAATGGATTTGGCGTTAAATACCCTACAAAGGTTGATATACCATAAAATCCAACCAACCAACCAACCAACCAACCAACCAACGCACACACACACACACATAGAAAGAAAACAAAAGAAAACATAGCAAAATAAAAAACAGAATCCATAATCTTGTCAAAAGATGTGGCCTGCTTGGACTTCTTCGGAATTGGAAAAGCAGTGAGTTTCCACTGTTTGCTTTCATTTTGATTTACAAATCTGTTTTGGAAATTCTTAGGGTTAGCCTGAAAGTGAGCCAAAAGAATCCTGAAAATGTCAGCCCTTTTCAGCTAGTGCATCAGAATTATTGACCCCATTTTACAGACAGCTTACTCATTTTCAAGATCTCAGTTCAAACAGTGTGAGCCATACCAGAACTAATGCCTATGGACTTAGTTATAAGTTAGACAGTAAAACGTCTGTCATCCCAAATCATACGGCATCAATTTGTATATCAGTGGCTCAGGTTAGAGTACAATCTGAGCGATAGTTACATCCTCTGTGCTGTCACTGCTCTGTTGGAATTCTGCCGACTACATCCTCAGAATAATATAGGAAAAGGGGAGTCCTCATCAAGTATCTGTATAATGTCATGAATTTCCTTGGGGAGAGGGGGATCATACCTCTCTTTTACTGATACTTTATGACTGCTAGGGTCTATGTTTTGTCCATTTTTCGAATTTTATAAGAATTTGTAGTGTGTTGCCACGACAAAAATCTTCAGCTATGTCCTTTCTTTCTGGGGGAGGTTTGGAACTTTTAGAATAACCCTCGCACATCACATGGTCTTGAGTACATTACTTACGTAGCGTGTCTGGAGCAAGAATAAAACTTGTTGTCGGGGGGACTTCTCTTTCTTCAGATCTACAATTGGTTTGACATAAGACTTTCTTTGACGATAACCATTATACCTTAAGCTCATCCAACAGAGACAGACCGACACACACACACACACACACACACACACACACACACACACACACACACACACACACACATATATATATATATATATATAATGAAAGAGAGAGAGAAAGAGAGAGGGGGAGTTATAGAAATACTATACAACTTTTTTAACAGAAATTAAGTGTTGAAGCATTTGGTTGTAAATAATACCTAATGATATCCGTTATTATCAGGTGGTATACTAGCAGAAATAATAAAGTCATTATATCTTATACTTTGAGAGCTACTGAACATTTTTATTAAAAAATTTGAACAATTGAACATCTTTATAAAAAATTCTTACAGGTCGACATAGTGTATACACACGAACATACACATACACACACACAAACACACGTATATATATATATATATTTAGGAGGTACCTGTGGTGTAATCGTCGGAGGAAATGGACACGGCGACACGAGTTCAAATCCTGGACGAGACTGATTGCATTTCACATAGCACTAATACCCTTGGGTAAGGTATGAATCCAATTATTCTTCCTCCAGCTATAGGTAAATAGTAGAGCAGACTGAGTTCTTCAGCCTTGGTGGGGCAACTAGTCTAGGAGAAGGAAAACTCTGAATTCAAACTTGTCAAACTCCGCTTAAAAAAAATTAACCTTGTGTCAGATCTTGCCCGAGCGGATGGGTTGGGTAAATAGGGTATATATATATATATATTTATATAAAGAGAGAAAGAATTGGGTTATGAAATACTAAGCAGCTTTTTTTAAACAGAAATTGAGTGTTGAAGCATTTGGTTGTAAATAATACCTAATGATATCCGTTTTTATCAAGTGGTATACTAGCAGAAATAATAAAATCATTATATCTTATGTTTTGAGACCAATTGTACATTTTTATAAAAACATTGAACAATTGAACATCTTTATAAAAAATTGTCAGTGGTCTTTGTATGAGCGATAGTATATGCACACAAACATACAAATCCACACACACACACACACACATACATATATATATATATATATATATATATATATATGCGTGCGTTATGGAAATATTAAGCTACTCTTTTCAAATTGTGTTATTACATCCAATTCTTTTCTCCTACTGTTAATACATGAAACACCCGTACACACCCATCTGGGCAGTTGCTGTCAAAAGGCCGTCTCACAATGTTTGTCATTAGTGAAGCCATTCGTCGTTCCCTTTCAGAGCCGCCGGCTTTTAAATAGATTGCCAGCCGAAAAGGCACAGAAAGGCAGACGTCAATCACCTGCCGTGCGATTAGCCGGCTTTGCGACATCAGTTCCTTGATGGAAGAATAAGTTCTTGATTAGCACGGTCTTTTCTTGAGCGTAACAACAACAGCAACAACAACAACGACAACAGCAAAATCAAACTGAACCCAACCAAGCCCCGTAACATGCATGCGCATACTGTATTTCCACGGAGCTTTTCGTTCTACTTCTCATGTTCATCGTCGCGGTCGCCGACTTCCGGTCGTCGACTTCCGTTCGTCTCGCACTGACCTCGTACAACTTTAGACGCCTTTTTTTTCACCCTCTTTACTTTGTGATTATTTATTTGGTCAAGGTTTTCTGTCATTCGACATGGAACAAAATGGCTGCAGTGATTATTGTAGACGTGAGGTAACAACATTAATAATAATAATAACCAAATTTACTAAGCATAGCCTTAGTTTGTCACAAGGCAAGAATAAAGGAGCACTTGTACAGATGGAATTCTAGCGATTTGGTTCACCAGAAAAATAAAAAATAAAATCTTCATTATAAGGATCTTTTATTCTTATATTCAAATGATATCGTAATACAACAATAAAAGGCACGTCATAGCGAGAAATTCGTTCGCGCAATAGCGTTTAAGTATTCTAAGAGAATAAAGAAATTTCCACCTTAACCATAGGTGTTGGGTCTGCATCCGATCTCATTCCGATTATCATTTCAATGATAGATGACTATTATATTTATCATTGAATATCTCCTCTTTCATTATATGACTTGTGTAAATAAGAGTTCACTTGACATGTAGACTACAAGCCACCAAAGGTGATCTTTAAGTATATAACAAATAAAGCTAAAAGTCTTGTGGAGTAGTAGTAGTCCCTAAATTAGTTTAGTATATAAATACATTTCACCTGAGTTAGATCCTCACTGGGTGCCCTGCTCGTATAGGATAGAACAGAAGTAAGTGAGCTGTAAAAAACAACAACATATCAATGACTGCGCTTTTATTTCTGTCTCATTTTGCATACACATGAATCGTAATATGCCATGCACTGCCTCAATAGTTGTTTTTTTTTCATGCTGGACAACTTATCACCCTTGGCTCAAGACAGTCTTCCGACTATCGTTTCCCTGTGTGCAGTATAAGACTACCTATCACGAGCTTAGTTGCTCTGAAAACATATACTTCTGTTCAACTGTGTGTACGGTATAACAGTTTCGTCGCTCGGGACATTTCTTTTTGACAATCCCCATTTTGTGTTTGAAGTTGAATTAACCACCGTAAATTGCGGCGTACAAGTCTACTTGGTGTATGAGTCGACCTCAATATGACACTAAACAATCTGATGGTGGGGTTCTAGTGATGCTGGGGCTTTGGGGAAGGTGGAGTACCCCTTCATTGCCATTGCTCCCAAGTCCACTCAGGCTCGGCGTGGTAGCACCTGATAGGGCCATATCTATGGGTTAACAGCATACGTATGCTAAACTGAATTGTTTGACTGAACTGAATAGTTTAAATTAGAAATATTTTTGACAATTAAACCGTACTTACATAAAAACTACGTACTTATGCTAAACTGAATTATTTGAAATGGAACAGTTTAAACATTGAAACTGTACTTTCATTAAAATGATTTGTTTAATATAGAACTGTTTTGACATTCAACTGTGTGTAAACAAAATCTGTACTTATACTAAAATGAATTAGCTGAATTAGAACTGCTTGACTAAACTGAATAGCTAGAAATAGAAAT
This sequence comes from Sepioteuthis lessoniana, assembly GCA_963585895.1. Classification (NCBI taxonomy): domain Eukaryota; kingdom Metazoa; phylum Mollusca; class Cephalopoda; order Myopsida; family Loliginidae; genus Sepioteuthis; species Sepioteuthis lessoniana. Next base: position 91,649,628 of record OY757914.1, on the reverse strand, counting down.
GTTTTTCACAATTAAACTGTACTTACACTTAAACTGCGTACTTATTCTTAACTGAATTGTTTGAAATTGAACTATTTTCATAAAGATGGATTTGACGTTAAATAACCTACAAAAGTTGATATGCCATAAAACCTAAACAACCAAACAACCAACCATCTTATGAACCATCATCAGAACTGATGATATTAGTGATATTAAATCAACGATGGATGTTAAAAAAAAATCTCGGGAAATTTTATAAATCGGGAAAGAGCTGGCCGTTTAATCGGTAAATCAGCGTTTGTTTTTAAAATTACTCTTTTACTTTTTCTTTTTCTTCTTCCGTTTGATTTGAAATTTTACTCGGTGAACAAATGGAATATATAAATTCTATGTAATATTCTCAATAAGTCACATGACGTAATTTGATGTAGCTACCATTAACACTTGCCTTGGTTCACTTGCATCACAGAGATATACAGGTGACCTGTATTATATATATATATATATATATATATATATGTGTATATAATTTAGTAAAGTTGGCGACCTTAGTCGAGGGCAACCAGAAGGTTCCCACTTCAATAGCTACTACACTGAGGTGTAGGGGAGGGCGCTACTCCTTTGCCTAGATCGCCCCACTTTACCCTTGATACATAACTTATATTGCTGAGTGTTAAGCAAGGAGGTATCAGGTACCATTTTAAAATTCTTTGGCATGACGCGACCTGGGATTGAACCCAGGTCTCCTGGACCATTGGTGAACACTCTACCCACTGTTATTTTTATTTCTCCACACCCTCCCTGTTTATCCCCTTTCTGGCTCTCTCTTCCTTCCTCTCCCTCTCTCTCTGTATATATGTATGTATCTATTTATATACGTGTGTGCTTGCGTAGAGCTACACGCAAAATAAAAAAAAAGATATTCAGTCTGTTGAGAATTTAGCGCAAGGAAATGCCGAAGTGGTCGAATATAAAGATAATCGAATCAATAGGAAGTCGTCTGAAAGTAAAAATTGGGCAAAAATGTAATAAAAAAAAACAAACTAATAAATCTGTTACAAAAAAAAAATCACTTGCATGCACACAGATCGTATGTAAAATAACAGAAAAAGGTTTGCTTTCTTTGTTTTAATGGCATTTCAAACTTTGTAGGTTATTGCCAAAGCCTTCCTTCTAGAAGAACTGCTGTGGTACTACTTAACTCCTAGCTGGGGGGATAAGAAGGTTCAGACCTTTCCCAAGGGCATTTGTCCGAAAGTGAACGTAATAGGGCAACTGCAGTTTGAACTTGCATATTACGATTCCGTAGTCTAGCGCTTTAACCATTACACCACGGGGACATCTAACAGAAAAGGATGAAGATATTAAGTAGATGGAGAAACTTACCACTTGATTAACTTTATTAGCACCTCTCTGGTGACAGTTTAAAGTGTTGGGGCTCGTTCGTGGTGCAATGGATACTGTTGTAAGAAAATGGACACGAAGACACGAGTTATCCCTTAACAGTAATATCATTGAGATAGGTATGACTCTAATTATTTACCCTCCAGTTAAGTGTAAATAGTAGGGCAGATTAAGCTCTTTAATCTTGGTATGGCAACTTGAAAACTCTGCATTCAAAACTGTTATATTCTGTTTAAAATAGTCCTTCTGATGCATCTTGCTCGTGCATAGGGGTAGGTAAATGTATATATAAACATGCATATATATAAATATATATAGAATTATACACGAATTTTTATAAAAAAAAAACTTTTTTGAGTCTTTAGTATAACTCGACCTGGCATAGAACTCCGATCTCCCAGAACACTCTGGGGGTGTCCTCGTGGTTTAATGGTTAAAGCGATGGACTGCAGAAACGTAGTAAGAGAGTTCGTTCTTCAATCGCGTTATTAGGTTCACTTTCGGGCAAATACCCTTGGGAAAGGTATGAACCCCCTTATCCTCTCAGCTATGGGTTAAATTGTACCACTACTGTTCTTCTAGGAGAATGGCGTTGGCATTAAATAACCTACAAGGGTTGATATGCCATAAAAGAATGAAACCAAACCAAAGCAAACCAGAACACTCTATTCATTAGGCCAATGGAACGGTCATTATGCAATAAAGAGTGATATTATTAAGTATTATTTTTCACCAAACTATACAACATTAGAACTCAGAAGACCATAAGTAAAATGATAAAACCTCTGTACCCCCAAATAAAATTTTATTAATATATATATATATATATATATATATATATAAAGGAACCATATGTAATTACGTTATTGGACAGATATTTAGAAAATATCTAAATGTCCTGTTTATGTTAGTCTTCCTTTGATTTGTTCTGCCAGTCAGTTAAGAGCTGATAAGGTTACATCTTCTGTTGCTCACTGTTATAACGCAGTTAAGGTTCAAACTATCTTTACTACCATAGCCACATTTCGCTCTATCCATAAAGATGTACTTCCTATCTTTCAACAGAGTAATTTCATTAATAAACAACTTCCTTATGTCCTCGAGGCAATTTATAGTTTGTTTAATCGCCTGCCTCTGAGTAAACAGAATTCAAGGCACTCTTTACATCTTTTTGGAGATTTTTCTGGCGTGACTTTGGGTGGTTTTATTGGTTTTCTTCCCCTCTTTCTTTTTCGAGCCAACATTTCACATATCACTCCCTTTTTACTCATTTGTCGTTTACGTTCTTGAATTTTTAACGTCCTCCAGTTGTATCACTTCACAAATAACCGGATGAAAGAGCTCAAGTGTAATCTATAATAAAATGTTTCCTATTGAATTTTTTTCCTTTTCTCCTCCCATTTACTGCTCCCTGTAACAACATGTTTCCTTTAAGTATTTTGCTTTACAAATTTGCATGTACCAATAATATATATATATATATATATATATATATTGTTACGTTAGGTCGAACTTTTTAAAAAACCCTTATAGATTTTATAAGAAAATTTAATACCTTAGATATTTGAGACGTGGTATGAAGAAGAAGGAAAGAAAAATAGGAATCGTATTCTTTTATTAAAATGTAGTTTGTAGAATACATTTCTCTTGATTAAGAAGGAAATCAGCCCAGAAGAAAATACCCCTCTCGTCCACACATCCTGTCTGGCTTTGAGACTGTAAGTCATAGAGACTCTGCACTCTTAAAGTACAAATGACCCGTCAAGAGTTTCAACCGTCGACACCCACACACTGTGATATCCCGCCACGTGGTCACCCGCTCCAGAGACGGGTTTTTGTTTTTCGCGGGTCTATTACGAAAAAGGTTTGTAGCCGCTTTGCTTCGAACGTGTTTACATGTACTATAGATTCTCCGCGATTTGGGGAACAAGAAAAATCAACTTGCCGGATTAGAAGAAAGAATTTTGGATTGTAATGTTTACAAGTCACCAAATGTATGCACCCTTCTGATCAACCCGCAGAACGAAGACTTTATAACGTCAACCCATCCTACTACTACAAAAAAAAAAAAAAAAAAGAAATTAACAAAAAACAATATTAATTCCGAAACGGACACTTTAACCAATACCATGACCGGACATTGGCATAATGGTTAGAGTGTTCGCCAATGGCCCGGGAGACCTGGGTTCAATCCTAGGTCGAGTCATACCAAAGACTCAAAAAATGGTACTTGATGCGACCTTGCTTAACACTCTGCATTATAAGGCAGGGATCAACGGTAAAGTGGAGCAATCCAGGGAAAGGAGTAGCACCCTCCCCTACACCATGGTGTAGTAGCTATCGAATTTGGAGCCTTCACTTCACCCTCGACTAAAGGGAGACAACTTTACTTACTTACTTATACATTGTAAGTTCTGTTTCATTTTTTTTTTTTTTGTTATTCTACAAATTGCCGTTACTGAAATTTTTGTACTTTGTCTCAAATTTTAGTTGTATAGCCAATTATTAATTCTCCATCTCCTATATTAGTAAGCTTTTTGTTTCTTTTTTTTCATCCTATCTCATCTATATTTCCGAATAAATGGTTTTCTTAAACTTTCTTTTCGTCTTCTGTTGTTCTGTGCAGCCTATTGTTAATTCTTCACTGTGTTCACCGGCGCCTCGAATTGGAGAATCCCTTCCCCATCGTTCTTTTACATTTAATATATCGAACCTTGGGATACTCGCTAATTCCTATTTTTTAGAATTATTTCTCGTTACGTCCCGGTTATTGTAGTCTCAACGAGAATCCGGCCGTAACAACACACACACACACACACACACATATATATATATATTGTCATCCACAGACAGACCTGTTTCGTTCTATCAGAACTCTTCAACACACTGACTGGCTAGATTCCCGACGCTGGGATCGAAAACTGGCTGAGTGAAACGCCAATCCAAGATTCTGCCACTCAGCCACGAAAAAAAACAGCGCAAGCGAAGGAAATTTAAACGCTTATGTATCACATTTGTTTTTTTTTTGTTTTTTTTTTTGTTTTTTTTTGTTTACATATATCCGCTTAACGGACACACACACACACACACACACACACACACACACACACACACATATATATATATATATATATATATGGGTGTGGGGAAAAAAAAACAGACAAATAAAAAGGTAAAAATCTGTTTACGGGCTTACATGGTACTAAATTCCATTGGCTACGTGGTGTAATGGTTATCGTCGTAGGAAATGGACACGGCGACACGAGTTCAAATCCTGGACGAGACTGATTGCATTTCACATAGCACTAATACCCTTGGGATATGTATGAATCCAATTATTCTCCCTCCAGCTATGGGTAAATAGTAGGGCAGACTCGGTTCTTCAGCCTTGGTGAGGCAACTAGTCTAGGAGAAGGAAAACTCTGAATTCAAACCTGTTAAACTCCGCTTAAAAATTGACCTTTTGTCATATCCTGCCCGAGCGGAGGGGTTGGTAAATAAGATTGGCTACGACAAAACCACTCCTGTTGTCCTTGGGGTGAGCTGAAGAATAGATCACCCATTTTTGTAGTCCCTTAATATCTTCATTGTCTTTCTCCCTTTCTTTAGTCGCTTGGGTATTACTCCCCCTCCTTTAAGATATATATATATGTACAATAAATCATATTTGCTGATCTCAAACCCAGAATAAGCATGTATTGTCATCTGATGAGCAAAGATTATTATTTCTTCGTCGAAATAAATTTACAATTGCACTTTAACCATGGTTTTCCTTTTCTTCCAGTTATATATATATATATATATATATATATATATATATATATATATATATGTGTGTGTGTGTGTGTGTGTGTGTGTGTTACTTATCATTTACAGTTTTGTTTTCAGATTTCAAATGCTTTAGAGTATGGCAATACATAATATCTTATGACATTACTTTTTGTATAAATACCGTCCGAGACATTGGTCGGTAATATATGACTATACATAAAAAAGTTTGTTTGTTTGGGTTTTATGACATATTAACCATTTTTAGGTTATTTAATACCAAATCCATTTTTATACAAATAATCAGTTCTAATTCAAACAATTCAGTTAAACATGAGAACACACAATTGTCAAAAAACGTTTCTATTTCAAGCTATTCAGTTTAATCAAAGAATTCTTATTCAAACAATTCAGTTTACATAAGTATGCAGTTTAGTTCAATTTAAATCATAGATAGGGCCCTATCAGGTGCTACCACTCCGGGCCAGAGTTGATCTGGGAGCAATGGCAATGAAGGAGTACCCCGCATTCCACAAAGCTCCAGCATCAATCGGAACCTCACCATCAGATCGTTTAGGTTCATTTCCAGGACACTCATTGAGGGTCTGGTACCACTTTGCAGAGGTGCAGTCAGTGTATTCTGCAGCCTCAGCCGACTGAGCAATCATAAAAAGTGTTAGACGTGCAATTGTCAAGAGCAAATCTATCTCTTTCTCTCATTCTCTCTCTCTCTCTCTCTCTGTATATATATATATATATACCTAACCTCTCCGCATGAACAGGTGTAACACAAGGCTTATTTAACTGAAGTTTTCCATTATCCTAGAACAGTTGCCATTCTATATTTAAATGCACCGGCTGCCCTACTATTAGGTCATTGCTAGACGGAGAATAATTGGATTTATATGTTACCCAAGGGTATTTTGGCAATGCAAATAACCGCGTTTAGAATCTGAACTTGGGTCACTGTGTCCATTTGCAACGACGGTAACCGTTACATCGTGACGGAATTTCAAAATTTGATTTCTTTCTTACGTGTCTTACTGAAGGCCGAGAAACCTTCAGCTTGAAATCACAATTGAGATGGGCAAGACAGCATTACAATGAGAGAGGACAAAACTGAAAAGGTTTTCCTTTATAGCTTGCTTAATGACAAAAAACCGAAATGTTGGAAAACAATGGCTTAGGTACAGGGAAAAACTGCCTTATAGCTCTTTGCATAGTCGATCACTTCTCAAGTATTGGTAAGTAAAATTCCACAATGCAATTAAGAAGTCTGATAAAACCTATCGCCTGGATCTCAGCGTATTGAGGGAAAACGCGATATGTCGATCAGTCATTCCATTTTTTTTTAACGGCGAGCTTTATATATCGCATTCCTGTCCGTTGTGGATGGGTTGGGTAAATACAGTGGCACGTAGAGATACTAACACTCATATCCATGGTGGTCGAATTAGTTGAGTAAGGATGTCTGATGTTGGAAGATCCTAAAACACTGATTACTACTGCCACAGAATATCGTGTTTTCAAAAATCTTATATATGATTCTAGTATTGTGGGTAGAGTGTTTGTCAATGGTCCGGGATAACTGGGTTCAATCCCAGGTTGAGTCATGCCAAAGACTTTTAAAAAGGTACTTGATACCTCCTTACTTAAAAGTCAGCAATATAAGGTACGTATCAAGGGTAAAGTGAAGCAATCCAGGGAAAGGAGTAGCGCTCTACCCTACATTTCAGTGAGGTAGCTATTGAAAATGGAGCCTTCTGATCGCCTTCGGCTACGGTCGCTAAGTTTTTCTTTTTGGAAGAGGAGATTTTTAAACCTTGGTCTTTTCATCAACGTTTACGTAAGTATTCTCTTCCCAGGGCCTTTTTAATCAAAACGCTAAAAAAAAAAAAAAATTAAAAATATTGGTTGGGTGCAGTCTGCCTCCTTTATCTTTGAGAATAACAACATGAATTAGGAATTTTAGAAAGTAACCGCTTTCTATTTGTTTCTTAATCCTAAACTTGATTAATGTTACGGGCAATTAGTGATACTCTAAAATGTATGCAAGAAGTTACTCTGCAAAATTACATTGAAGTTTTGTGCCAATTAACATACAAATTATAGTCTCTAATATAGTAATTTTCATAATAGAGCATTCACTCACTCACTATCTATCTATCTATCTATATATACAAAGACAGAAAGAAAGAAAGAAAGAAAGGGAGTGGAGATAAATACATATTATTTTGGATTATAGTCAATAAATTTGATTATATTCTGAACCCACTCATATCTATCTATCTATCTATCAAAGAAAAGTTTTTGTGATTTTCGTTTCCGTTTTTGATCTTCATAATGAGACGGGAAATAATTCGGTTGATTTTTTCATAGAATATTGAATAAATTTGGATTCTCCGAACGATATATATATATATATATATATATATATATATATATATATATATATATAGTGATTGCGTGTCTGTATGTATTTTATTTTTACTCTATTAATTGCGTTTGTTTTCTTTCGACATAGGATACATTCGTTGCTTATGAATACAAGAACTCTCCATTATACATATATATATATATGTATATATATATATATAGAGAGAGATTCACATTCGCCTTCAATAATTTGATTTATGATAAAAAGTAAAGTAGGTATTTACTTAACATTTATTGGAAATAAACAAGCAAGTCATTTAACTTGTTTTCTTAATACGAAATCAAAATTCAGTTATAAACTATGTCAAATTCCGGATGTTTTCATTCGACGTCGTATAATATATATATATATATATATATATACGTGTGTGAGTGTGAGTCTTAATCGTAATATATCATGATACGTCATGTGTTTGTGTGTGTGTGTGTGTGTGTGTGTGTGTGTGTGTGTGCGTGAGTGAATCATAAATGTTTTTAAAAATATCTTATGAAATTGTTTTGGGGCAGACATGTGTCTATAGAGTTTTGTACCGAATATTCTTGATTGATTTTTTTAATTAATTAATTAATTTTTTTTAAAGTTTGGCATTGATTTTTCAATTTTATATCAGACAAAATCTTAATTGTTTCATTTAATTGTTTTCTTTCAAACATTTGATGTTATAAACAGAATTAACAATAATCTTGATGTCAAATGAAATCAGTTGAGTGACGTTTTAACATGGAAATCTTTTGATAAACTTTAAAGGCTCTTTAGAAAAAAAATAGTTTAGTATCGGCCACGTTTCACAGGTCTTTCAGGAATCATTATTGAGTTATCTTCATCGGGGCGGGGTTCTTCCTCCAAAGTAATTCCTCATTAAAAAAAGTTGATGCTTGATTTTTGATTCAGTAATTTTAACGGCATGCCAACTAATCTAGGGTTGCTTTATGCCGAGTGGTTAGGGAGTCGCATTCATATTTAATTTGCGTATTTTATTAAGTTTTTTCCCACACAGTCACTATGTTTATTTGAATAAGAATAGATTTTAAACAAATTTGTTTGACCAATTAATGCCACCCCAACAGGTTCTGTCACTCAAGGTCAGAGGTGGACCTGGAAGTAATAGCAATGAAGAGCTATTCTACACTCTGCGAAGCTCCAGAACTGTAGCGTTTTACTAAGAACATCCCCTTTTAGGGCGGGGGTGTCTTACCCCACCGTAAGGGATAAAGTCAATGTATTCTAACGACCGCTAAATAAGGCATCCATGGTTTGACCTGAATAAAAGTCTTAAAAATCTTGACATACATTTATTTTAGCGCACTTGTGTTTAATTTTCCTATGTTTCATTAAGAAAGGATGTTTTTTAACACTTTAACATATCGTCCATTTTTATTTTATCACTACGAGAGACACCTACCAGAGTTATGTGGCAATCATTATTAAATGAACTGAGTTTTCTGTTGTCTTCCTCTTTCAAAAAATTACCCAGCGTATATGGTTATTGGGATTATCAATCCGTAATATAGATAGACCATGGTTCCCTTTGATAGGGTCCTTTTTGAAAAACCATTTGGATCGGCATTTTGTTCTCTTTGCATGTACATCCATTTCTTCGTATTCTACCACTTTCTTCAATAGCTGCTTTCTTCTCTTCACAGCTGGAACGAATAAAAAACGAAGTCTTTTTCTTTTTGTACGCACATTCTTTCATTTCTTTAGATGCTTCCTGCATAAATACTTGCACAAAACCAGGAGCTCACCCGTTAAAAAGTTGATGGAAATGATTACAGCAGAACTTTGGCTGATACGTACGTCTCCATGGCTCTTGGCTAACTAATTCAAAATAACAATCAAATTTCTAACTTTTAAATTTTGTAGTGGCATGAATTTAACTCCTCCAATGAAAACTAGTTTTCTAAGGACCTCAGGTTATAATCTGTTAATCAAACTGAGTTGACCTCGGCTTGGCATAACTGTTTTTCTCTGAGGACAACGGTAAAATTCTTTTGGAAAATTTTACACTTAATGCCAGGATTACGGTAGCTTCTTCAGTCTTCATTATTTTTGTGTTAAATACCAGCAGACCCTAATCTAAAAAGATTCGTTTAACATAAGGGAAATATTCCTGGTAATCGTTTTTGCTACTCTGCCTCGACAAACGGCGTAATTACTCAGAGCAGAAGTGAGGATAGAATTTTCAAATCATACAAGGAAGATGATCCAGACATAATTGTTTAAATGGCTTCTTCAGGGACTCAAACTCATACCTCTCCCATTTCGTCGTAGCTTAGAATACGCAGGTTAGTCCTTGTTAAGACCCCTACTAAGATAGCACCATAATAGGTACTATCAATCCCAGTGAGAGTGGGCCTGGAAGTAATGGCAATGATAGTGTACTCTGCACTCTCAAGTTCTTTAGTACTGGACCCTCATTATCAGGTGTAAGCATATGTGGCATAATGGTTGTAGTCGTAGGAGATAGACACAGCGGCCCGCGTTCAAATCCTGGACAAAACCATTTGGATTTCCGATCGTTGGGAAAGGTATGATTCCATCTATTTTCCCGCCAACTATGAGTAAATAGTTGGACAGATTTGTTCTTTAACCTTGATATGGCAATCAGTCTAGGAGAAGAAAAAACTCTTAATTCAAATCTTTTAAACCACGCTTAAAAAGAGAACTTAGGTAATATCCTGTCCATGCGGAGGAATAGGTAAATATATCCCATAAGATGCAGTTTAGTGTCATACTCATGACGGCCCCTTTTTTGGTGTGGGAGGGATATTACCGCTCTGCAGGGGATACAGATAGTATATTCAAAGCACCAGTGACTGAGAGGTTTTCTTAACTTCGTCAACTGACATTGCTTCTATTTCAATAGTAATGTAACACGATGATATCATTTTGCACAGTCGACCTTTACACTCTACTGGAAAAGAAACAATAGGCGACCTAGTTATTTCGGGTACGAAAAGCTTTTTTTAAAATTCTGACCACAACATTTTTCTTGCTGACCGATACAACACAAAGGCATTGTAAGGTTCTATGAACTAATCCCAGCTTGGCAGACACTAAAGAGACCTCCCCCAAGACTCTGACCGTTTCGTACCCACGTCTAACCCTAACTGACCTCCCAACTCAACTCGACTTATTTCGAATTCTCTCTCTCTCTATATATATATATATATATGTATATACATTTAGAAATGATATATATATATTAAAAAATTATACATATATATATATATATATATATATATTAAAAAATTATACATATATATATATGTGTATATATATATATATATATTCAAAAATTAAGTATTTCATCGACCAATGTTATCAATGTGACGTCATCACACTAAATCATAGCATCATTAGTTTTATCTAATTTCAATCAAACTTATCACGTGACATGACTTCAACGTCGTTTCGTTTGTTTGTTTTTTTTCCTGTCCGAAAACCTTATCATAACTTGGGGTGATTGTTGTATCCTATCGCACGAGGGTGCTTGTGCGCACCAGAGTTGATGGGCCAAATAAAGAATTTCTTGGATAGGGACCGTCGTGTGTCTATAGAAACAATAAGTGCACAGTTTAATGTCAGTGTGGGAACTTTACACACAATTATTCGCGAGGAACTGAAGATGCGGAAGATTCGCGCGAAGTTTAACCCAAGGGTGCTCAGAGAAGATCAGAAAGGAAGATGTTGTCATGACAGCTGGGAGACAGTCGAACTGATCAATTCAGATCCTGCAGTTCTTGATGCTCTGATGACCTGCGATGAAAGCTGGATCTACTGCTATGATCCAGAGACCAAGAGACAGTGTTTCATGTGAAAGCATGCTGGCTCTCCCAGACCCAAGAAGGCCAGACAGAGCAAATTCACCCACAAACTTTTGATGAACCCATTTTTTGACAACACTGACATGATATACATGCACTGGGTTCCCACTGGACAGACAGTCAAAAAGGAATACTATGTTGAGGTTTTAAGGGAGTTCAGGAAGAGATTCCGTCGGAAGAGGCCAGCACTCTTCAAATCGAGCCCGTAGTCTTTCCACCAGGACAATGAACCAGTCCACAACTCCATCCTTGTCACAGACTATTTGACTAAGATGGGCATCAAGACAGTTTCTCACCTTCCCTATAGTCCAAAACCTGCTCCCTGTGACGTTTGGTTATTCCCTAAAGTCAAGGAAAAATTTAGAGGCTGTCGTTATGAGACAATTGAGGAGATCAATGAGGCTGTGACGAAGGTCATTGACACGCTCACACAAGAGGACTTCCATGGGGCGTCCCAGAAGTTGTTAGAACGGCGCAACACGTGCATTGCAGCCGGAGGAGATTACTTCGAAGGGGACTAGTGTTTCATGAGTGTACTATTAATAAAAGTGAGCATACGAAAAAAGTCTGGAAACTTATTGAAGGTACCTCGTGCATGTGAATTTAAAAAAATTCAATTCATCGTATCCCTTCTGTCACGAGAAGAATGTGACACAAGACTAATATTTTAACGTATTTCCGTAATTCATTTGCATGTATACGAAATATAGATAAAATGAAAATGAATGTAATAAAGGTCGCGATATTTAAAGAACGCAATATTTTCTATATTTTAATACAAAAAGTACACAAGAATGAATGATATGTTTATAATGTATACCAACCACAGAAGTCTTCTCACAAAAAAAGTCCCAGCCGATCCAGAGAAAGATGTCTGTGTGTATTTTAAAGTGAAAATAAATTAGGAGTGTGTGTATGCTGGTGTGAAATTAAGCTAAACTAGGAAAGAGAAAAAATGTCTTTACCTTGCGACGACAAACGGAAAAAATCTTTTTTTTATAATTATTTTAAATTTCGCACGTGGAACGTGAATTAGCAACAGTTTGATTCTAAATATTTTGATTGGCTGGGCTGTGGAATATTGTGGTAACGTAATGTTTTACTATTTTTTGTTGGTAGAAAATTCTAGTTGCTCTCGTAATAATTCTGAGTTGAATTCGTTGGACGAATTCTAGTTTGTGTATATAAATTTTTGTTGCATGATCGAACTGTAATTTCTTGAGCAAATCCCAGTGAATAACCTTTCCCACCCAATCATGCTTGGTTTTGTACTCCTTCTATGCTAGTTTGTTGCATTTGCTTTTATATGATTAACCGTTCAATTTCTTTTTCCATATAACCACCACTTACTTTTCTGTTAGGTATGATCAGTTTTTGCTTTGATATAATTGATCCTTTTGGCGTTGTTTTGTGCTATTATTATTATTATTTTGATCATTAGAGAGTTTTTCGCACTAACGTTAGCTGATTGATTTTCACTGGAGTTTGAGTGGCAATAAGTCTCCTAAAGTTTCCAGAACTCTTCTCAGTATTCTAGCCGATCTTAATAATGCTGTATTCTGGATGGTCTTCACTCGTCCTCTTATTTTCATGTCCTCCAGTCTCTTTACTCTGTCGTCTGCCGGGACGGCTAAGTCCACTATCCAACAGGTTCTCGTATTATTATTATTATTATTATTATTATTATTAGTTTTTCATATCAGCGTTAGCTGATGGTCTTTCACTGGAGTTTGAGTGACAGCAAGTTTCCAGGACTCTTCACAGTATTCTGGCAGTTCTCAATAATGTAGTAGTTTGGATGGTCTCCACTCGTCCACAAACCTCCGAGTCCTCCAGTCCCTTTAGTAATCCTTTAGTTACTGTTCCAAACGCACCAATTACAATTGGTATGATTGTCACCTGCATGTTCCACAGTTTTTTCAATTCCCTAGCAAGGTTGAGGTACTTATCCTTCTTTTCAAATTCTTTCAGTTTTATTCTGTAGTCAGCCGGGACAGCAAGGTCGACAATTTTGCAAGTTCTCTTTTTTTTTGTTGATTATTATTATTACGTCTGGTCTTCTGGCCGAGAGTTGATGATCCGTGTGGATGTCAAAGTCCCATAGGAGTTTATGTGTGTCATTTCTTGGACCGGTGCTGGGTTGTGCTTATACCATTTGTTGGTGTGGTCAAATTTAAATTTCTTTGTCAATACAAAGATGAAAAACCTACAAAAACCTACAAAAACAAAAAACAGAACAATAAACGAAAATAAAAAATAAAACAAATCCAAGATATTTTATTTTATGAACTTAAAATAAGGCATAAAGCAGCGGTAACTTTTTGTGATTTTATTTGAGCTTTCCATTGAGAATCATGAAAATTGTTTTGTTTGCGTTTTTTTTTTTTTTGCCTAATTCTGCATTAAGATAAGAGCCTTAGGGTTGAGGAGTGCCAGGAATGTCGTTTTGCGAATGATGCGAACTGAAGCGATCCCATGCGAAATAAGTCGAGAAGTTGCAGATGAACGAAACGCTAATCAATTAACAATTGCACGACATTAGCACCGAATTAGAAAAAAAGTCAAATAACAACAAAAGGCAAAACAAATAAAACAAAAACAAAATTTTAAAAAAAATGCTGTAAAATAGACACCGCACGATTTGAATATTTCCCTACATGATTCAAAAATATTTTAACACTTTTATGGGAGTCTCTTTGTTATAGAATAAGTATTTATGATATGGAAAAAACCAGAAGATTAACCAAAATAGTTTAATAGGGATGGTGAATAACTGGAGACAGTTTGAAATGATAATGTCATAAAGGTCCTCCCATAGAAAAGTTAAATTTTTTGGAATTAACTTCAACTTGGGTAAGTCAAAAGATTTGCAATATTTTTGTAACGTAAGGCCTAATTTGGCATATTTGGATGCTTTTGACGAAGTTGTGTTGGTAGCGAACCGCACTCAATCTTCAAAGAGCTATTGGTCGGATTTGCCTCTATGGCTTGGAAAAAGGCCTCAGGTTTAAGGTTTAACTTCATTGATCGTCGAGGTTCTTGCAATCCGTGTTTCTTCGACTCTGGTCACCTTTCGCACAAGAAATATTTTTGGCTCTGGCCTAGTTCGAAAACGTAAAGCATATATTTCGAAATTTGACTACGTTGCACATTCATCTGAGCTGCCTTTAAATCACACACAGCGTAAGGAGATGCATAACGTGGCAGTATAACAGCAACCGTTATACTAACAACCATAGCAAGTAACTTCCACGGTTTAAACTGCTTCGGTCATGTGATATACGCGCCGCAACTTTGCATGTACGAAAGCATAGCAACACTTATGACTCAGCTTAGTAATTTCTATCATTTTGATTATTCGGACTATTTTCTTCATCTTTATTGTTATATTTATGACATTCGTTAGCCTTCTTCAGAGGTTTCTTATCGAACTAGCGAGCCTAAACGGAACTTTGAACTAAACCTTTAATCTAATCTACGGGTGTAGATTGTTCTAATTCCGTTAACCATGACTGTGTATAAATGTTTATGGTTAACGAAATTAGAAAAGAAATCTTCGACTCAAAACTCCTGAAGCAGGTCGAAAGATGCATTGGCTGAAAGGTTGAGAATATGACAAAATGACGAAGAAAATAGTCCGAATACTCTAAATGATAAACCTTATTAAGCTTCCTCTAAAAGTAGCCCGGTTGGCTGGGGCTGCAGAATACACTGACAGCATCTCTGCAAAAGAGTAAGACAGCTACAACAAATGTCCAATTTATGACTCTAAACAATCTGATGGTGAGGCATCAGCAATACTGGAGCTTTGGGGAATGTGTAGTACCTCTTTATTGCCATTGCTCCTTGGTCCACTCTGACCTGGAGTGGTAGCACCTTATAGGGTCCTATCTATGGGTGAAATTGAACTGTTTCATATTTAAACTGTGTACTTATGCTAAACTGAACTGCTTGAAATAGAACTGTTTTCACGTTTAACTTTGTGTCAACAAAAGCTGTGCAATTATGCTAAACTGAATTGTTTGAAATAGTTGAAACAGAACTTTTTAAAAAAATTTAACTGTGCTTAAGCTTAACAGAAATGTTTGAAATAGAACTGTTTTTACATTTAACTGTGTTTAAACAAAAAACTGTATTTAAACCAATGTCAGTGTGTAAAAAAAGACTTCACTTATGCTAAACTGAATTTTTAAAATTCAAATGAAACTATTTAACTATGGGCAAAAATGAGTTCAGGTTTATTTTAAAAAAATATCAACAAAATGTGTTTAGAAATCATACATTTAATATATATATATATATATGTATATATATATACATATATATATATATATATATATATATATATATATATAAAGAATTTGGCATTAAATGACCTACAATAGTTGATATGCCATAAAACCGAAACCAAACCAAACCAAACCAAACCAATATCCTCTAAAAAATTTAAACACATCAACAAAGTAATGATAATCAAATCGCCCATACATAATCAATTCCGAACTTTGTTTTCACCATCCAATTTTTTTTGTCGTTTTATGTTATGTGACAAAAAACTGATTCTATTCCACAACCGATCGTTTTCAGGATTGTGACTGGATTGTGGTGAAACACCAAGCACTTCCCAAGAAAAATACTACATCGAAAGAAGATTATCTTAACTATTTGATGCCACGGTAAATAGAACCTTTTGGAATGTTTAACATGTCAAATGCTGTTACAGAGAATAAATTGGTAAAATGTCTTTTAGTTCTAGTTAACTCTCAAACTGTTGTATAATTTGGTGATGTACAGATACGGAAACACATGCAGGCGAAAACAGGCGGACTCTGTCGTTGCCGGTACGAACGGTTTATTAACTTCTTGACTTCTTGACTCACAAGGAGAGAGATACAATTCTTAAAAGCCTATGTTGACCATACTATGCTGACGCGCAGTGCAACCTGGGACATTTAAGATCTGTGCCAGTAGAGATCCGAAAAACCCAACTACTTCTTTCAACGGCCCAAATCCAAGTCTATACCTCAATGGCTGGAACTCAACTATGTGCCTCCATGGTCCGATCTCACCTTTCAACTGACTCTTTTTCAAAATCCTCAAATTCTCAGGACCATCTCTTCCGGGTATGACGTCATCCACTCTCCAAACCAATTTCCTGTCTGAGGGTTTATCATGACAATGGTAATTGTCATATACTTTGCACACGAGCGTAAAACTGCACCCAATGACTATGCCCCTGAACTCTTAACCCGAATAGTTCAAAGCCCAACTAAACTGAATGATAAAATATAAATAATGAAAAATGATTAATTTAAAAGAAAATTCCTTAATTGTATAACAAAATGACTGGTGTCAATCCACTTCGGCATTAAATCCAGAAAGTTGAAATTTCCTTATATTCTAAGGTGCATTTTCCTTGCAGGAAACGTCAAATGGTTTACATTAAGTATTTTTTTAAATAAGAAAATACGTTTTTTTTTTTTGCTGGATGCAACGATGATAGCTACCCGTTTAAGGCTGGAATTTGTTTATGATTTATACCTACAAATAAGCCAACAAAAACTTCTTGAAGGCTGACGAAAAAATCAAGGAAGAGATGTATTGCTAGTAAATCGACCAAACGTACCAAGGACTTCAACTTTAAATACTGATCAGAAAAGAGCTAATTCTTCTCCATAACAACACCCGTCGGCATGTCTCACAATTGCCTCCCCAGAGGTTGAACGTGCCAGGTTACGGTATGCGATCTCACCCAGGTCATTCACAAAACCTCTCTGGCTATCTTCTACTTTTAAAAGCATCTTGACAGTTTCTCATGAGAAGGTCTTCAACAACCAAGACGCAGCCTGGGTATTTCAACGTGGCTACGGAACTCGACCTCATCCCGCTCACTCATAAAACCTTTTTAACAAAGTCCTACAGTTACAGAGTCTCATCAACTTCTCGTGAGGGAAGGTCTTCAACGACCAAGAAGCAGCGTTGGCTTTTCGTCGTGGTGTAAACAAATTACTATTCTGTAGTGAGTTCGATCCTCACTCAGTGTGCCATACTTGCAGCATGTAACAAATCTATCTCTTGGGTATCCTGCAATCTCCTACATCAAAGGCAGAAATGCAACACAAAGTTCAAATTTAACTGGAGTACAGCTGGTTTGAAATCAAGATCTACATTCTCATAGACCATTTGCCTGATCCAAGCTATGAGCCCAGTCTGTCTTAATTATTTACTCAAAGCTGCACAGGGGTCGTAGAATCTAGCCTTTGATAAGGAGCTATAGTGCAAATTGAAACCCAAACAACGTCGTCCAAAAGAAACACTAACAACCTCATTCAGACTCTGATATTAAAGCAAAAAGAAAAAAAAAAAAAACAAGTGGGGTTGACATGCCATTAAAAGAATCGATCAATCATCCAGGATTTGTGCTCTAATCGCCGAATCAGTTTTTTCCATGACAACCGTTACGCTATTGCAAGTCTAAATATACTGAGTTGCAAGACTATCATAGCGGTAGAGTGTTCGCCAATGGCCCCGGATACTGGGGTTCAATCTCAGGTCGAGTCATACCAAAGACCAAAAAAAAAAAAATGGTACTTGATAGCTCCTTGCTTAACACTTAGCATTATAAGGTATATTTCAAGGGTAAAATGAAGCAATCCAGGGAAAGAAGTTGCCTCCTCCCCGTCACCTCGGTGTAGTAGCTATTGAAAAAAGAGCTTTCGGGTTGCCCTTGACTATTGTCGCTAAATTTACTTACAATGTTTAGTTTAGTAAATAGCAACGACCGAAGTATAACCCAAAAGGTGCTGAATTCTCTTCTACCAGAATAAACAGACCCGTTTGTTGTTGGCACCGATGTGTTGTCAGGGGAGTACCCGTGGCATACTGGTTAACGTGCTCGACTGTAACATCTTGGTAAGCGAGTTCGATATCTAGTCGCGCTATAATGTTTCCTTTCGGACTTATACCCTAATCTACTAGCGATGGGTTGAATAGTACCACAGCTGTTCTTCTGAGTGGATGGTTTTAGAATAAAATAACTCACGAAAGTTGATATGCCATCAAATAAAGAAACCAAACCAAACCAAATCAAACCAATCTGTTGAATCTAACAGTTCTTGTTTTGATTGCAATAATTTATTCTACGCAGTCATATGAAGCTTTAAAATTGACTGTTAAAAAACCCTCACTTATTTGTGTTCCAACACAACAACGATAAACGTGGTAATTAGTGGGAGGAAACATTTAGGTAAGGAACGTTCATATAAATTTGAAGAAACTTCTGTAAAATTGTCTGCGTGGTAAATGAAATAAATGACTGCAAATTAATACAATCGATTTCGCCCTCGTTGTAAATAGAACACGTGCCAGGCCTTCAGTAAACAACTACAGACCAATAAGGCAGAAATATGCAAGTTTAAATTAAGATACAGCGATTGCTCTAATCGATATATGAGGTGGAGAATCCTTAACTAACGAGCAGAGTTTTCAATCAGAGTGTTATAGACAGAGAGAAGAAATAGACAAAAATTTACATAGACATTTAGATAGATGGATAGATAGATAAAGTTTGAATTATATAGAGGCTGAAAGCATTTACGTACTTAAGGAAGAAGTTTGATTGATACGCATACACACTCATGTATATATATATATATATACATATATATATATATATATATATATATTGAGAGAGAGAGAGAGAGAAAGAGAACGATAGATAGATAATGAATTTTAAATGATATAAATCATTAATAAAACATAGATGTAAATAAAAAGTTATGATTAGTAGAAAGATTATAAAGTTTGGATGTTATAAAGGTAGAACGCATTTACATACAATTAGATATAAATATAATTTAAGAACTTATGGCAGATTGACAGATAGACAGATAAAACTTGAAGGATACCGGAGCAGAAGACATTTATATGCATAAATAAGATGTAGATATAAAGAAAGAGGTTATAATAGATAGATAGATAGATAGATAGATAGATAGATAGATAGATAAAGCTTAAAGGATATAGAAGCTGAAGACATTTATACACATTAATAAAATGTAGATATAAAGAAAAAGGTTATAATTAATAGATAGATAGATAGATAGATAGATAGATAGATAGATAATGGAGGTGCCCCTGGGTAATTGTTATCGTCGTAGGAAATGGACACGGCGAAACGAGTTCAAATCCTGGACTTGACTGACTTTATTTCACATAGCACTAATACCCTTGGGAAAGGTATGAATCCAATTATTCTCCCTCCAGTTATGGGTAAACAGTAGGACAGACTGGTTTCTTCAGCCTTGGTGAGGCAACTAGTCTAGGAGAAAGAAAACTCTGAATTCAAACCTGTTAAACCCCACTTAAAAATTGACCTTGTGTCATATCCTGCCCGGGTGGAGGGGTTGGTAAATATAGATAGATAGATAAAGCTTAAAGGATATAGAAGCAGAATAGATTTATACAAATTAATAAAATGTAGATATAAAGGAAGAAGTTAAGATGGATAGATAAATAGATAGATAGATTGGATACTTACCTCTGACAACTGAAGCCGTGTTTATTAGGATAAAAAAGAAGAATGAATGAAATGTTGATTTTCCCTTCGTCATTAGTCGAAGACCCCCCCCCCCAGCCCCAGGAAAACACTCTTTTGTTAAGGAGTGAAGCTACACGCAATCCTCTGCTTCACTAAAAGCTGATGCTGCAAAAGTGTCGTTAGGTCTGTTGTCTTTCTTTTAATGGCATATTAATATTTGTGAGTTATTTCATGCCAAAGCCATCCTCGAGGACGAACAGTCCATAGCTGAAAGGGATAAGAAGATTCATGCCTTTTCCAAAAGTATTAGTTCGAAAGTCAAGGTTAATAGCGCCACTGGTGTTTGAACTCACTGACTACAAGGTAGCAGCCCAAGACGTTCGGCATTATGCAATGGGGAGCTCTCGTCTCAAGAAAAAAATGTATATATAAATTTCCTTCATACTTCCTTTTTAGTGACTCTAGATTTCTATCTGTTGATAAAGAATGTTGCTTTTAAATTACTAAAAACCGTGCCTGAAAGAATTAAGGCAATTATGATAGCTCGAAAATGTGTAACCAAGCATTAGTTTTAATTTTCGTCAATGAACTCCATAATTTCTTTCTCGACGATCGGTTATTCTATGATATGTTTCTTTACATCGTTTGGAAAAAAATACCATCAATTCGAATAATCTAATCAAGTTTGTTTATAAAATATTATATGAGGCCAGAATGTTCATCTATTAAAGAAAATATTTTGCGTCTAATATGTATTTAGTTTATTTACGGCTAAAAACATCCCCACCAAAAAAACAAAAAAAAAAATAAAGTGAGACAATAATGTTAGATCCTCTAAGTATACTAGTTTCAAAATTATATATATATATATATATATATATATATATATATATATATATATATGTATGTGTGTGTGTGTGTAAATATTTGTGTGTGTATATGTTTGTGTGTATGTGTGTGTATGTGCGTATGTGTATGTGTGTGGGTGTGTGTATATGTGTATGTGTGTGTATGTGTGTATGTATATGTGTATGTGTGTATGCATGTATGCGTGTGTGTATGTGTGTGTATGTGTGTGTGTATGCGTGTATGTATGTGTGTGTATGTGTGTGGGTGTGTGTATGTGTGTTTGTATGTATGTGTGTATATGTGTGCGTAGGTGTGTGCGTGCGCTGCATATTTGAAGTTAGCCAGTTCAATTTCGGACTAATATCCTTATCCTGCCAGCTATGAGTTAAACAGTACCAATACAATTCTTCTAGAAGTATGACTGGCATTAAATCACACACGAAGAATGATATGCCATTAAACAATCCCAAACCAAACTAAACTATATATATATATATATATATATATATATATATATATATATATATATATATATATATATGTATCATCATCATCATCATCATCATCTTGTCGTGCCACTAGCACAGATATCCCTGACCCTCTCTCACCATTTTTCCCTATCGTTCATCGCCTCTGGCAGGTCTTCAGGGCTAGATCCCGTATCCTCACATAGCTGCTGAATGTATGTTCGTGCTGGATGTCAATGCACACAAAACGGAATATATGTGCTATAATCAAACTGATGACATCTCCACACTTGACGGAACCCCTCTTAAACTAGAAGACAAATTCACTTACCTAGGAAGCAGCGTCTTATCAACCGAAAAGGACATCGACACGCGGCTAACGAAGGCATGGACAGCTATCAATAGGCTATCGATCATATGGAAATCAGACCTAACCGATAAAATGAGAGCCAGTTTCTTCCAGGCAGTGGTCACATCGATACTGCTGTATGGATGCACTACTTGGACGCTAACAAAACGGCTGGAGAAGAAGCTAGACGGCAATTACACAAGAATGCTGCGAGCAATCTTGAACAAGTCCTGGCGGCAACACCCCACAAGACACCAACTATACGGCTACCTGCCTCCCATCACGAAAACTATCCAAGTTAGATGAACCAGACATGCAGGACACTGCTGGAGAAGTAGGGACGAGCTCATAAGTGATGTACTCCTATGGACCCCCGCAGGACTATATATATATATATATATATATATATATATATATATATATATATATATATATAATTCAGTAAAAACAGAACATGTGAGCAATTCGCTTAAAAGTTTCAATGAATACAGCAAATTCAAGTCCATTTTTGAACGAAATGTAAATCTTCGAGGATCTGTGCAAATTCCTTTTATGTTATCTCACAAGACCATGGATCGGTGCGCAGATTCCCAGCTAATTATTGTGAATATGCTGCATTTATACACTTGCAGAATTGGCCTGGTCTAGTCTTGGCTTTTCTCTAGACGACAAGGTACCGTCACTTTTTATATAAATTGCTTAGCTGCACATTTCTGTGTAAATCATAAATTTTGAAATTTAGAAAGATTTTAAGTTTTAATGATAGGAATTTTTATCAGTTCACAGATTTGTTTAAGTTAAATCAGTATGCGAGTTGTCTACCAATAGATTTATCAAATTTCAAATAAATTCCCAGTCCCCTCTCTCTCTCTCTCTCTCTCACACACACACACACACAGGTATATATATATATATATATATTTATATATATATATATATATATATATATATATATATATATATATATATATATATATATATATATATATATAATATATATATATATATATATACCTGTGTGGGAACTTCTAAATTTGCTAAAGAAAACCCCCAAAATTGCCCCCCCTGAAAAGAAAGGAAAAAAAAAAATCCAAAACACCTCAAATGTAGTCTAACACGTGCTAAAGACGAAAGCCATAAAAGAGTTGACTCCTCCTCTCTCTCTCTTTCTCTCTCTCTGTGTCTCTCTCTCTCTCTCTCTCTCTCTCTCTGTCCACCACCAGTTGACCATGATATAGGAGTGGAACCTTTAATATAAATACTAAAATTAGTAATAATTTAATCCTTCATTTGTTGAAATAGTATGCATACGTTTGGAAGTGATTCCGTTTCCAGAATTTTTTTCACAGAGGTCAGTAAATTTATTCTACTAAACTATTCATTTAAAAATGCACATTTGATTTAATATAGTAATGTCTTAAATCTCAGCTGTATTATGTGTTGTTTAAATGAAGAATGAAGACTTTTGCGAGTTAATTTTCAGGAAAACTTTACTTTTGGAAGGGGAACTTCTAAATTTGCTAAAGAAAACCCCCAAAATTGCCCCCCCCTGAAAAGAAAGGAAAAAAAAATCCAAAACACCTCAAATGTAGTCTAACACGTGCTAAAGACGAAAGCCATAAAAGAGTTGACTCCTCCTCTCTCTTTCTTTCTCTCTCTCTGTGTCTCTCTCTGTGTCTCTCTCTCTCTCTCTCTCTCTGTCCACCACCAGTTGACCATGATATAGGAGTGGAACCTTTAATATAAATACTAAAATTAGTAATAATTTAATCCTTCATTTGTTGAAATAGTATGCATACGTTTGGAAGTGATTCCGTTTCCAGAATTTTTTTCACAGAGGTCAGTAAATTTATTCTACTAAACTATTCATTTAAAAATGCACATTTGATTTAAAATAGTAATGTCTTAAATCTCAGCTGTATTATGTGTTGTTTAAATGAAGAATGAAGACTTTTGCGAGTTAATTTTCAGGAAAACTTTACTTTTGGAAGGGGAACTTCTAAATTTGCTAAAGAAAACCCCCAAAATTGCCCCCCCCTGAAAAGAAAGGAAAAAAAAAATCCAAAACACCTCAAATGTAGTCTAACACGTGCTAAAGACGAAAGCCATAAAAGAGTTGACTCCTCCTCTCTCTTTCTTTCTCTCTCTCTGTCTCTCTCTCTCTCTCTCTCTCTCTCTCTTTCTGTCCACCACTAGATAACCATGAAATATACCACAAAATTTCTTTGAATTTAACATCCAGCAGTCCTGGACTTTAACTAAGTTAAAACTTAAGATAAAAAAGTGAATTTTTTTTTTAATTATATATTTTTTTTTTTTTTTTTTTTTTTTTTATTACTACCGCGTACACATGGGAAGCAGCATGCTGTACGTGTGAGTCTTGCGGCTTAACGCTCAAGATTGCCAGTTCGATCGGGGAACTACTGCTGCTCATCTATAAGAGTGGCTTCTATAGATGAGAACAAAAACAGCCATCGAAAGATAACCATGACTAGTACTCAAACCAGATCCATAAACCGCATCGCTCTTCGCGCGGGTAAAAAAGGGGCGCGTCCTGCTGAGGTTGGAGCCCTGGCCTCGGTGTTCGAAAAATCAGCTACAGAGCTCAAACAAAAACTACTAAAATGCAAACAAACAATACAGATAGCGACATTTAACGTAAGAACCCTAAATAGAATAGGTCAACTATCAGAGCTAACTGCATCAGCCGTAGAGCATAAGATAGATATAATTTGCATACAAGAGCACCGATACACGCACACCGAAGATATCAAGTATCACGAAACTGGAAATGGATGGAGGCTGGTGACTGTATCGGCATGGAAAAACTCTGTCAATGCATCGGTAGGAGGGGTGGGAATACTTCTAGGACCGAGAGCGTTAAAAACACTGAACAGCATTGAGAGAATACAACCTAGGATGATGGCCGCAACGTTTAATGGCAACCCCAAAGCAACAATTATCTCCTGCTACAGCCCTACCAATGTTAGCGAAGAAAACGAAATGGCCACCTTCTACGAAGATCTATCCTCCCTAGTACGTAGCATTCCGAAACACAACCTGCTAGTCATTGGCGGTGATATGAATGCACAAATCGGGAAAAACAGACACAACAAATACAGCCTACACTACGCGTCTAACAGGAATGGACAGCATTTAATAGATTTCATGATAGAAAATAGATTAACCTGCCTCAATACAAACTTTCAAAAAAGGGAGGGGAAATTATGGACCTACACATACGCGAATAAGAGTAAAGCACAGATAGACTACGTCCTTATAAACAGGAAATGGAAGAATAGTGCGATGAATTGCGAGGCATACTCCTCCTTCGAGGGTGTGTCCTCCGATCATCGAATAGTTACGGCTAAAGTACGACTAAGCCTAAGAAAAAACGCCACACGTAAAGCGACGACCAAGCACTATGACTGGGCCCTACTCAACAACAGAGATATTAGAGATAAATATGCATTAGAATTAAGAAACAGATTCGAAGCACTACAAGAGAAGGTAGAAATAGGCACCCCAAATGACGAATATGAAAATTTTGTAGAAGCACACCTGGAGGCGGCAGAAAAGTGTATTCCAACAAAACCTAGAACTAAATATAGAGTCCCTTGGGAAACGCCAGCAGCTAGAGAAAAACGTGCACTCGTGAAGACTGCCTCCAAAAACTATCAACAGAACCCAACAAATACAAATGCACGAGAACTAGAAAAGGCGCAACATCAATTAACAGGAATATACCTAAAAGAACAGGCAGAATACGTACAAAATCAGATAGATAAGATTAGAGACTCGGTGGAAGATAGGCAATCCAGGATAGCCTGGCAAACAATAAACGAAGTAAGTGGAAGGAAGAGCACAGCCAAAGCAAAATTGAAAGCTGCAAGCCAACAAGAAAGAATAAAACTGTGGGAACAGCATTTCAAAAATCTACTAGGAAACCCACCGGAAATAACGGATGAACCGATCACCAGAATTATTAGTAAGCAATTAGACGTAAAACTAGGTCCTTTCACCAAAGAAGAACTCGACACGGTTCTCAGAAGAATTAAAAATAGGAAAGCGGCGGGGCTAGACGAGATCCCCCCAGAAGTGTGGAAGACGAGACAATTCGACGATATACTGCTCCGGCAATGCAACGCAGTCTATAGTCAAAATAGGATAGAACGATGGACGAAGGGATGCATCCTTCCATTCCCTAAAAAAGGCGACCTCGGACTAGCCAAGAACTACCGAGGGATAACACTCACATCCATAGCAGCCAAAATCTACAATGCCCTACTACGAAACCGCATAGAACCCAAAATGGAAAACATCCTTAGGAAAAACCAAAATGGCTTCCGGAGAAACAGATCCACAACCTCACAAATACTGACCATCCGTAGAATCCTGGAAGGCGTTCGGGCAAAAAACTTACAGGCGACATTACTATTTGTCGACTTTACCAAGGCCTTCGATTCCATACACAGAGGGAAGATGGAGCAAATCCTACTAGCTTACGGCCTACCAAAAGAAACCGTAGCAGCGATAATGATTCTCTACAGAAACACCGAAGTAAAAGTACGTTCACCAGATGGAGACACGGAATACTTCGACATTGTTGCAGGAGTACTACAAGGAGACACACTAGCCCCGTACCTCTTTATCATCTGTCTAGACTATGTGCTTAGGACTTCGATAGACAAAATCAGAGAAAATGGCTTTGAGCTGACTAAGAGAAGAAGCAAAAGGTACCCCGCAAAAACAATCACGGACGCCGACTACGCTGATGACTTGGCGTTACTAGCGAATACGCCTAATCAAGCAGAGACACTACTACATAGTCTGGAACGAGCTGCAGCTGGCATTGGCCTACATGTCAATGCAAACAAAACCGAATATATGTGTTACAACCAAACAGGCAACATTGCCACACTAGACGGAGCCTCTCTGAAACTAGTCGACAAATTCACCTACCTAGGAAGCAGCGTCTCATCAACCGAGAAGGACATCGACACACGACTGACGAAGGCATGGACAGCTATCGATAGGCTCTCGATCATATGGAAGTCGGACCTAACAGATAAAATGAAACGCAGTTTCTTCCAGGCAGCGGTTGTGTCGATACTGCTATATGGATGCACCACATGGACGCTTACGAAACGGCTGGAGAGGAGGCTGGACGGAAATTACACAAGAATGTTGAGAGCAGTATTAAACAAGTCCTGGCGACAACACCCCACGAGACTCCAACTATACGGACACTTGCCCCCCATCACAAAAACTATACAAGTTCGACGAACCAGACACGCAGGACACTGCTGGAGAAGCAAGGACGAGCTCATAAGCGATGTACTCCTGTGGACCCCCACTCATGGATGTGCAAGAGTGGGACGACCAGCACGAACTTACATACAGCAGCTATGTGAGGACACGGGTTGTAATCCTGATGACCTGCCGGAGGCGATGAATGATAGGGAGAAATGGCGAGAGACGGTCAGGGATATCCGCGCAGGCGGCGCGACATGATGATGATGATGATATATATATATATATATATCCTTTTATGTGAGAATCTATCTATCTTTGAGTAGATGTGTGTTTTTTTACAGATAAAAATAGAAAATTCAGTTCTTTGGTGTCATTTCTTTTTATTTCTATATACATTTTTTTAATAGATTTATTAAATTTATAGATTTATTACATTTCAAATAAATTTCCAGTCCTCTCTCTCTCTCTCTCTCTCTCTCTCTCTCTCTTTCTCTCTCTCTCACTCTCTCTCTCTTTCTTTCTTTTTCTTTTTTTCTCTCTCTCTATTCATTTGTATCTATTCTTATCAATAAGTCAAACAATATTCAATCTTAACTGTTGGTATCTATCTATCTATCTATCTATCTATCTTGCCTGTTGTGCAATGGTTATCGATGTGAAAAATAAACCCGCTAAGCCTCATTCAAATAGTAGACGAAGCTGTTTACGTTTTCCTTTGCTCTAATGCCCATGACGTGTCTATCTCTTCTTTCTTCAATCAATAAAATATTAAGGCAGAGCGGACTCTTAAATCTTCGTTGGGCAATCAGTCAAGGAGAAGGAAATGCCTTAAATGAAAATTCTGGGAAGTGTTCTTCGAGAATCTGTGTCGCACCAGAGTACCATTCTTTTGTTGTCGGCTCATCCCTAAAGCGTGGCTGGTTTTATGTAAGACTTTACTATTATAAAGAAATTACCCATGTAGTTCATTTGCTTATTATTTATTTATCTATCAACGAAGAAGAATATTTCCGGAGTCTATTCTGACAACTACAAGCAACCTTTCCAATAAAGCCAGCCTTCAGCTTTCCTCAATTGATAACTCACTTCTTGATTTTACCCCTCTCCCCTCAGCGACAGGCTGAGAATTCAAGTCTTATTTTCGCGCCGTTTTTCAGGCTGAAACTGCTCACTTTGTCTTTCTTTCTGACACTACACATATCAATAAATAGAGAGAGAGAGAGAGAGAGAGAGAGCTTCTTAAGTGATCGCTGGCGATCGATAACCAATATCAAATTGAACACGTCCGTAATCGCCCGAAGTGCTTGAACTGATTATCACATTGTTGATCACGTGCTGGTTCATCGATTTAATTCCCAGGATAGATGGAAGCCGCGATGGAAAATCGTTTTGAGGTAGTTTCTTGTTAAATTTCGGACATAATCCATGCTAGGTCAAATAATTTCTGAAATCTTCAATTCCGATTGTCTCCTGATTGGAGACCTACAGAACAGTAAAACCCTCATTTTAATTTTGCTATCAATACAAACATATACACACATCAGCCTCATAAGGGCGTTTCGACGGCACAGACTTCCTTGAATTTCTCTCACCATCCGTCCTTTTCGGCCATCCCTTTTGATAAGTCCTCTAGACGACATCCAGTGTCCGCAGATGAATGTAAGTTTTTTTTTTTGGTCGACCAACAGTAGCGTATCAATGTGAAGGTCTCTTGGAGAACGTCGCTTATGAGTTAGTCCTCATTTTTCCAACAGTGTTCAGGATGACTTTCTCGTCTTATTTGGATGGTTTTAGAGATGGGAGGTACGTATCCTTACAGCAGTTGTCTTCCAGGGTCTGCCTAAAATACACACGACATATATCGGATCAATGCAAAGGTTTCTATGACGTTATAGAAATCCTTGAAATGTCTTTGATGTTTTATCAGTTCTTTATTGTTTGTACACAACATCAAACAGCCTAGTCAGAGAGAAGTAAGGTTCCTCACCCAACGAATGTCCTGGATATCATATTCCTATATCAATCAGATGGTGAGGCTCCAGTAATGCTGGAGCTTTGGTGAATACATAGTACACTTTCATTGTCATCGCTCACAGGTTCACTTTGACCCACAGTGGTAGCACCAGAAGGCTCTTATCTATAGGTCAATTAGAACGGTTTGGCATTTAAAATGTGTGCAAATAAATGACCTACACTAAAGTGAATTGCTTGCAATAGAACTGTTTGATCATGTGACTGTGTGTAAACAAATGACTGATGTTCAATTGAACTGTTAATGATACATAGCAATACTTGGAACTATTTTACAAATCATACATATCTAATATATATGTATAAAGAGGATTTGTCATTAAATAACCTTAAATGGTCGATATCCAATAAAACCAAATCAAACAATATCAAATACTTGCCCAGTCAGCGGTGGAGGGACCTGTGGAATACACCGACTGCACTACTGCAGAGGGGTAACTCCCCAACAATTGTCCTGAATATGACACTAAACAATCTGAGCTGAGGTTCCATTGAATGTGGAGCACACCTTCATTGCCATTGCTCCCAAGTCCACAATAGCCAGGAGTGGTAGCACCTGATAGGGCCCTATCAATGGGTTAGATATAACTAATGGCATACTTATGCTAAACTGAATTGTTTGAATTAGATCTGTTTGACAAAACTGAATAGCTTGAAATAAAAAGTGTTCGCCAATGGCCCGGGAGACCTGGGTTCAATCCCAGGTCGAGTCATACCAAAGACTTTAAAAATGGAACTTGATACCACCTTGCTTAACACTCAGCATTATAAGGTACGGTTCAAGGGTAAAGTGGAGCAATCCAGGGAATGGAGTAGCGCCCTCCTCTACACCTTGGTGTAGTAGCTATCGAAAAGGGAGCCTTCGGGTCACCCTCGACTATGGTCGCTAACTTTACTTACTTACATATAAACTGCGCACTTATGCGAGACTGAATTGTTTGAAATGGAACTATTTTTGACATTGAAACTGTACTTACGCGAAACTGAATTGTTTAATATAGAACTAATTTGACATTTAACTGTGTGCAAACAAAATCTATAGTGATACTAAACTTAATTAACGGAATTAGAACTGTTTGACTAAATTGAATAGCTTGAAATAGAAATGTTTTTTGACAATTAAACTGTGTACTCATGCTAAACTGAATTGCTTGAAATAGAAATGATCATTTATACAAAAATGGATTTGGCATTAAATAACGTACAAATGTTTATATGCCATAAAACCCATTCAGCCAACAACCAATATCAAATATAAATCTCAGAAAAATGTGAAAGGTAAAGTTTGATTGATTGATTTTTGGCAAAACACAAGAATGTGTAAGAAAATCACCATCCATACTCATTTCGGTTTGGTTTGGTTTCTTTATTTAATGGCATATCAACGTTCCCGGGCTATTTAAGGCCAATGCCATCCTTGACAAATCCATCCTTTTAGAATAACAGTTGTCGTGCTATTTAACACATACCAGGAGGAATAAGAGATTTAAGACATGTCCCAAGAGTATTTGACCGCAAGCGAACATGAAAACGTCACTAGAGTTCGAACTCTCGAACTACGATCTCGCAGTTCGGCACATTAACCAGTACGGTACAAGAACTCCCCAACAAAGCTCCGTGCAACTATTTTTTGATTTTCTGAACAGAAAATTCATCTCAAGGGTAAGATCTAATTGGTTTGGTTTCTTTGTCTAATGGCATATCAACCTTTGTAGGTTATTTAATGCCAAAGCGATTCTCCGAGAAGAACACTAGTGGTACTATTTAACCCATAGATGGGAGGATAAGGGGGTTCATACCATTCTTAAGGGTATTTGCCCGAAAGTGAACGTAACAGCGCGACTGGAATACGAACTCGCTTACTATGATTCCGCAGTTCATCTCAAGGGTGACATCTGAGAAAATTGAAAAATCTAAAATATATATATATATATATATATATATATATATATATATATATCATTATAACATATCAAAAGTGAAGTTACAGAGGTGCTTCGACTACTAAAAAATTTGTGGAGTCACCCACTAAATCCCTATTTTAATTTATTTTAACTTTTTTGTAGCTCCGATGGTCATAAAAAACAGTTATTGAAATTAGCGTCGCAAAAGTTCTACTATGTGACCGATTTATTTTATCAGCATATAAAAAAGTTTATGCGTACAGATTTGGATAATGTGTACGCTTATATTTTTCTTTTTGTGTAGTTTCTTGGACTCGGTGATATCAAGTATTCATATCTAATACAAATAATTTGCAAACAGATCTATTTGATTTGTTTGTTTAGTTGTTTAACGGCATATCAACCTTCTTGGGTTATTTAATACCAAATTCATTCTTCTAGAAGAACAGTAGTGCTACTATTAATCCATAGCTGGCAGGATAAGAGAGTTCATGACTTTCCCAAGGGTAATTGTCCGAAAGTGAAAGTAATAGCGTGACTGGAGTTCGAACTCGCTTACTATGATTCCGCAGTCCAGCGCTTTAACCATTATACCACGAGGACACTCCCTCCGCCAGAACACTTTGGATTACAGATATAACCCTTGTATGATTACCATTCCGGGTCAGAGTGGAACTGAGACTTATGGCAATGAAGGAGTACTCCTCTCTTAGCTGATCACAAGAACTCGATCATCACCATCAAATGCTACCAAATTTCAAGCCCGGGAGACCTCGCTTTTTTGGGCAGTGGGGGGAGGCTTATTTCCTCAGTTAGAGATAGTTATATGTATTTTAAGTCCTGATAGACTTTAGATGTCTCATCATCATCATCATCATTATCATCATCATGTCGTGCCACTAGCACGGATATCCCTGACCCTCTCTCGCTACTTTTCCCTATCGTTCATCGCCTCGGGCAGGTCTTCAGGGCTACATCCCGTATCCTCACATAGCTGCTGAATGTATGTTCGTGCTAGTCGTCTTACTTTTGCCCAGCCATATGTGGGGGTCCATAGGAGTACAGAAATCTTTGAATAAAGGAAAAAAAATACCTTTGATACACAATAATATGAGAAGTGCATTGAGAATGTATCGAGCAAAAAGGAAAAAAAATATCTTTGATACACAATAATATGAGAAGTGCATTGAAAATGTATCGAGCCCGAAGCTATATTTACCAAGATAGAAATTTACAATAGATAACACGTTAATCATGTTTAAAATAAACTTGGTGCTATTCAATATTTGTAATCTCTTGAGTTTTCAACAGGTCGAATCACTTCTAAAAGTATTATTATCATTCAGCAAACGAATGTGACTGGGGACCACATTCAAACACAAATCTCCGAGAAAACTCCTCACATGAATAAACGGACGGAGCCTATTCAAACCACATCAGATGAATGTCCACACACACACACACACACACACGATTACCGGCCCATTCAGCTGAGGTGGTAGAATACACCGACTGCATCTCTACAGAGAGGTAAGACTCCTCTAACGAGTATCCTGGATAAGACACGAAACAATCTGATGGTGAGGCTCCAGTAACGCTGGAGCTATGGGGAATGCAGAGTACTCCTTCATTGCCATCGTTCCTAAGTTCATTCAGGCCCGGAGTTGTAGCACCAAATAGGATCCTATCAATGGATCATATAGGATTGAACTGTGTAATTACGCTAAACTGAATTGTTTGAAATAAACTGTTTTTACATTTCCCTGTGTGTAAACAAAAAAATTATACTTATACAAGACTAAGTTGTTTGAAATAAGACTGCTTATATGCATAAATGTATGCATATTATGTCTATCTTATGTTCTACGGCCGATGCTGTTAGCTCGGGTAGTTGTCCTATTCTATTTAAGGTTCTTACGTTAAATGTCGCTATTTGTATGGTTTGTTTGCATTTTAGTAGTTTTTGTTGTTTGAGCTCTGTAGCTGATTTTTCGAACACTGAAGCCAGGGCTCCAACCTCAGCAGGACGCGCACCCTTCTTTTTTACCCACGCGAAGAGCGATGCGGTTTATGTATGTGGTTTGAGTGTGGGTCATGGTTATCTTTCGATGGCTGTTTTTATTCTCTTCTATAGAAGCCACTCTTATAGATGAGCAGCAATAGTTCCCCGATCGAACTAACGATCCTGAGCGTTAAGTTGTAAAACTCAATTGAACAAGTCCTGGCGGCAACACCCCACAAGACACCAACTATATGGCCACATCACGAAAACTATCCAAGTTAGACGAATCAGACATGCAGGGCACTGCTGGAGAAGCAGGGACGAGCTCATAAGCTATGTACTCCAATGGACCCCAACATATGGCCTGGCAAAAGCAGGACGACCCTCACGAACATACATTCAGCAGCTATATGAGGATACGGGATGTAGTCCTGAAGATCTGCCTGAGGCGATGAACGATAGGGAAAAGTGCTAGTGGCACGACATGATGATGATGATGATGATAATATGCATAAAAATGGATTTTGCATTAAAGAACCTACAATGGTTGATGTGGCATAAAACCAAACTGAACCAAATACACACACACACACGCACGTGCACGCGCGCGCACACACACACACACAACCAAAAAAAATTAAAAAAAAACAAAACAAAGGTTGTTCAATACACGTAAAGACACGGGCGTTGCTATTTGATGCAATGTTTTTTCTTACAGGCTAGATCAGCATAATCTTTAATATTACTGCAGTGTATCACTAGATTTTACACCTTCAGTTTTGTTATTTTCTCGTTGTGCTTGGCGCCATAAACAGTCGTTATCAAAATGTTTGTTCTTTCTTTCTACCAATGACCAAGACAAACGATTATAATCATCATCGTCGTCATGAGCCATTGTGTTCGAGATGCTCACTTAAAACAAAAATCAATATTAGAATTTTATGCAACAATAATTACTCGGCAGAACTACACAGCCTTTCTTCGAAAAGAATTGATTGATTGGCTGATTTTAAAAACATTTCAACCTGTCTGGGGTTATCTTATGCCTTTAGATTAGGGAATTGCGTCCATTCATTTTTACATTTGTTTCTTCAGATTTTCTTGTTACATGATGTCAAGTATTCCTATCTAGTTCAAATAATAGTATTGGATAATTATCCAATATGACTAGAACCAAAGTTGACTTAAGTTGGTTGGTTATGCTTAACGCCATATCATACTTTGTTGGTTATTCAGTGCCAAATCATCTTTACACACACACACACACACACACACACACACACACACACACACACACACACACACACACATATATATATATATAAAATTTACTAATAAATAGTCTGTAGGCAACAGTTTTAAATAGCCCAGAGCTCATTTGTTCGCACCCATTTAAATGGTTTCAAGTAGAGTAAAGATTTAAATATTTCTATTCTATCCATTGACTGGGCCCCAACAGGTTCTACCAGAGTGAACTTGAGAGTAATGACAATGAAGGGGTACTCCACATTTCCCAAAGCTTGAGGAGTGAAACCTCACAGTCAGATGAAGTATAGCGTCATACCCATGACACTCGTTCTCTTTGACCTTTAGATTAAACACTCACAGTCACAACCACTTCGAGTCAGAGTGAACCTTAGGGAAATCGTTTTGAGTCAGAGTGGACCTGAGGGCAATGGTATCGAGTCAGAGGGGACCTGAGAGCAATGTTATTGAGTCAGAGTGGACCTGAGGGCAATGGTATCGAGTCAGAGGGGACCCGAGAGCAATGTTATTGAGTCAGAGTGGACCTGAGGGCAATGGTATTGAGTAAGAGTGGACACGAGGGTAATGGTATCGAGTCAGATTAAACTTGAGGGCAATGGTATAGTGTCAGAGTGGACCTAAAGGCAATAGTATCGAGTCAGAGTGGACCTGAAGGCAATGGTATCGAGTCAGAGTGGTCCTGAGGGCAATGGTATTGAGTCAGAGTTGACCCGAGGGAAATGGTAATGAAGGTGTACTCTGCATTCCCGAAAGATCCAGGACAAATGGTTTAATGACATATCCAGAACACTCTTATTCGTTTACAGTGATGCAGTCAGCATATTCTACAGTCCCTGGTGACAGTGCTTTAAATTTGAATTTAGTCATATAGACAAAGTCCAAATGTCCAACTACAAAAAATCTTGGTATTGTATGTTAGATTCTCACCTTAATACTGATTAAAAATCTGTTGAAAAAAAAGCTAATCCTCGTCAACATTGA
The DNA here is from genome assembly GCA_963585895.1 of Sepioteuthis lessoniana. Classification (NCBI taxonomy): domain Eukaryota; kingdom Metazoa; phylum Mollusca; class Cephalopoda; order Myopsida; family Loliginidae; genus Sepioteuthis; species Sepioteuthis lessoniana. Next base: position 91,614,566 of record OY757914.1, on the reverse strand, counting down.
AATATTAGTTTTGATGACTTCAGATTCATTTCAAAGGCGTTTTTCCTCCTCTTACCTTCTTGTATTTTTTCTTTTCAAGACGCACGTTTTTCATTTCTAAATTATGTTCTCAGATATTTTTCTATTCTACATGGAGATAAATTTAAAAAATTGTTTTGCGATGAGTTTTTACTTATTATTGAGAGTTTAATTTGAAAAACTCCATCGTGTAATATATTTTTCACAAAACAGGGTTTTTCTTTCTATTGTAGTTTTTGTATGATTTTGTATTTCCTATGGATAATTCATTACTATGATACTGTTAGAATCTAACATTTCCTAATAATAAAATAAACGTTTTAAAACAACAGTTGTTTTCTTAAACTAAATTATGATAAAGAACGAATGGCGAAATAGAAGACCAATCTGCTGCTTTGCTTCTGGTGAATCCCCCCGCCAAAAAAAACGCTGCCTCTAGCACTTTATTAATCTAGGATTAATAAAAACGTTTCTTAAGTTTCTTAACCTGTTTTATGTATAAAAGTCGAATGTTTAGTGGTTTGTCTGAATTTATCTTTATTTGATTTGATAGAGGGACGAGCATATATATATATATATATATAGGGTTTGGCATTGAATGACCTACTAGTGTTGATTGCCGTAAAACACAACCAGCCAACCAACTAACTTATAGATAAGTAGCAGTTGTTACCTGATTGAATATTTTTAAATTCTGGCCGTTGACCTTTGAAGTTTTCCCCTTCCAACATCCAGTGAAGCGTACTCTTTATCCTGGTCTCCTCCAGCCAATCAATACTCGGTAATTGTTCGAAACAAATGTGATACTCTACAGAAGACATTTGAAAGACATACTTTGAATGACGAATATTGCTACCGCATGTATAGAAGCAGCAGCCGAGAGCATACCAAACAAACCAAGAGACAAATGTTGAATTCCATGAGAGTCAATAACAGTTAGGGAAAAACGAGATGATATGACAAAAGCATCCTTACTTAAAGAAAACAATCTACAAACCCCAATACGCAGAAACTTAAGAAAGCCCAGACAGAACTAAAACATACCAAAAATAACAAGAGAATACATTAAAGGCCAAATCAATAAAATCAGAGTTCGGCAGTAGATAGACGATCACGATTACTAATATTTGACAGAAAATTATTTGAGTTGAAGGAAAAGCCTATTGAGAGCCAATAAGAAAGACTTCTGAAGAGGAAACAAAATTTCAAGAAACTAGTAGGAAACTCCATTGAAATCATTAATAAACTTGCCCAGTCGGTTGGGGCTGTAGAATACACCGTCTGCACCTCTGCAGAGGGGTAAGACCAATCAATGAGTGGCCTGGAAATGTCACTAAACAATCTAGTGGTGAGGCTCCAGTGATGCTTGGGCGTTGAGGAATACATAGTACCCCTTTATTGCCATCGCTTCCATGCCCACTCTGGCCCGGCGTGGTAGCACCTGATAGAGCTCTCTCTTTGGATTAAATACAACTAAACTGCATACTTATGCTAAATTGAATTGCTTGACTAAACTGAATAGCTTGAATTAGAAATGCTTTTGACAATTAAACCGTCCTTACATTTAAACTGCGTGCTTATGCTAAACTGAATTATTTGAAATTGAACTGTTTTTGACATTGAAACTGTACTTACACTAAACTGAAATGTTTAATATAGAACTGTTTTGACATTTAACTGTGTAAACAAAATTTGTGTTTATACTAAACTTAATTAACGGAATTAGAACTGTTTGAAGAAGCTGAATAGCTTGAAATAGACATGTTTTTCACAATGAAACTGTGTACAAATGCTAAACTGAATTGTTTGAAATAGAACTCACTATTTGCATAAAAATGGATTTGCCATTAAATAACATACAAAGGTTAATATGCCATAAAACCAACCAACCAACCAACCAACCAACCACGAATAGTTGATCAGTCAACAGTGCTACTGGATTTTAAGTAAATCTGCAATTTTTAAATCTTCATTTTGCAATGTGATGAATATCTAGAAAATGTATTGTTTGTGTTTTTTTTGGAAACATTATTGCGTTATAGTTGAGAAATAAATCATTACTTAAGAACTAAAACAATTTTTAATTACTTTAATTTGCTAGAATTGTTGACTGTCTTTATTTCTCGATTATTAAAACGACAGTATAATTAGATAACATGTCTGTCGCGAAAAAAGGCGAAGTAACAAAACAGGAATTTTTATATATTTTTAATTCAATTAAGTAGCTGAAACATTTTACTCTGTTTTAACAGGAATATTTCTTTGCTTTACATCCCGACATTCAGTAACCTAATTTACTAAAAATAAAATAAAAAAACAAAGCAAAAAAAACAAAACAAAAAGAAAAAACAAAACAAAAAAAAAACAAACAAAAAGCAATATTATTCTTTATTTTGGTGCTTTAAATTAGAAAAGAATCACGATCATATTATTTTCTTTTTCTTTTTTTCTTTTGTTTGCAAGATAACAATTAAATGATTTTATTTTACCATGAATTTGACTTTTTAAAAATACATGTTCCAGCGAAATGATTTGTCAGCTGAAGAAGATTAAGATAAAAAAGTAGCATAGTTTCCATTCAAAATTTAATCTTCTTATAAGAACATAATGGGTTATAATGAGACTCACTTGGCGCTTTTGCCTTGATAAGGCAATCAGCTTAATAGAAGAAAATTCAGATTCAAACCAACTGTACTCCTATTAAAATATGACCTTCTGTCACACCCAGCTAATGAACGAAGGCTTTTGGAAACACACACACACACATTACTGTTTACACTTCCTGGGTCTTGCACCAAGCGAATTCGTAAGTAGTCAATATGTTACATATTGACCCCAGGCCAAGCTGTCAAAAGAAGAAATGCACCTGTGTAAATAACTGGTGCATCCGGTCGAAGATATCAGGGGATCAGGGGATGACCTTGACTGTCAAGGAGTTGATCTGAGTGCGAATTGAGACGCTCGCAAGAAGTAGGTGGACGTCAAATTGTTATATAACCTCGGCGACAAGGGAGTTCTGCTGAGTTGGAGAGAAGATGCTGGAATGAGAACCATGTCCTAGCAGAGGGTGGGCCCCCAGGCCCCCGGTTGAGCAGCCCAGGAGGACGGGAAAGAAAGGCTGTGATAGCCAGAAGAGTTGGCGAGTCAATATATTGCTGCTCTGTTCAGTCTCCAACTCCCTCTCACAAACAACCCTTTCAATAAAGCGAGAGGTATATTTTTCTAAAGAACTATGTCTGCTGGTCTTTATCGTGTCGTCGTTATGTTTCTGCATGCATCTGTATATGTATTATGTGGATATATAACAAATATAGCAATGAACTTGGAGGTGTCTGTGGTGTAATTGTTATCGTCGTAGGAAATGAACACGGCGACACGAATTCAAATCCTGGACCAGGGTAATTGCATTTCACATAGCACTAATACCCTTGGGAAAGGTATGTATCCAATTATTCTCCCTCCAGCTATGGGTAAATAGTAGGACAGAGTAGGTTCTTCAGCCTTGGTGAGGCAACTAGTCTAGGAGAAGGAAAACTCTGAATTTAAACCTGTTAAACTCCGCTTAAAAATTGACCTTGTGTCATATCCTGCCCGAGTGGAGGGGTTGGGTAAATAGGATAGCAATGAACTTACAACCTTCACATCACACATTTAGACTTCTGGTTATAGAAAAACAAGTAGCAGATACGTTTTAGCTTGATTTTATTTTGGTTAAGGGCATATCAATCTTCGTGTGTTATTTAATGTCAAAGTTCCTTGAAGAAGAACATCAGTGATACTATTTAAGCCATAGCTGAAGGGTATTAGAGGGTTCAATACTTTTTGCAAAAAGCGTTCGTTCGGAAGTGAACGCAATTGGGCAACTGGAGTTCGAACTTACTTAATTCCAGAGAGAGTAGTCCAGAACTTTACGCCACGGAGACTTTCGTCATTTGAGTTTGGGATAAAGCTGTTGTTTGTAATAGAGATACTACATCTATAGAATTGGTCTGCGTAATTTTACTTTTTAGATGATCAAATCAAATTGAATGTGTCTACAGCAAAATTTTCAATGTTGATCGCATTACATTGAAATCTTTTTGCGCTAAATGATAACATGGTAAATGAAAAAAGAAAAAAAAAAGAAAACAACAACAAGTAAAACAAAACTAAGTAAATCGAACAATATAAATATATATACAGAGCAATCCTACCAAATGACAACGATGAATTGGATTTTATATAAGTAAAGTAAGTATAATGGGCAACAGTAGTCGAGGGAGTAACTTATATTGCTGAGTGTTACGCAAGGAGGTATCAAGTAACAATTTTAAAGTCTTTGGTATGCCGCATTTATGGGATTGAACACAGGTCACCCGGATCCTTAACGAACATTCTACCCAATAGGCCAATGAGCCGGTTACAATGGAATAACATGTTTATGAAGAAATGCACAATTATACACATCTCTATGGGTTTATGAAACAAAATATAGACAAAAGAAAACAACAAGTGCAGCTAGCGAATAGAGACGTATATATATATATATATATATATATATATATATATATATGTATGTGTGTGTGTGTGTGTGTATGTGTGTGTGTATAAATATACATGTATGTATATATTTATTTATATATATACATGAGTGTATGTATGTGCAATTATATATAACCGTATATATATATATATATATATATATACATATATATATATATAATCGTATATATATATATAATCGTATATATATATATATATATATATATATATATATATATATATATATATATATATATTCTTGCTTTTAGGTCTTCGACACAGAAAATACGTGAAATAATGCAGGGAAGGTTGAGATATATAAACAAAATAGAATTTTCAGACACGCAGATAAATAGAATAAAACATAAAAACAAAAACTGGAGACATTTTTAATCAGATAAAAAGAGACGAAAACGAGGAAGTGACACGATCTTCTAACAAAAGTAAGAAAAAAAATCGATTAATGAAACGAAAGGAAATGATTAAATCTCCAGAACAATAGGACAGCGGTACCAATTTTTACAAAGGTGTTCTCACTTGTGTACAAATAAAAAAAAACAGGTTGGTGCGTACGCTCATCTATCTATCTACCTACCTATCTATATATCCATCTATCGATCTAATTCTGTCCTTATCAATCAATCTTTCTCTCGGTCAGGAAGTGTTTCAGCGTGAATCATAAAAATCAAACCTTTTTTCATGCAGTCATTGTAGAACAAGTGGGGAATAAAAAAACTGATTGTTGAATCAGGAAAAAAGAACATCCTGGTTTGGTTTGGTTTGGTTTGTTGGGTTTTATGGCATATCAAGCTTTGTTGGTAATTTAACGCCAAATCCATTTTTATGTAAATAATCTGTTCTATTTAAAACAATTCAGCTTAGCATAAGTACACAGTTTAATTGTCAAAAACATTTCTATTTCAAACTATTCAAGCAGTTATATTCAATTCAGTTAAGTGTAAATACGGTTTTAATGTCGAAAAACAGTTCTATTTCAAATAATTCAGTTAAGCATAAGCACGCAGTTTAAATGTAAGTACGGTTTAATTGTCAAAAACATTTCTATCTCAAGCTATTCAGTTTACTCAAACAATTCAATTTAGCATAAGTATGCTGTTAGTTCTATTTAACCCATAGATAGGGCTCTATCAGGTGCTACCACTCCGGGCCAGAGTGGACCTGGGAGCAATGGCAATGAAGGGGTACTCCGCATTCCCCAAAGCTCACGCACTGATGGAACCTCACCATCAGACTGTTTAATGTCATATCCAGGACACTCGTTAGGGAGGGGGGGTCTTACCCCTCTGCAGAGGTTCAGTCAGTGTATTCTACAGCCCCAGCCGACTGGGCAAGAAAATCCTGGGAAACACAAGGTAAATTGGAAAGACGTAGCAATACGAGAAAAGCGTAAAGATAAACATATTAAACATAGTTAGACCATAGTCGAGGGTGACTCGAAGGCTCCCTTTTCGATAGCTACTACACCAAGGTGTAGGGGAGGGCGCTACTCCATTCCCTGGATTGCTCCACTTTACCCTTGAACCGTACCTTATAATGCTGAGTGTTAAGCAAGGTGGTATCAAGTTCCATTTTTAAAGTCTTTGGTATGACTCGACCTGGGATTGAACCCAGGTCTCCCGGGCCATTGGCGAACACTCTAACCGCTGGGCCAAGTCCTTAAATGTTCCAGGAAATACTATTTTCTTCTCCTGGCAGAAAAAAACTCAGTCCTCAATTTTATGGGCAGACGAAAAATTTTTTTCACTTAGCGAGGAACAACAAAATGATAATCCTACAACAGAGAAATTTTCTGTTCGTTTCGGGGAGAGAAAATTCAAATACTTATTTCTTAGGCAAAATCAATTCCGCTTTGAGAACTCTCTTTATAGAAACATTTTTTTTCTCGATCCGACACTGTTAAATTAGACAGTTATCTTCAAAATTTTTCTTTGCAAATATTTTCTACATCTGCAAATGTTATCATATTCTTAAATCAATTTTTTTTCATGGGAATTCACAGGTTAACTTGCCGCTTCTTTAAATTAAATAGTAATTTCATATCAAATAAATATAGCAAATTACATTGTTTTTCCTTTTTAACTTTTTAGAGAGTTTTTAATTTATTCAACACTTTTTAAAAACGAGTTATATCAATCTATCTATCTATCTATCTATCTATCTATCTATCTATCTATCACAGTCGGTTTATATCTATCTATCTATCTATCTATCTATCAATCTATCTATCTATCTAAGTTTATGCTAGCATTTGATATACCATTTTTGATTGCCCAGTAGAATACACTGACTGCACCTCTGCAGAGGGGTAAGACCCCCCCTTCAATGAGTGTCCTGGATAGGATACTAAACAATCCGATGGTGAGGTTCCAGTGATGCTGGAACTTTGGGGAATGCGGAATACCCCTTCATTGCCATCGCTTCCAGGTCCACTCTGGCCCGGCGTGGTAGCACCTGATAGGGGCCTATCTATAGGTTAAATAGAACTAACAGCATACTCATGCTAAACTGAATTGTTTGAAATAGAACTATTTTCATAAAATGGATTTGGCGTTAAATAACCAACAAAGGTTGATATGCCATTCAACCCAAACCCACAACCAACCAACCAAGAACCATTTTGAAATCACACTACTGTGCAAATTATCCTTATAAGATAGAAATACTTGATGTCATATAAATGTGGGTAAATGAACGATGGTTATTAATATTAGACAAATAATGAGATAAAAAAATCACGACAGTGGAAAGTTGAAATATAAAGTTATAATCAAATTCAAATATTTACAAATGAATTGATTTTCTGCATTGAATTACTCATTAGAAGGTAAAAATTCTTTAAAAAATAAACCAGACAAAACCTATTCTTATCTATCTATCTATCTATCTATCAATCTGTGGTGCGAAATAATTGATCATGGAATAGAACTTTGAGCAAATTAACCAAACAAGTATTTACTGTCTACTTTGAGAGTTGCGTTAGACGTATATATACCAATAAAAAAATTGCCGAGGGTTGTGCGATCGCTAATCATAAACAGGCTTATAATGACCCCCGTCTTCCCCTATCTATCTATCTATCTATCTATCTCTCTATATATATATATATATATATATATATATATATATATATATATAATCTTTGAAAAATTAAATTGACATACTTTGCTAGAACTCTAGCGTCATCATTATCCTTGCCTCTGTCACTCAGTTTGTCTGCCTGTCGGTCTCACTCTCTTTCTCCCTCTGTCTCTCCGTCTCTCTGTCTCTGTCACTCTCTCTCTCTCTCTCTATATATATATATATACATATATACGCACGTACATAACATATATATATATACATATACATATACATATATATATATATATATATATATATATATATATATATATATATATATATATAAAATATATATATATATCACCCACCACACACATACACAGGTATGAGAAAATCTATCAATCTATGAGTAGATATATTTTTTTATATATAAAAATAAAAATAAAATTTAGTTCTTTGGTGTCATTTCTTTATTTTTATATAATTTTTTTGACACTGAGTTTTGATGTTGAATTTTGATGTATTCTTTATCTCAAATTAATTATACTTCGATAGCCGTTGGCATTGAGTACTCGAATTGGATTCTCCTCTCCCTTGGATTTTCTTATCGGATTATATATATATATATATATATATATATATATATATATATATATATATATATATATATATGCAGTGTAAACAGGTGCATTATTTTCTTGCAACTAAAATGTAGAGATAATACCATTGTTAACCTAATCCCTAGAATAGGAACGAATACTCATTTTTACTTTGATATCTTTCATTTTGTTGTTGTCATTGTTTGGTCTCCTGACCAACTTCCGAAAGTGTCACCTATCATGTATTACCCCCGTAATCAACATGTCTCCCGATAAATCATGTCTTAAAAACATTTCACAACTACCAACCAGACATTTTCTGATAGATATACGTGTCTTTTGCTGAAGACGACACTCCATCTACTTTCCACGAAAACACTTATCGCAGTGTCCATCTAAACACAATTCCATTTTTCTTTTTCTTTTTTCTAGCCTCTTTTGCTCTCCCCATATATATATATATATATATATATATATATATATATATATATATATATATATATGTGTGTGTGTGTGTGTGTCTTGATATATCTATTCATGTATCCATCTAACAGCCCTGTCGGCTGGGGCTGTAGAATAGGCCGACTGCATCTCTGTAAAGGGGTAAGATCTGATATAAAACGATCTGATCCTGACGCTCCAGTCCTGATGCTTTGTGGAATGTGGAGTAGCCCCTCAATTTCATTACTCCCAGGTCCATCCTGACTTTGAGTTACATACCTGTTAGTGTTCCACAATAGGTTATATAGAAGAGTTTAAGTATTTAACTTCGTGCAAACAAATGACTGATGTTAAATTGAATTGTTTGTGTTACACAGCAATTCTTGAAATCATGTAACTGTGTGCAAATAAAACTAATTGTGTTTGATAGAAATCCTTGAAACAATTTAACTGATTAAATGATTAGCTCTTAATAGAATTATTTGTTTAAGATAGCAATACTTGAAGCCATTTAACTGAGTGCGAACAAAACCTCTGACTTGTTACATCACAAACTATTTTTAACAAACCATGTATATATATATATATATATATATATATATATATGATTTGGCGTTAAATAACCTCCAAGGGTTAATATGCCATAAAATACAACCAACTGATCCACCAACCTGCCAACCAACTAACTATCCATCAAAGTATATTCATTTCTATTACTAAACTGTATTCTGTTGTGAGGCTCTCACTGTTCTTCTACAAGGATGGTTTTGGCATTATATAACCTGCGAATGTTGATATGTCATTAAAAAAACAAAAAACTAAACAAAGCAAAGTAAGTAACTTGTAGAAGTTCTACCTCTCCAAATTAAACTATCCTTTCTCGTCCGAGGAACCGATGAAACGAAATGGATTCTTTGTGGCGGCTCGTCATATACTTGCAACAGAGAGTCTCTTATCGCAGATAGTGAGTGGAAAACTGTTCTCTTGTAACGATTACTGAGAGAGTGGGTGAGACTACACATGTGGCTCTTCGGTCTTCAGTCTAAATGAGAAGACTATAACTATCGTGTTGTAGAAAACGTACAGACTTGGGCACTAGTCAGTTTTTTTTTTACCTCATTCTATCAAACGGCTAAGTGTTCACTGATCCCTATCCTCTCCAATACCGGCCAATTTCTTTGAACTGTTACTAGACTTGAACTCTTCTTGAGAACATTACAATTAATAGTGGATTGTGGAAGGGCCTAATCTTGGCCTATTAGTTCTCTCCTCCTTATATTCAACGGCCAACTACAGCTTCCTCCCTATTTATTATTTACTATGCGAGACTCGAACTTCTTCCTTGAATATACGATATTCCTCCTTTAGGAAAAGAAGACCTCTTCTCCAGCTTGGACCACCCAGGAAAAAATAGCTTAAGATGTGTTATCCTTGACGAGAGATCTCTGTCTGTACTTGTACCGAAGACTTCAGTTTGTTTTAGGCATTTAAAAAAAACAGCCTTTCATTCCAAACGAAAAAATCCTCTTTCTATTTTATAGTCTATTAAGAATTTGTCGACCTCCCCAACTTGTTTAAGTCTCTTTTTGATAGCACACACACACACACACACACACACACACACACACACACACACACATACACACTTGTGCGCGCATACACTCACACATATCCGTTTACATATATACACGCTATGCCTATGACACCACACACTCACAGTTATAGATATATGCATATATACATATACGTTACACCTATACGCATACATATTTCTATGGACACGTTTCCACATACACTCTTATGTATTATTTCACCCACATACGTTTACCCAGTAACAAAACAACTCAAAGTGTAACATAAAAATGGATCGGCACTCTTTTCCCTAAAGTTTAATATGGTTGCATCAGGAATTGAAATCTTTTCAAATCAATCGACTTCATTGATTGATTTTAACAGGGTGTCAACCTGTCGAGGGTTATTTTATACATAGGGGTTAGGGAATCGCGTTCATTATGTTTTTTTATCTTTTGAAATTTGTCCTATTGAATACGAATTATATTCAAAGAAATCTATTTGATCCATAGGTGGGACCAGAACATGTACGGCTTCTCCAGTGGACCTGGGAGTAATAGTTATAAAGTGGTACTTCCCACTTCCCAGATTTCCTGAACCGAAGTTCGCCATCAGATATATTATAGTCATACATAGGACATTCTTCTTTTTTTTTTGGAGGGGGTCGTATCAATCAACCTATTCTAAACCCCGACGAGAGAACATTCAAATCAAACGAAGTAATATAAGATAGAAAGGAAAATATCAGATCAGAAGAATAAGCCAACGTGTATGCTTTTCTCTTGACTCAAGAGATAGAAGTAAGTTCGCTCGATGAGAGTTAAACAGGCAGCGATTACTGTAAAACTTTATAACACCCATTGTCTATTAGGTAGGGTCCAACGTGCATAGACAAGCATAATATCGATTATACATGTACGTAGATTTCACTAATGCTATAATTTTAATTCTGATGATTGGGTAATAATTAATTAATCTAATTAATTGGCCTAATTGGCTTAGCTTATCGCATAACATCTTAAAGCCTATTAATTAAACTCGTTGCATCCGCAGAAATAATTAGTAATTAGTATATATTAATACTATACGATAATCTGGAAAATATAATTTTAACTAGTTTAATCGATCTGTTTATTTCTGTTAATTTTTGTTCAACTGTACCTATATGTCTTCCTATTGACATACATAGATACATATGATGGCTACCATCTTGAATTCAAGTATAATCATGTGGTGATATAACTTTGTAACAATCCTGTTATATCAGCAATGCCTCTTCAGTAAGATTTTTATAAAGGAAGACGAGCACTGAATGGAACCCGCATATTACTTCATCGGTTTTTTTTTTTTTGTTGTTTTTTTTGTTTAATGACATATCAACCCTCAAGACTTATTTAATGCCCAAATCATCTTTGTGAAAGAAGAGTAGTGGTACTTTTTAACCAATCGCTAGAGGATATATACCTTTCCTGAAGGAATTAATCCAAAAGTGAATGTAATAGCACGATTGGGGTTCGAAGCCTCTTACTACAGTGTCGCAGTCACGATTACGTTAGCCACTTCAACACGGATATTTCTACCTACCTCTTCATTACATGTTATTAAAGTCACATGTTTTATATCAGAGTGTTCATCACCTATGTGGTTGGATGGTTGGTTTTGAGTAAGCCTACATTTTTGAGGATATTTTATACCGAAGTCAGGTATTATGGTCTTCAATTATATACGTTTGGTTTGGTTGAGTTTTACGGCATATCAACCCTTTCAGATTATTTAATGCTAAATACTCTTTATCCAAATATATCAAATATATATCATTTGCGAGTTTCTACATAATTAAATGGTTTCAGTTATTGCGAAATATTTTTGTGATAATTAATTTAAAAAAGAAAAAAAATTAAAATTTTCTATTTTCTTTATTTATTACTGACTTTTTGTCCTCATCTTGGTAGTTTTTGTGTTGTTTCTTCTTTCACTACGTTTCGGCCAAATTTCACCTCTGGCCTTCTTCAGGTGATTAACCGCGACCTAGGAATGCTGAGTCTTGTAACCGTATTCCCAGTAATTACTGCCTCCCATAGTAGTTGTGTATCGCATCACGTTTTTGACCAAGTAAACCTCTGGCCGGCTTGGGTAAGAATTGAAACCGCTATCTTCTGACAATGCTCACCTGGAACCGTACTGAATTGGAGAAGGCCAGAGGTAAAATTTGGCCGAAACTTAGTGAAAGAAGAAACAACACAAAAACTACCAAGATGAGGACAAAAAGTCCGTAATAAAATTAAAAAAATTAAAAAAAAAAAAAAATTCTCAGATTAAGAAGCCTCATCTCAAAATGATTCCAATTAAAGACAACTACAAATATATTTACTTAATATTATCATTTTTTGCATGAAAGAAAGATTTCAAGTATTGTTAGGGCCAGTCGGCTGGGGCTATAGAATACACTGACTGCTTCTCTGCATAGAGGTAAGATCCTCCGCCAACGAGTGCTCTGGATATGACACTGAACAATCCGATGCTGAGGTTCCAGTAATGCTGGAGCTTTAAGGAATAAATAGTACCCCTTCATTGCCATCGCTCCCAGGTCCTATCTCTCCTGGAGTGGTAGTATCTGATTGGGTCCTATCTCTGGGTTAAATAGAACTAAACTGCGAACTTTTGATAAACTAGATTGCTTCAAATAGGACTGTTTTGACATTTAAATTGCGTACTCATGCTAAACTGAACTATTTGAAATAGAATTTTTTAAATAGAACTAAACTGTGTACATATGCTAAACTGAATTGTTTGAAAGAGAACTGATTTGACATTTGACTGAACTATTTCGATATTTAACTGTTTGTAAGTAAAAACTATACTTATACTAAACTGCATTGTTTGAAATTTAATTCCGCGTTTAATGAACCGAACTGGGTCGATACGCCGTAAAAACCAACCAACCAACCAACCAACCAACCAACGAATCCAAGTATTCTTAAGTAATACCAGCAATTTAACTTAGGCACACAGTTAAAGAGTTTCAAGTATTGCTATTCAACGCGAATAATTCTATTCTACAATTCCTATTTGTTCTGCTATTTACCACTAACAGGTCAATTAAACGGTGATTTGTTTACGCAGTTAAATAACCAAAGAGTTCAATTTCTTGGAATTCGGTGTGTTTGAACACAGTTTAAATGCCCAAGAGTTCTATTTGATCCATAGATAGGAATCTAACAGGTGCTCCCACTCCTGGCCAAAGTGGAGTAAAGGCAATGAAGAGGCACTCCACATTTCTCAGAGCTCTCACCATCTTATAGTTAAGTGTCATATCCTGGTTTGGTTTGGTTTGGTTTCTTTGTTTAATGGCTTATCAACCTTTACAGGTTATTTAATGCCAAACAATTCTCCTAGAAGAACAGTAGTGGTACTATTGAACCCATAGCTGGGAGGATAAGGGGGTTCATACCTTTCCCAATGGTATTTGCCCGAAAGTGAACGAACTCTCTTACTACGGTTCCATTGTCCATCACTGTAACCATTACACCACGAGGATATCCCCTCATATCCTGGATAATTATTAAGAGGGCCTTATCCCTTTGAGGAGATTCAATCGGTGTATTCTACATCCGACTGGGGTTTCAATTATATATGATACAAAAATGTATTTACAATCATTTTAAACAGGCAAACGCTCATCAGAACCAAATCGATTTAACCCACCGATGGGTCAGAGAGGATCTGAGGGTAATGACAGCGAAAGGATGATTCAATCTAATCAAGACTTAACCCCTATTACATGATATAGTTTAGTGTCATACTCAGGATACCTTTTCTTGGAATGGGGGTCTTAAACCACTGCAGGGAATGCAATTAGCATATTCTAGTTCCCGTTGGTAGAGAGTTCTACTTGGCTAATAATTTGATAAATCATAAATGCATTTACCAACTCCTCCACCCGAGCAGGAAGCAACACAGGGGCAATTTCAAAGCAGTGTTTAACAGTTTTCTGATTTTTTCTTCTCCTAGACTGGTTGCCATACCAAGCTTAAAGAGACCTGTCTGCCCTCCTATTTATCCATAGCTGGAGGGAGTATAGTTGGATTCAGGCCTTTCCAAAGGGTATTAGCGCTATGTGAAATGCAAACAGCCTTGTCCAGGATTTTGAACTCGAGTCACTGTGTCCATTTTCTGCGGCGATAACCATTACATTACAAGACCATCCTAGTTTTGTATGGGAATGTCCTTTTCCTATACGAATGAATTATCAAAATCTTGGTATCTATCATGCTATGTATATAAAAAATGACCACTGACCCGACAACTTTACACGGACGAACGAGACATGTTCGATACTGCTGGTGAAGTAAAGACGAAAATGTAAGTAACGTTCTTTTGTCAACTTCTATACATGAACACGCCAGTGTTAGTAGACCAGCAAAGGCGTACATCCATCACCTCTGTGTGGACACCGGATGCACTCTAAAGGACTTTCCAGGAGTGATAGACCGTAGGCACGGATTAAAAAGACAGTCAGGGAGACTTCGCGCTATCAATACGACTTGATGATATATACATATATATATATATATATATAGGTTTAAAAGTTTGTCATTATGTAAAAATGTGGTGAAAAGGAAAAAGGAGTTAACTATTGATACATCTTGACACAGAAATTGAATGTCATTTATCAAACAGACAGGAAAAACAAATGGCCCTGTTTTTATATATAAAAAGGGGGGAATTTGGGTTAGAGAGATTGGGTATGCCGGGATTTTGTGGGTTTTAAGAAATTTCTCATTTCTTTGTCTGAAGATGCAGATCTAACATTTAAAAAAATAAAGGGTCTACTGGAATAAATATTATCTGAGTGATTTTTAAAGGCTTTTTTATATGGCACACACACACACACACACACACACACACACACACATATATATATATATATATATATATATATATATATATATGTACGGGTTATACGGCGTTCCGTGGTGGAGGGAATAATATCACATATACTAAGAAATGTGTTTTATAATACATATCTTTTAAATTAATTAATTACTTTATTTATTGAACCTGTGCACTTATACTAAACTGATTTGTTTGAAATAGAACTGCTTTTAAACAGAACTAAACTGTATACTTATGGTAAACTGAATTGTTTGAAATAAAACTGTTTTGATATTTAAATGTGAGTAAACAAATAAACTAAACTTGATTGTTTGAAACTTTTATCAAAATCACTTAATTAGGCATTAAATGACCCGAAAATGGTTGATACGCCGTAAAGTAAAACAACCAACCAACTTTATTAATTTATCTATTTTTATTTCAATGTGCATCTCAGTAAATTAACATACGCCCATATGATGGATACCTGTTTAAATATACTAACCTTTTTTAAACTCCCAGCTATGGGTTAAATAGTACCACTACTGTTCTTCTTGGAGAATGGCTTTGGCATTAAATAACCTAAAAAGAGTTGATATGCCATTAAACAAAGAAATCAAACCAAACCAAACCTTTTTTAATGGCAGGAATAACTCTTCGAGAAAATACATCTTCTGATGATATAGTGTTTCGACCTTATACCGCAATTCTCAAGCTGATGATAACTAGTTTCGGTGGTACATATACTCTGGTTTTTGGTTCAGAAGTGCCAGACCAAGCACGGACCGTCTCCTTTTGTTTTATTACTTAATTCGTTACTTTTGTGTCAATTAACGTGAGGCTCTTTTAGCAACCTCTTCCGAACATTAAACAGTCTTTCTTCTTTCCTGGACTCTCATTCTCACCATGGTTAGTAGGTTCCATAGTGTCTGTGCCAGGAATTCACAGAAGCTCTCTTCCACAGGGATAAAACCAAAATATGACATCGTTTTGTTTTGCGATCGTTAACCAGCTGCTGATGTTTGCTGGTTTTCCTTTCGGCAGCCTTTTCTCAGCCTCCTGTTCATGTCACAGTCAGTTCTACTATGATTATTTTTTCACCTCTTTTGTTCATTTAACCATATCTAGCTTCAAAGTGGTGGACAGCACAATTTTCGAGATGGGAAGTTTCCTTCTTAGATGAACTCTTATCTTTCATTCATTGTCTGTCTGAAGTTGGGAGGACTTTGTTTTCTTTAGACACCTTACACCTTCTTTTAACAAAGGCGATTCTTATGAAAGGTTTGGCTCTGACCTTATGTTCTTTTCTCCGTTCTCGTTCCAAGGTGTCTGCCAATGTCAACAACACATTATCATGGTGCCAGCTATACCTTAGATTAGTGATGTCTTAAATCTCGACAGCACATGTGCCAGGGTTTTTAGATCGAAAGCGTTTCGTCTCTTTAAGAAAAGAAAACACAGCAATATTTAAAATTATTGGCAGTTTAAAAAAGATTAAAAGATTCCTCTAATTCCACACCAATCAAAAGATAGGGATAAAAGTCCCAAAATAAAAGAGAATCCTTATATCAAAGTCATTTCTTTTAAGAGAAAATTAGTATTTATATATAAACGGAAAAAATGAATAGAAAAATAAAATTATCATTTAATCATTTTTTCTTACCTCTGATTGTCCATACTTTCCCTTATGCAACGTTAACGTACAACACATTGGTTTTGGATTTGATTTCATTCCAGAAGAGTGAAAAACAAGGGATATAATTTTAGTCGGATGATTAAATCTGCACATCTGATACATTGGTGAACACATTTATTGGTATACGCTTTTATAGTTATCCATTATATATATATATATATGTATATATTGTTGCATAATAAATTGGTAAGATCTTTTATTGACATGTAATTGAACATTCAAAGTAAGCCCCAAGCCGTTTAACGGACTGAAAACACAGCGGGGTAATCTGTATGGTTGAAAGTCTATTGAACTCATGGTCAATCTTAGATCACGGTTTTCATTGGATAGTTACAGTCAGATGACCAAAACGTTTTTAGAATTTATAATTAAATGATTCAGTTCGCGAGAAACGCTCGATTTGAGTAGTCAAATACTCCATCTTGCTGGCTAATTCCCCGTGGGTTGCAACGGGCGATGAAAGGAAAATTCGCTAAGAAATAAAATTAATATGAAAATATAGTTTCGTTGTAATTCATTATTTTAGCAAAGAAAAACTTTGAACTTTGGGAGATGACAACAGAATGAAGCAAAAAAGAAGAAAAGGTAACACGAAAGTGACACAAAACAACAGACGGGCCAACCGAAGGACGAAGCAAAGCGAAGTTAGGAGATGGGCGCTGGCTGATAGTAAAATAAAGATATCTAGACAATACATACCATGAATGTGTGTATAACAATATTAGGTAAAAATAAGTTCAATAAAAATAGCATCCATTGCTTCGAAGAATCTCATTCCATCTGTCAACAATCTTACAAATGCCACTCTCTTTTGGGGGGGGGGGTCCTCGTGGTGTAATGGTTAAAGCGATGGACTGCGGAATCGTAGTAAGCGAGTTCGTACTCCAGTCGCGCTATTACGTTCACTTTCGGGCAAATACCCTTGGGAAAGGTATGAACCCCCTTATCCTCCTAGCTATGGGTTAAATAGTACCACTACTGTTCTTCTTGAAGAATGGCTTTGACATTAAATAACCTACAAAGGTTGATATGCCATTAAAACAAAGAAACCAAACCAGCCACTCCTTTTAGATTTTGATGCAAAATATGACGCCAACTCGTTTTTCAACATCTTCTCCTTGGGGAATACCATGTACATGATCTGTAATTACTTGTTATGAGTCATTGCTTAAAACGAAACTGAAATGTACCTTTTTAGACATTCGTTTTACTAGTAATGAGAAGTGAATCTTTTATCTTAACGTTAAAACCCAACCATCAGTGGATCGGTGGAAGAAACAGACTTGCTCAGTAATCGTGAAGCGGACTTTATCCAAAGAAGATCATGTTGAATGTATGGAGGGGTATTCAAGGAATTGTGCATTACGCATATTTAGACAATAATCGAACAATATTCTCTAATCTCTCCTGCAATCAAGTTCATTGTTTGAAAACGGTTTTTGACAAAAAAACGTACCTCTTCAGCCAAAATAAAGAAAGTTATCCTTTACCTCTAAAATCTGTTCTCACACAGCTCTGTTGACTAAAATATCTCTAAGAGAAACTAAGTTGGCGAAAATTGCTTTCTGATTATCACTTGTTTAGGCGATTACAGGATCACTTGGATCGTCTTTGGTTACCACCAAGAGAAATTATTGAATGCAATTTGGTCTTATATTTTGTATCAAAACTTGAAGAATTTTACGAGTGTGGAATCTATAAGGTTGTTGACGGATAAAAAAGAGGTTCTTGGAAGCAATGGGGGTTATGTTGATAACTAAATATTTCTACCAGCATAAGTTTTTCTCGTTATAATAATTATCATCATGTCGTGTCGCTAGCACGGATCTCTCTGGCCCTCTCCCGCCATTTGTCTCTATTGTCAAAGTCTTCGAGGCTACATCCCATGTCCATACAGAGCTGTTGCAGATAAGTTCGAGCTGGTCGTCCGTGGCAACGGGGCCATAATATACATACTCTAAAATCGGACATTACATTCGTTTCTATGAGATACATCCTACTAAGCATGGCTTAGACTGATGCACACTCTTCAACCAGACATTGGCATAATGGTTAGAGTGTTCACAAGTGGCCCGGGAGACCTGGGTTCAATCTCAGGTCGAGTCATACCAAAGACTCAAAAATGGTTCTTGATCTCTCCTTGCTTAACACTCAGCATTATAAGGTAATGGTTGGTTGGTTTGTTGGGTTTTATGGCATATCAACCTTTGTAGGTTATTTAACGCCAAATCCATTTTTATATAAATAATCAGTTTTATTTCAAACAATTCAGTTTAGCATAAGCTCGCAGTTGAAATGTAAGTAAAGTTTAATTGTCAAAAACATTTATATTTTAAGCTATTTAGTTTAATCAAACAATTCAGTTTAACAAAAGTATGCCGTTAGTTCTATCTAACCCACAGATTGGTCCCTATCAGGTGCTACCACGCCGGGACAGAGTGGACCGGGGAGCAATGGTAATGAAGGGCTACTCCGTATTCCCCAACACCGTCACCATCAGATTCTTTAGTGTCATATCCAGGACACTCATTGGGAAGGGGTGTCTTACCACTCTGCAGAAGTACAGTCAATGTATTCTAGAGCCCCAGCGACTGGGCAATACACAGAGTTAAATGTCAAACAGTTTTATTTCAGATAATTCAGTTTAGCATAAGTAAACAGATTAGATATCAAAACAGTTCTATTTTGAGCAATTCAGTTTAGCATTTGTACGCATTTTTAATGTCAAAACAGTTCTATTTTAAACAATTCAGTTCAGCATAAATACACGGTTTGAATGTATAAAAACAGTAAACGCCAACCACCGTTTAGTTCTTTTTAACCCATAGATAGGACCCTTATCAGGTGTTCCTACTCCGGGCCAGAGCGGACCTTGGAGCGATGGCAATAAATGCGTAGTCCACATTCCCCAAAGCTCCAGCATCACTGGAACCTCAACATCAGATTGTCTAGTGTCATATTCAGGACTCTCGTTGTGGGGGAGGGGGTCTTACCTCTCTGCAGAGAAGCAGTCGGTGTATTCTATAGGCATATTATAAGGTAAGGATAAGTTCAAATCCTGGATGAGACTGATTGCATTTCACATAGCACTAATACCCTTGGGAAATGTATGAATCCAATTATTCTCCCTCCAGCTATGGGTAAAATAGTAGGGCAGACAAGGTTCTTCAGCCTTAGGCAACTAGTCTAGGAGAAGGAAAACTCCGAATTCAAACCTGTTAAACTCCGCTTAAAAATTGACCTTGTGTCATATCCTGCCCGGTAGGAGGGGTTGGTAAATATGGATACATAGATAGATTGATAGACAGATATATAGATAAAGCTTAAAGGATATAGAAGCAGAACAGATTTATACACATTAATAAAATGTAGATATGAAGGAAGAGGTTAAGATGGATAGATAAATAGATAGATAGATCGGATACTCTGAATTCAAACCTGTTAAACTCCGCTTAAAAAATTGACCTTGTGTCATATCCTGCCCGAGCGGAGGGGTCGGTAAATATGTATAAGGTAAGGATCAAGGGTAAAGTGGAGCAATCCAGGGAAAAGAGTAACGCCCTCGCCTACATCTTGGTGTAGTAGCTATCGAAAAGGCAGCCAACTTATAATGTTATTAATTGGTCACCCATTTATCATATTTACCAACCCCTCCGCTCGGTCAGAATATGACACAAGGGCAATTTTTAAGCGGAGTTTAACAGGTTTTAATTCAGAGTTTTCCTTCTCCTAGACTAGTTGCCTCGCCAAGGCTGAAGAACCAAGTCTGTCCTACTATTTACCCATAGCTGGAGGGATAATAATTGGATTCATACCTTTCCCAAGGGTGTCAGCGCTATGTGAAATGCAATCAGTCTCGTCCGGGATTTGAACTCGTGTCGCCGTGTTCAATTCCTACGACGATAACCATTACACCACGGGCACCTCCACAATTGGTCACCCATTTAACAGTGAGCAAAGTTACAAGTATTGTTGCCTTGTTTTATGAAACAGTTATCTTTCATTTTTGTGCCCGTGGTGTAATAGTTATCGTCGTAGGAAATGAACACGGGGATACGAGTTCAAATCCTCGACGAGACTGATTTCATTTGACATAGCACTAATACCCTTGGGAAGGGTATGAATCCAAATATTCTCCCGACAGCTATGGGTAAATAGTAGGGCAAACTGGGTTCTTCAGCCTTGGTGAGGCAACTATAGGAGAAGGAAAACTCTGAATTCAAACCTGTTAAACTTCGCTTTAAAAATTGACCTTGTGTCATATCCTGCCCGGTAGGAGGGGTTGGTAAATATGATTATCTTTCATTTTTGTCTGTATCGAAGATTGTGAGAACACACTGTGTTTCAGTTTTTAGGTTCCCAATTTATAAGAGAACAATTTCCAGACACCCACACCCTTCGTGTCTCTTTAGTAGACGACAATTGATTTACAGACGTTGCTATATATTTAGTCCTCTTTATCATAAGGGCGGATTTGAAAAAAAAATGTGTCCGTACCGAACTTAGTTGGATGAGTAGGTTAGAAAAATCAGTTCGGTTATTTCTTTCCAACAGGTATTTTTGTCTCTCTACCCACACAACTATCGCAATTCTCACTTCTTTCTCTGTTTCTTCATGTAACGTCTGACCTTAAACTATGTTCTTTTCCTTCTTCACCTTCTATTGTCTTTCGATTTTTGGCCTCTCCTCGTTAATTTCTTTTCTTAATTTTTGTTCTTTTTACTGTTTTTTATTCGTGTTTTTTTTTCATCTTTTTTCACGCCTATTTTTTCTGGCCAATGTTCTTTCCCCATCCAACTGCTTCTTAAACTCTATGAGTTTCTCGCATTTCTTTCTCCCCAGATTGCTTTTTTGTTGTTGCTCTTATTTTTGTTTTTGTGGCGTATATTAGTGTGGTCTTTAAACTGTTAATGTTTGTCCAGGGAACTTTTTGAGACTGAAGATCGTATGTTGGGTCTACCTCCCCCCACCTTTTCCTATTGTCAACTGTCTTTCTCCTTTTTGGTCTTTTTTTTTTTTTTTTCATCTCATATATCTACTCCCTTTCTCGCTCCTTTTCTTTTCTCTTTTGTTCTTCTTTTCTACCTTCTCTTCGCTATTTCATAACTCGTTTATTTTTCTGGAGGGACATATTCCGCTTCTTCTTTTATTACTATTATTATTCTTATTTTGCTTTTTTCCTCTC
The DNA here is from genome assembly GCA_963585895.1 of Sepioteuthis lessoniana. Lineage (NCBI taxonomy): Eukaryota > Metazoa > Mollusca > Cephalopoda > Myopsida > Loliginidae > Sepioteuthis > Sepioteuthis lessoniana. Next base: position 91,592,578 of record OY757914.1, on the reverse strand, counting down.
GCTTTTCTTCATTTTCATCTCATCCTTACTCTTCTCCAGTTTTCTCTTGTCATCTTTCATTTCTTCCCTTTTCTTTTCGTCTTTTTTACTGTTTTTTCTTCACACACTTATTCTTCTCGTATTTCTGCTTTTCCCCGTTTCCTTCTTTCTCTATGTCTTTTTCTTCTCTTCTTTCTTGCTGACTTGATTCATTTTTGTCATGTTTTCTTTCCCTTTTCCAAATTTCTTGCGGTCTATTGCAGTTTATCAAGGTATCTACATTTTATCTTATCTACTAAGGGTGATGTTAATATACGCCTAGCAAAGGTGTGGGCTGCTATTGATTGGTTATCGATCATATGGAAGTCTAGTCTATCGGATAAAATAAAATTGAATTTTTTCTGGGCTGTGTCAATATTACTGGATAAATGCTCGGCGTGGATCCTAACAAAACGCACAGAGAAAAAGTTTGATAGGAACTATGCAATAATCTTACAAGCTGTTTTAAACAAATCCTGGAAGCAACACCCCATAAAACTACAGCTGTGCGGTCACATACCTCCCCTCTCAAAAACTACCCAAGTAAGACGAAGAAGACACGTGGTACACTGCTGGAGAAGCAATGACGAGCTCATAAGTAACGTTCCTCTTTGGATCCCTAAACATGGACGTGTTAGCCAATCACTATGAACATATATACATCTGTTCAGCCGGGAGCGATGGTTGATAGGAGCAGATGGGGAAAGAGAGTCAGGGAAATCCGTGCTGTCAGTGCGACTTGTGTTACATATTGACCTTCGACAGACCGATTAGTTTGGGATTTCAAAATAGGATATACATATCCATATTTACCAACCCCTCCACTCGGGCAGGATATGACACAAGGTCAATTTTTTAAGCGGAGTTTAACAGGTTTGAATTCAGAGTTTTCCTTCTCCTAGACTTTTTGCCTCACCAAGGCTAAAGAACCTAGTCTGCCCTACTATTTATCCATAGCTGGAGGGAGAATAATTGGATTCAATCCTTTCCCAAGGGTATTAGTGCTATGTGAAATGCAATCAGTCTCGTCGAAGATTTGAACCCGTGTCGCCGTGTCCATTTCCTACGACGATAACCATTATACCACGGGCACCCCCTATTAACAAGAAACAGTGGTGATAAACCACGTGAAGGAAAATTTTTTAATCATCCCAAAATATATATATAATGCGGAAGTTTTCAAACCCAGAGTCATGTAGTCAGTCGAGAGAGAAGTCATGTAGTCAGTCGAGAGAGAAGTCAGTCGAGTTGACAAGACGCGTCATCTTGGGCGCCAGCAGGAGGGAGGCTACCCTGGGATGAGAAGTACGAAGAAGAAACATTCTGAAATATGTATCTCAACGTGGGTTAAGAAAGTATGGTGTAAATCTGAAGACATTATGTAAACCCAAGCAGTTCCTGACTGGCTCTGAATATGTCTGCCTCCATGTGGTGTCAATCATAGTAGTCATCAGTTTCTCTCTCTCTCTCTCTCTCTCTCATAAACATAACCATCACAACGTTTCGAATAAAGGAGTCTATATTTTAATAAACAAGTGATATTGGTTTTTTTTTTCTGTGGGATACAACACTTGATGATGATGATGTCACTTATATGAATTTACTAATAAGCTGAATTCAGTGATCGGAAATAGGGGTTTGATTCAAAGATTGTGAAGACTTCTTACTTACTTCCATCCTACCTTCCTTCTTTCTTTTTTTATTAAGAAAAATGAAGTTGGTGACCTTAGTCGAACATGACCCGAAAACTCCCGTTCGAATAGCTACTACACTAAGGTGTAGGGGAAGGCGTTACTCCTTCCCTGGATTGCTCCACTTTACCCTTGATACTTAGCTTATAATGCTATGTTAATAAAGGCGGAATCAAATACGATTTTTTGAGTCTTTGGTATGACTCGACCTAGGATTGAACCGCGGTTTTTCTGACCACTGGCGAACTCTCCACTCAGTAGGCTAATGGCCCGGTAACTTTACTTACTTTAAGGAAAATAGTTTTACTTTAATTTCTATATCGATGATGATCTTTTCCTTTTTTTTCTTTTCCTTTTTTTTTTTTTTTTTTTTTTTTGATAATTACCACTTTTCTTGCTTAATCTGTTGATAAACCACTTTCTTCTGTGCGTTCTTCTGTTCCTTCTCTGTGTCTTTTATACATCCTAATGTTTTCCTTTCTGTCTTTTTAAAGAATAAAGTCGCCAAAAGTGAATGACCACCATTAATGTGTTTGTATTTTATGGATAAATTATCTCGGCCTGGCAATATTTCAGCATCTCTTGCAGTTTATTTTTGTTTATTGTATCTAAGAAATAGGTGCTTTGTACAATGTTTGAATTTAAAAGCAACTCTTCTCTTAAAGTAACAGCGAGAGTTTTTTTTTTCGAGAGGATGACTCTTTTAAAAAAAAACAAAAAACAAACAAACCGTTAAATAGTTTTTTGACTTTGGTATAAACGCTTGCTTCCTCTGTGATAGCGTGATCGCATGTGTCGACAGAGAGTGAAAAAAGTAACATAATTAATGACTTTTTTCACAAGTTGTTGGATGGTTTCATTGATATAAGTAAAAGATAACTTCTTGTCTAAAATATATAGCAGTTTGACGTTGTATTCTGGGTGAAATTAGTCTTACAATTACAATTACATCTTACAATTAATCTTACAGGATGTAAGAAAGGAATTTGGCATGAAAAAATGTGCCACGCTCATAATAAAAAGTAGAAAAATACAAATAACTGAAAGAAACTAGTTAGTGATGAAATCGGTTTTCCCCTAAGGAACCTGAACAGAAGTACAAAACCTGGATGGGAAATTAGGCTAGAAAGATAGGGAAAACAACTGCGACGACAGGCGAAAGCACTAAGTAAAGAAAAATATACAGGCATACGTTGGGATGAAAATATCAAAAAAAAAAAACAGCAGATAAGTCTGAGGATACAACTTTAAGAGACAAATCAAAATATACTACAACAGGTATTAGAGATTTATTCTTCTACATGTCTACGCCTCTGAGCATGAGCTTTTTCCAAACCCTAATTTCTAATGGACTTGTTCTGATTCCCTGACTCACTGCGTCTCTGTATTCATAATATGATAATTCCCCGTTTCTTCATGGATTTCCTTAGTCTCTTTGCCACGGACAGGATGTGACAAAAGATGAAAAAAGAAAAAAAAATTAAGCAGAGTAAGCTGGTTTGCATTCAGATTTTTCTTCTCCTAGACTGGTTGCCTAAGCAAGGCTAAAGAACACAATCTGACCTATTTCCCCCTTGCAAGCAAGAGAACACATGGAGTGATGTCTTTTCAAAGAGATTTAGCGCAAAAGTAAAAGGCTAACAGCCACGTCCAGTATTTGAACTCGGGTCGCAGATTCCATTTCCTACGACATCAACAGTTATACCAAGAGCTTTTCAGTAAATTGTATCAGATGATAAATTTCCGTTTGTAATTACTTACCGTTCAAAAGATCACGCAACGTCCGACTTCGTAGTTAACCAAAGCGCTACCGAAACTATATGTTTCACGCTATATTAGGTACCAAACTTATGTTTAAGACTGATTTTACGAGTTCAGAACGACTAGCAACATTAACTAGCTTCTTGTAAATGGCTACGACCCACATACAGTGCGTAGGGAAGATTCACTGAAAGAAATCCTTCAATTATTGGTTTTTCAAAAACCGCCAAAGGTTTTAAATTCCAGGTCTTATAATTTTGCTTTCAAAATATGATTAAATTTTGTGAAATTACAATGGAAATCAAGGAATTGTTAGTTTAATTACTAAATTGTTATTTCTGAAAGAGTGGTTGCTGAAGTAAAGTGGTTTGGTGGGAGAGTTGTTTCTGATTCTCCGGTTCTTTCTTTTTCATACATTTTTTGTTTGTTTGTTTGTTGGTTTGTTTGTTTTTTTTTTTGTTTTTTTTTCATGTATTCTTTCTTGCTTTCTTTCTTTCTTTTTGATTACTTTTAATGAAACCATAGATAAAAAAAACGAACGTACAAAAACAATAAAACAAGACAAAACAAAATAAAAACCAAACCAAAATAAAAAAAAAATTTAACGAAACAACTGCAACCAAAAAAAAATATTAAAATTAAAATAAAAAAAATAAAATAAAGAAAGGCAGAAGAACGGAGACAAAATCCGTCTCGCCATTTACATTTATAACAGAGGAATCTCTAAGCCATCTTTGCAGACATTGCTTCTACTTCTCCATCTGAGCTCCTTTCTGCACATTCAATTTCTTCGAAAACCATTCTCCCTCTCTCTGTCTCTGTCTCTCTGTCTCTCTCTCTCTTTTACGTCTTTTATCTATTTCTTGTCAATTTATTTGTTCCTCGGGTAAAATCTCTATGCATGGGCCAGCCTCGAGGAGATTACTCAAATAAACATAAAGACTATGTCTACCATTACATTGAAAACTAATTCAACACTGAAAAATATTACGGAAAAGAATGAAGAGGGGAACATCAGAATATACAGGATAGAGACATAAAGGGAGAAATGGGAGAAGAATTATCAACAAAAGTGAAATTCCAGAGAAAATCAAAAACGAGATTTGCCTCATATCTACTAGCATTTCTCCAGTTACCGAAAAGATGAGACACGTTATCAATAATAATAAAAATAATAACAATGATATAAATAATAATAATGGATCACCTAATCCGAGTCAAAGAGCCGATCCAGTATTGACTTACAAGAAGAAATAACCAATGGATTTTACTGTTCCAGTGGACCACAGCGTGAAAATGCAAGAGAACAAAAAGATAGAAAAATACTGGGATCTTGCCAGAAAACAAAAAAAAACTGTGGAAAAGGAGGGTTATACCAGTTGTGGATGGTGTACATGAAATAGTCTCTAAAAGCCTAGAAAAACACTGGAAAAAATAGAGATCAGAGGAAGAAACGAGACTATTCTGACAACAGCATTGACAGAATTGGCTAGGATTCTCAGAAGAGTCCTGGAAACTTGAAGAGATTTACAGTCACTGAAACTCCAATGAAAGTCCACCAGCTAACTCTGGAGTAAAAAATTAGCAAGGAGTAAAAATAAGAATGATCAGATTGATCAATGAACAAGAAAATTGAAGACGATGCACAAAGCCTGACATTCGAGAGATAGCACAGATAGACTCTATGTATTAAGAAAAGAAGGAGGAAGAGGACTCACCAAAATGGATGATTATGTGGATGCAGAAATTCACACTCAATGAATACACGAAAAAGAACGGAGAATTTTTTTTATTACTGCTGCCAGTAACATCAATATTAACAGCAAAAACTTGAGGACATAAATAAAATCTTGATAACAAAAATGGAAAGAAAACAACTGTATATATACTTCAAGCGACAAGATAAGGAAATTGCGTCCTAAATGACTTAAATATGGGTAAGGGGAGAAAACCAGAATAGAGAAACTGAATCTTTTTTCATAGAAGCAAAAACTAAGTCCATAAGAATTAGTTATATAGAGAAAAAATGTACGCTGAATATTGAGTGTTAGTTATGAAGAGATAGTGACATAATGTGATAGTTACATAATTGGCCCAGCGGTTAGAGTGTTCGCCAATGGCCCGGGAGACCTGGGTTCAATCCCAGGTCGAGTCATACCAAAGACTTTAAAAATGGTACTTGATACCACCTTGCTTAACACTCAGCATTATAAGGTACGGTTCAAGGGTAAAGTGGAGCAATCCTGGGAATGGAGTAGCGCCCTCCCCTACACCTTGGTGTAGTAGCTATTGAAAAGGGAGCCTTCGGGTCACCCTCGACTATGGTCGCTAACTTTACTTACTTTACATAATATGTGAATACATTAAACTGACAAAAAATAATGCAAGAGTAGATGTGACTATGAGAGAGATGATCCTCTGGGAACTGTGGAAGAGTTTAAAATTTGACCATGCTGCCAAATGATATATTCACAAACCAGAATCGGCCGTAGAAAATGAGACGTAAAATATTCTCAATGATTTCGAGATACAAACAGATTACTGGATTCCTCCCTGAAAACTAGACCTAGTGTTAATGAAAAATACGGAAATACGTTGCTATCACGTGGAATTTGCTGTTTGGGCGAACCACAGTTTAAAAAGAAAGCAGAAAGATTGATACATACTTGGATTTGCCAGTGTGTAAAAAAAGACTATGAAACATAACGATCGTGATGAAAATAGGTGCACTTAGAACGGTACCTGTGCGTATGAAACGATACACAAGAAACTTATGAAAGAAACTGGAGGAAATCGAGATCATAGAAAGAATTGAGATTATTCAGACCACAGTATTGTTGAGATCAATTGGAATACTTAATTCAGTCTTGTGCACCTGATGAGACTTGTTGTCACTCATATTTGACGGTTTGGTTTCTTTGTTTAATGGCATATCAACCTTTGTAAGTTATTTAATGCCAAAGCCATTCTCCTAGAAAAACAGTAGTGGTACTATTTAACCCATAGATGGGAGGTATTTGCCCGAAAGTGAACATAATAGCGCGACTGGAGTACGAACTCGCTTACAACGATTCCGCAGTCCATCGCTTTAACCATTACACCACGAATACACCCCACTCATATTTGAGTAAATCACTATCAGATAAAAGTGAAAAATCTTGAAGGAGTGAAATAATTTCATTATACTGGCAACTGGTATATGGACAAACCAAAACGTGTCGTAGCCAATAAAAAAAGGCATCAAATTCTTTGGGACTTTGCGATAAAAATGGATCATTAACTTTACGCCAGAAGACCAGAGCTAGTCATAATTAACAAGAAAAAAACCTTTTATCCAATGGATTACAACAGAAGAACGGCATAAATCTGGACAAAACCCGGAAGCTTTTCGGAGATCTGTAAAGAGATGCCCAATCGTCGTTGGAGGTCTTGGAACACTCCCCAGTAACACAGAAGATAAAGTGGATGAATTAGAAATAAGAGGGAACAGTGAAACAATCCAGACCACAGCACTAACAAATTTGGCTGGACTATTAAGAAGAGTCCTGAAGATCTAAAGAAACTTCTTGTTACTCAGATTTCCAGTGTAAAACTCATAAGGAGTACAAAAACAACAACAACAACAACAATAACAATTATAGAGCGTATCGAAAATTTGGACTGAATCCGCATGATCAATTTCAACAAGTCAAAGACATTCTGATCAAGCTAGAATGATTTTTAAAAATGTGGATCTTCTGACCTTGACATACTAGACATATATGAACATGTGTAAATAGTCGAAAATAGGAACAAGATCCCCCTACTCGAATCGAAGAACTAAATATTGAAAAACGAGAGCCCCTAACCGAATCGAAACACAAAATACTGAAAACCAAAATTCCATATACCCCAAGACCACAAAGAAAATGTTAAAGCCAGAAAACAAAATAAACATAGAGTTAATAAAGAAAATAATGACTGAAAAGAAGACAGCATTACCATCCCTCAGTAACAAAGACGAGAAAAAGTGAAGGTAGAAGAGAAAAAGGTTAAAAATTGTTGTTAAATATTCCAACCAGCAACATCATGGAAATAAACAACCTAATTTATGCTGGAGCGAAACTAGCCAGTGATAAAATCAGTTTTCCCCAAAGGAACCTGACCAGAAATACAAAACATGGATGGGGAATTAGGCTAGAAAGATAGGAAAAGCAACTGCGACGACAGGCAAAAGCACTAAGTAAAGAAAAATATACAGGCATACGTTGGGATGAAAATATCAAAAATAAAACAGCAGATAAGTCTGAGGATACAACTTTAAGAGACAAATCAAAATATACAGTTGGAAGAAGGGAAACTTAAAAGCTACCTAGACAGTGTCTAGCAATGCAAACAAAACAGGATATTCCAAAATAACGAAAGAAAATTCAACCAACAAGTAGAAGGAGAATGCACAAGGAAAAACCAATAATCGGATGCAAAAAAGCAAAAGAGTTTTCGATTTAAATATGGGAACAGAAATAGCATAAGAGAAATAACGAATGAATAAATAACATAGAAAAATAATTGCAGAAAGAAGGCCCAAAGACAGACATACACTTTGAATCACGCAGAGCAACACTTACAAAAGTACCGAATTGAAAAGCACCAGGCCAAGGTAGTATACATGGAATATGGATTTAAAAAATCACGTTAATCCATTTCAGACCGGATCAAGTACTGAGCAGATATCGAGAAGAAGCAAATATGTCCAAATGAATAACTAAGAGAAAGACTTCCCTAATCCAGAAAAAAAACACCGAAAAGAAACAATATCGACCAACTATAGACTGATAATGAGGCGAACTCTGACGTAAAAAAAACAATAAAAAAGATAAGGGAGGGTTTCTATCGTTTGCTTGTAAGCTGCTGACTTCTTCCCGAAAAACAGAAAGGATTCAGCAGAAGAACAAGATTTACTATACATTGACGAGCACATCTCCAAAAAGAGGTGGAAAAATGTAGCCATTGAGCGGCTTGACAACAAAAGGGTCAATGATATGCTCCTGCAAAGCTGGTTTGTTAATCGTCTGAAAATGTACAAGATATCCAACAAAGTCTTAAAATTCATCACAAAAGCCATGAAAAACTGGAAACTGAAATTGAGAAGGAGAAGAAAAACTTTTGCAGAGGGGAAAATCCAGAGATGCACCTTCAAAGGAGATATTTTTTCATTATTTCTATTTGTAAAAGCAATGATGTCCCTCAAGTCAAAACTTAGGACGTGCACTGGGGGGAACAAATTTTTGGAAAATCACAAGAAAAGATTCATCAACATGGGTGACATTAAACTATTTGGTAAAAAATAAATAAATAAATAAACGGAGACTGATGGTAACAATAAAAATATAAAGCTAGGATGTAGGAATGGAATTTGGCGTGAAAAAATGTGCCAAGCTCATAATAAAAAGTAGAAAAATACAAATAACGGAAGGAAAAGAACTGCTAAATCAAGAAAGAATTAGAACGCTCGTAGGTAAGGAAGATTATAACTACTTAAGAATATTGGAAGCAGACACGATCAAACAAGCTTACATGAAAGAAAAATAAATATCAAAAGAGTACCTTACACGAACAAGAAAGCGTCTCGATACCAAGCTCTGCTGCGGAAAACTAATCAAAGAAATTATAAGATATTCGAGACCATTTTTAAAACAGTCAAGGGAAGAACGCAAACAAATTGACCAAAGGACAAGAAATCTGATGACGATACATAAGGCCTTACATTCAAGAGATGACACAGACAGACTAAATGTACCGAAAAAAGAAGAAAAAGCACCTGCATTCAAGATAGCGTCAATGCATCAATACAATGAATTGATGACGACATTAAAAAATAGGTCTAATTATAACAGCGAAATTTTTCATCATACAACGTGTGAAAGCACGTGCGATACCATGTCCTCATCAGCCGCCATCCAAGGGTGATAACACAGTTTCGGTAGCTCAAGGCGGTACTGCCACCCCTGGCGCTACCAAGCAGTTTTTGCCACCGGACAGGGTATTAAGAGAATCATATATATATATATATATATATATACGCCAGATCAATTAAATGCAGAGACTATATTGGACGTTAATCTTCATTTTCTGAGTGCAGTTTGTGATTTAAAAAACGCGTTTACTTTCAGCGGTTGATGTTATTACGCGTTTACAGTAACCGTTTCTTACGTAATCACACGACAACCAACCTCAATAGGAATCACATGGCATATCCAACCCTTTTCCACGCAGTCGGCACGCAGTGTCTCGTAGCGGTTTTTCTTCCGCTCGTGTGCTTCCTCCCTGTTTTCTTCCCAAGGGACAGTCAATTCTATGAGGAGGACACTCTTCTTTGAATCGGACCATGCTACAATGTCCGGCCGCTTTTCCGTTTGAATAATGTGAACTGGAAATTGTAGAGATGTCTTGAGATCTGCTGAAACATTCCAGTCACTAGCTCTGTTCAGTAGCTTCATGTTAGGATTTTTTTGTTTCCTCACAGGACATTCACCTTCCTTGAGAAACTGAATTATGGGTTCCTTGGCTGTTATGGATTGCTGATTTGCTGTCTCACATTGTGCTCTTACCAATTCAATAACATCACTGACATCACAAGGATGAAAAGAACAATAATAACAAGGAAATGAGAAGAAAAACAACTGCATAAATGTTTCAAGAGACAAATCGAGAAGACCTGGACATAGCTACGAAAGGGAACTCATTAGAGAGAAAGTGAATTTCTTATAATAGCAACACAAAACGACGCCATCAGGATCATTCATATTATAGCCAAAATTGATAAGACGCAGCAGAATAACAAATGTAGATTATGTGGGGCGAGAGTTGAAACGATTAATTACATAATAAGTGAATGTAGCATGTGTAGGATGTGGCCGTGGTGTAATGGTTATCGTCGTAGGAAAGGGACACAGTGACACGAGTTCAAATCCTGGACGAGACTGATTGCATTTCACATAGCACTAATACCCCTGGGAAAGTTATGAATCCAATCATTATCCCTCCAGCTATGGGTAAATAATAGGTCAGTCTAGGTTCTTCAGCCTTGGTGAGGCAACCAGTCTATGAGAATGAAAACTCTGAATTCACACCTGTTAAACTCCGCTTAAAAAATTGACCTTGTATCATATCCTACCTGGACAGAGGAGGTTGGTAAATATGAATAAGTGAATGTAGCAAACTAGCACAAAAAGAATATAAATCTAGACACGATTGGGTAAGTGTTGTGATACTGGCAAAAGAGAGACACGGGGAACACAAAAAGATAGATAGAAAAACATATATTTTCAAGTAACAGAAACAAGATACAAATGAACTGGGTTAGATTGTAGGTAGTTAACAGGAAGCTGAGAGTTCAGTCAAGTAGCGACTATTGTCCATTACGCTAGTGGTGTCTCACGTGATTGTGTCACGTGAGTTTGGATCGACTCTGGGGAACTCCGGTCCACGCTCCGTTTACGTGTATTTATGGTGGAGGGTGAGTCCATTATGAAGGGAGAACAACAGTGAGAAATGTGCAAGAAATCTAAATTTGGCCAATCATTTAGTGATACTGGCACTCAGCAGAATCTGTCCAAGAGAATAAGACGTATAAAATTCTCTGTGATTTTAAGATACAAACAGATCACCTTATCCCGGCCAGAAGACAAGACTTAGTGATAATTGATTAAAAAAAAGAAAGAAAAGAGAGAGAGAGAACTTGTTGTCTGGTGGATTTAGCCGTTCCTACGGACAGTTGGATAAAAATAAAAGAAAGTGAAAAGATAAACAAATATTTTGATTTTGCCACCTAACTAAGAAAACAGTGGAAGATGTGATTGACGGCGATACCATTTATAATGGTGAACGTAGAGCAGTCTTCAAAGGATTGTAAAGGGGATTGGAAATCAGAGAAAAAACCGAGACCATCCAGACTATAGCATTGTTGAAAACGACCAGAATACTGAGAAGAATCCTGGAGACTTATTACAATGTTTCTGTGAGCAATTGGCTCGTTTCAAAGATGTGATAAAAAAAATCAACATTAAAATTAACACTAAGACTGTCGAGTTGAATGCTGAATACTACATACCAATTCGAACTGCATATTATTACACTAGAAATGATAAATACTTGGTATCTTTGTTTTTGAAGATTACCACTTTACTAAAAAAAATCTTAAGGTTGTACTTATTCATAGGCCATGAATAAATAAATAGAAACTTTGTCAAAACACTGGAAACTTTGCGTTCTTTTAAGATTCCAGAAGCAAAAACAAAGCAAACAAACAAGGAATCTTTACGAGATGAGCAACCACGATACCCACCAGCAGACGTAATATTACTTTAATGTGGCAAAAACAAGAACGCTGATTGCAGCAACAGAAGGAGAAATGGTTTAACCTAAAACTAATTATCATTTCAAAAGCTTCGAAATCTGATAGAGTACAAACAACAACGACAAACAATAACGAGAAGGACCGATCTGTTTCTTTTTGCCTGGTGTAAGTCAGTCGTTAGCGAATAGGATTACACAGAGCGAGGCGCTATAGCATTTAGAGTTTGTTTGTAAATAACTCCTAATGACACGCACTTCAATTGGATGATGTTTCACAAGAAATGATAAAATTCAGGTAACCTTCTTGATTTATGAGTCCACAGTGTTTCATAACATCATCGAGTTTTGAAACTGAATTCCACTGATGGAAATTGAATGTTAAAAGCTTTCTCAGTTTTTCGTTTCATTTCTAAAAATTAAATCAAATACAATTTAGAAGATACAGCATTACATATTAACTGTCCAGTTGATGGTTTAATGGAAAAACCTGATCGTTTAACGCCAGCAGATTATTCTCTCATGAATAAAATCATCCTCTGAATTCCGTATTTTTTGTATTTGCATCTTTTACACACACACACACTCACACACACACAAATATATATCTCTATACTCATCCACAGACAGATCTGTTTCGTTCTATCAGAACTCATCAGTGTGGTTAGACATATTAGCTTCCCGTAGCTGGGATGGAAACCCGGTTGACTCAAACGCATATCCTAGCTTCTAACCCTTCAGCCACGAGGAGCTAGTATGAATCACAATTATTATTGTTTACATACATCCGTTTAACGGCTACCGAGATCTCAATTCATATATGAAGAGGCTTGCAATAAACGCTAATGGCAACACGATTACTTCATTCGCCGGAGAACTCAACCCTACTGTGGTAAGGGAGTATATATATATATATATATATATATAAAATCCCGCTGACAGCACGGAGCTTTTTGACTCTATCTCTCTTCATCTATCCCGCTCACTCCAGGCAGATCCACTAGAAAGCATCCAGTGTCAACACAAAGCTGGTGGATAACACCGCTGAGGCTATGTTTAGGAGTCCATTGGAGAACATCGTTTATGATTTCGTCCTTGCTTTTCAAGCCCTGCCCAAAAAGTCAGAGAGAGAAAGAGAGAGAAAGAGAGAGAAAGAGGGGGGTCTGTGATAGATTAATTTTAATAGAAAAGATTACATAGTTACTTTCGGAGACGTTTTGTAGTATAATGGTTACCGTCGTAGGAAATGGACACGGTGACCCGAGTTCAAACCCTGGACGAGGCTGTTTGCATTTCACATAGTGCAAATACTCTTGGGAGATACATGAATCCAGTTATTCTCCCTCCAGCTATGGTTAATTAGTGAGGCAAACTGGGTTCTTCAACCAAGGTAGGACAACCAGTCTAGGAGAAAAAAGCTCTCAATTCACTCCACAAAATTTAGCCTTGTGACGAGTACTGCTCATGGGGGTGGAGTTGGTATATATGTATGTATGTATGTATTCATATACACCCCGGAGGTTGAGCACCCTGGCGAAGAAATTAACGTCTGCCACTCGCGAAATGCAAAACTCTTCGAATGAATTGAGCACTCTGGTATCTGTTTGGGCAAAACAAACGAAAGCTACTATATAATACTTGATTATTCCCGAGCTGATGTATGTCAACTGAGGGCTGAGCGGTGCGATATTAAGTCTAACCTAAAGTTGGGTGGGTTACAATCCCAGCTTGAAGCGTCCTACGTGTCTACCCACATTGAAGAGTTGTGATACAACTAAACAGTCTGTCTATGCATAATATATATATATATATATATATATATTATGTTACAAAATAGATTCAATAGCTTGGTTGAGTTGTCCTTTGTGGCATAAGACAAGCGTGGGCATCGAACGTGGGTACAATCCAAAATGAATGTTTAAATCAACTTGTGTTATGTCATTCACCTCATTTTGTTGTCATTGCTTCCATATTGAAACACGAGAATTCCTACAACGGAAATATAACCAAAATTAACCGGACTTTGCCTTAGGAAAAATCAAAGTAAAATGATTGCAAGAGCATGATGAAAAAACAAATCGAGGGAATTCTTTCTATGAAACTAAAGCGCAATATTAGAACTGAAGGTTGTAGCTTCGTCTAAAATACTACATGGAATTACATGTTCAAAATTTTCTTCTCTTTTTTTCTTTCTTTCGTAGAAAATTGTGTTCTTTTTTCTACATTCATTATCTATCTATCTATCTATCTATCAGCCCAATCGGCTGCTGCTTGAAAATACGCCGACGGCATCTCTGCAGAGGGATAAGACCCCCACTAACGAGAGACCTTGATATGGTACTAAACCATCTGATGATGACGCTTCAGTTTTGGAGATTTGGGGAATGTTGATAACACTTCGTTGCCATTACTCCCAGATCCACACGAATCCAGAGCTCTAGCATTTGTTTGTGTTTCATCAAAGTGTTAGATAGAGTTACTTATAATTATATTATTTACAAACAAATGACTGGTGTTGAATAGAATCATTAGAAATAAATAGAAATACTTGAAACTATTTATATGTGTACAAATAAAACTGTTAGTGTCAGATTGTAATACTTGAAATCATTTGAATGAATGCAAATAAATCAGCTTTGACTTGTTAAAAATGTTATCTTTAGACTATTTGTTCACATATACATTTAGTCGATAGATAGGAATTGGCATTTAATACCCGACAAGGGTTTATATGTCATAAACCCTTTCTATCTATCTATCTATCTATCTATCTGCGTCAGTCTTTCCATATTCAAGTTTGTGTGCAAATTTGTCCATATCTGTTAATTGGAGTATTAGGTTAATATTTATTTCAATTGGCGTTTATCAGTCTTGTTCATTTTGATTATTTCAAAATCTATCTATCTATCTATCTATCTATCTATCTATCTATCTATCTATCAATCTATCTATCTTAAGCTTTGGGGAATATTGAGTAACCCTTCATTGATAATACTTCATTGCCATTATTCTATGTATATCTATCTATCTATCTATCTATCTGGAGCTTTGGGGAATGTTGAGTAACCCTTCATTGCTGATACTTCGTTGCCATTATTCTATCTAGCTATCAATCTGGAACTTTGGGGAATGTTGAGTGAACCTTCATTGCTAATACTTCGCGTCTATTATTCAATCTATCTATCAAACTATCTATCTATCTATCGAACTTTGGGGAATGCTGAGTGAACCTTCATTGCTAATACTTCGTTGTCATCTATCTATCTATCTATCACAATTTGTTTATATCTATTTATCTGCCATTATATTGTTTTCCGTTCCTATCAATATTATTCTTTGTATCAGTCTATGCCTGTTGTATTTTTGTTTCAACATCTTTCTTTCTTTCTTTCTTTCTTTCTTTCTTTCTTTCTTTCTTTCTTTCTTTCTTTCAGAGTCTTTGCCTATCTTTGTTTCATTGCATTCGTCACTCTGTTAATCTAGTAATCTCTCTCCTTATTTCTTTCAAAGACAAATTTTAAAGTTTTTTTCTTTTATCATCCTGTATATATATATTTTAACCTTCATATCTACGTATGTCTCTTCGTCAGTTCTTATCACTCTGAGTAAATTCTAGTAAGCAGATATATAGATGGGTTGGTTTGTAGTACAGTGTATTCGTGGCATATATGTTTCATATCTATCGATCGATATCTGTCTGTTCATATCTATCTATTTAGTGAGCTAGTTTTCTCATTTTTTTATCTATCTACTCACACATACCCACATGCATATCAATAACTTTAATGAAATTATCACTGAATATTACCGCCCATTGTAAAAACTTGTGAACAGATGAGAACACAGTTGAATGCTAATTGATATGTCTGTGTTAACTGAAATGAACGAATACGAAAGAAGAGAAATTTAATATAAAACAAAAGAATCCTTTTTTTTTCTCATTTTATTTCGAGGGATTTATAATTACATTTGCATACTTTTTCGAATTCATTCAGGTATTTATTTTAAATGATTTTTTAAAAAGAATATTGTTAAACTTTTATTATGTTTTTCTGTTGATATTCTTTCTTTTTTTTATTATTATTTTTAAGATCTCGTGATATTCTATAGGCCACCAACATATGTGTTGGTGAGTGTTTGTGTATCTCTTCATCAAAAGCTGTTTATATTTTTCTTTCTTTCTACCACAGTCAGTTTATAACTATCACACTCGACTAACCTTGGCAAAAATGATAGAGTTTGCACACTGAGAGTATGTTCACCTTGGGATTTTGTTTAGCAGTAAAGAAACTAATAACGAATAAGTCGTAAAACATTTTTTCATTTGTAGCTGAATATTCTGACTTTATAAAAGGTTACTTAAACAGACAAGATTAAATTATTCAGATTGATAGTATAATTTTTCCAAGCCATTCAAAGGAAACTATTATGGAATAATAATAATAATAATAATAATAATAATAATAATAATAATAATAGACACACATAAACTCCTATGGGACGTTGACATACACACGGATCGCCTAATCTTGGCCAAAAGACCAGATCTTTTAATAATCAAAAAATAAAAAAAGAGAATTTGAAAAATTGTCGACTTTGCTGTCCCAGCTGACCACAGAATAAAACTGAAAGAATGTGAAAAGAAGGATAAGTACCTCGATCTTGCTAGAAAATTGAAAAAACTAAGGAACATGAAGGTGACGATTATATCAATTGCGATTGGTGCTTTTGGCTCAGTAACTAAAGGGATTATCAAAGGGCCTAGATGACTTGGAAGTTAGCAGATGAGCGGATACCATCAAAACGACAGCATTATAGTGAACGGCCAGAATACTGAAAATAGTCCTGGAGACTTAAGGAGACTTGCTGTCACTCAAACTCCAGTGAAAAACCATCAGCTAATGCTGATGCGAAAAACTCTAAGGGTAATAATAATAATAATAATAATAATAATAATAATAATAATAATAATAATAATAATAATAATATGTAAGCCTTGCTTGAGAACTAAAAACTAGTTCTTTATAAGTAGAATTGTTTGTTCTATCTACCTATCAATCTATTTGAGCATTTCAAATTTCTTTTTATATCTATATCTAAATCTCTGTGGATTTGGGGATAAAAACATTACTCTTCTATCGATCTATCTGATTTTGTTGATAACTGTTGGGTATCACCCACGTTTTTCCACACAATGAACTAGTCCATCTGCCATATATAGCAGTAGCTACTAATACCAGGGCAGACTAGAAGGTGAAGAGCAGCTTCTTAGAGGAATAGTATTAGAGCGTTGGAGACGGGAGATCGCACTAGATCACCTTACTTGCTACCGTAATAACGGAAGCCAATACTATCGTTGGACTATATCTTTATTCTGTATTCACTAATCCTATGTTCTTGTCTACTAATAGTCTCTCTATTGTATATACTTTTTTCCTGAGAACATATCTCTATTTCCTCTCATATCGTGGGTTGTCCTTTATTTAATATTAGAAGCGTTCACTAACCAGAACGCAACAATAACTTTCTCCTCGGTTCCATCTTTTTACATCTCTGTATCAATCTATCCAGATATATTACTGCATCCTATTCTCTCTATGGATCGCCATCTATCAATCCCCCTAGGTCTGGTGATGATTATTTTACATTCTAAATTTCTTAATCAACCTCTCTGGATTTGTCTATAAGGAACTCACTTTTTTTTTTTATCTATCTATCTATCTATCTATCTATCTATCTATCTATCTATCTATCTATCTATCTGCATCTCTTTATAGTGTAATCGTTCACTCAGTCTGTTTATGTAAATCTATCAACCAATCTTTGTTGATAACAGTATGCATCTTTTTATGAATTCATATATATTTTTTCCTTTCATCTGCACATGTCTAGTTTTCTTTGATACCCCTTACACCAGGTTTTTACCATTGAGATTTAAGATGAGATATAGAAAAAAACAAAAAACAAACCAGAATTTTAGGATTTAATTTTTCAAGCTATAGACGCTGGAATTTGTGTGTGACGTTCTGAAGAGCAGTACTCAGAAGAAGCTCTAAGGCGTCATTGCCCTGGGCCGGCTATTTTCTTTCCTTTTATATCACATGACTGGATACTCTTCTGAATCGTCTCTTGTATAAATACAGGCAGCCATATTTATACATTTACAACGCATAACGCTAATTGAATTTAATATTCTTGGTTGAGGCACTGTTTTTATAAGTGCTTTAAACAGTTCTATTTAATAGCAACGTCTGTTGATGGATTCTTATCTAATTTGTGTCTTTGTTGTTTTTACATACAAAAGAGAAATAGAGTCATTATCTCATTTTGTTGTAGAGATCAGCTTATTATGTTTACCGTATCGACGCCTGTCGTAAACGATCTTATGAAGAAAAAAAAAAAAGAAAGAAAGAGAAATGAAAAGAAAAATCATGAAAATTGTATTCTTATTTGCAATAGATCTATTTTAGTTTACTGGCTGACATGAACATCACTGCTAACTTTTATGAGAGGTCCTTTAGCCGTAATCTTCGAAAAAATATTATCTATATTTCACCACACCAAATAATGGCAAAAATAATTAGAAAAACTAAAAGAAATAAAAATAAGATAAGAACAACGCCTGAAAAAAAAAAAAAAAAAAAGAAGCTAGATGAGAAAAATACAAGAATGCTGCATGCTGCTTTTTACAAATTCTAGAAGCAGAACAAACCAGTTGCTATACGGCCACTTAATTTTCATCCCACAAACCATCCATGTAAGACTAACGAGACATGCTGGGAAATAAAAACGAACTCATAAACAACATTCTTCTATGAACTACTACACATGGACACACCAAAGTTTACCTAACAGCAAAAACTTTCATTCATCAGCTCTGTGCTGACATTGGGTACCATCTTGAGGACTTATGAAGAGCTTTGACGGACAGGAAGGAATGACAAGAGAGAGAGAGAGAGAGAGAGAGAGAGAGAGAGAGAGAGATGATCATGATGAGGAGGAGGATCATCATCACCATCGTGGTGGTTGTGGTATCATTGTGTCTGTCCCCAAAATAATTTTAAAGTTTAGTTGTTTTAAAGATAAGTCGTTAAAAGAAAATTAAAAACAAACAACCAAATATCCTCCTCTTATCACCCCCCCAAAACAACACCGATTGACATAGTTGGCGTTTCTTTACTTATTTTAGCGCTAATCACGTATTTGAGAGAGAGAGAAAGAGAGGTGGGGAGAGTGATAGAAAGAGAGAGAGAGAGAGAGAGAGAGAGAGAGAGGAGAAGTGGATTTAGGATCCGCATCGGGTTGGCTGTCAGAAAACGAGTCTATATACGTAGTCGACACTCGGGTTCTTTTGTCTTTCGTGTATCTTTTATTCATGTTTATCATCTGGGCATTTTCCCTCTTAAAATTTTAATTGTCTTCAAACTATTCGCTTACAAATCATATGTATAGCCATATCTGGGGAGATGATTAAGTTAAAAGCAATTGAAACCAAAATTATAGGGTTTTGATGACTTTGTGAGACCATACCAAAAGCCTTTTTTAGTCAATCTATGTAGTGGCTTCATTTTTGTCCTCGCTTTCCTCTCAGTTGCTTTCTGTCCTTCCGGAAATAGTTAGTGGCATAAATAATTGATCTCCTCCCTAAACTCTGTGGCTTGGGTTTTCTGCATAATAGGTAGACATGTTATTGATCTATAGTTGCTCAGAATAGTTCCGTTTTAGGGATTTTTCAGAAACGGGATTTTTTTCCTTTTAGTTATTCATTCAGGTGTATTTTCTTTTTGTTGGCATCTACAAAATTAAAGCGCCAGCCTATCGTGGATGAACGTAAAATTTTAAAACGAGAATCGATGATGGCTCTCGTTGCCTGGCGATTTCTAATTCGGTACTTTTTTTTATGATTGCTTTAAGCAATTCCAAATATGTATCAACCTCAAAGCCTTCTTCAAGTCCTTGTAATTATGTTGGATACTGCGATGTACAAGTTCAGATACAAATACAAAGGCGAAAACAGGCAAATACAAATACAACATACAGGGGGACTTTGTTGTTCAGGTATGAACAGTTTATTGACTTCTGACTTCGGTTCTTCGACACGAGGAGAGAGACACAATTCTTAAAAGTCTTCCGTAAGAATACTGTACTAAACCCACCCACAACGTTCGGCACATCTCGTGGTGTTTAAGATCGCAATTCATCTCTGCCGGTAGAGATCCGAAAGACTCAACTCTTCGACTCAAGAGCCGAATCCCCAACTCTCAACTTTATGGCAGAAACTTAATTGTCTGCCCCCATGGTCCAATGTTAACTTTCAACTCTGTGTTTTTAAAATCCTCCGATTCTCAGCCCATCTCTTCTGGGCATGACGTCATCCACACTCCAGGCTTATTTCCTGTCTGGTGTTTATTATGACAATGGTGATTGTCATATTCTTTGCGCACAAGCGTAAAACTGTCCCCAATGGCTATGTAACTGAAATCTTAACCCGAATAGTTCAAAGCCCAACCAAACTGAATGATAAAATATAATTAAGGTAAACTGAGTGATATAAAAAAAAACATTCCTTACTTACATAACAATTGTCATCATCATCATCACGTCGTGCTGGTAGCACAGATATCCCTGACTCTCTCTCGCCACTTTTCCCTCTCGTTCATAACCTCTGGATGGTCTTCTGGACTACATCCCGTATCCTCACATAGTTGCTGTATGTATGTTCGTGCTAGTCATCCTGCTTTTGCTCGGCCATGTCTGGGGGTCCATAAGATTACATCACTTATGAGTTCGTTCCTGCTTCTCCAGCAATGTCCTGCATGTCTGGTTCGTCTAACTTGAATAGTTTTCGTGATAGGAGGCAGGTGGCCGTACAGTTGGTGTCTTGTGGGGTGTTGCCGCCAGGACTTGCTCAAGATTGCTCGCAGCATTCTTGTGTAATTGCCGTCTAACTTCTTCTCCAGCCGTTTTGTTAGAGTCCATGTAGTGCATCCATATAGCAGTATCGATGCGACCGCTGCCTGGAAGAAACTACGTTTCATTTTATCGGTTAGGTCTGATTTCCATATAATCGAGAGCCAATTGATAGCTGTCCATGCCTTCGTTAACCTCGTGTCGATGTCCTTTTCGGTTGATGCGATGCTGCTTGCTGGGTAAGTGAATTTGTCTACTAGTTTAAGAGGGGTTCCGTCTAAAGTGGAGATGTTTGATTATAGCACATATATTCCGTTTTGTGTGCATTGACATAGAGGCCTATGCCTGCAGCTGCTCGTTCCAAACTATGTAGTAGTGTTTCGGCTTGGTTGGGTGTATTTGCCAGTATCGCGATGTCATCGGCGTAGTCGGCGTCGGAAATTGTTTTTGCGGGGGTACCTTCTGCTTCTTTTCTTTGTGTGGGGGCTCCATAATCAGAGAGAACGGCTTTGAGCTGACAAAGAAAAAATAATAACAATTGTATTTCTGTATTATTTATCAATTCGGCCTTTATCTTATGTTATTTCTATTCACACTCTGGCCTGGAGTGTTAGCACCTGATAGAATCCTATTTGTGGAACAAATAGAACTAAACTATATGCTTATGCTAAACCGAATTGTTTGAAATAGAACTGTTCATCATCATCATCATGTCGCGTCATCAGTACGGATATCCCTGACCCTTTCTTGCAACCATTCTCTATCGTCCATTGCTTACGGCAAGTTTTCAGGACTACATCCCGTATCGGCACAGAGCTGTTGTTTATAGGTTCAAGCTGGTCGTCCTGCCTTTCCTCGTCCATGTGAAGGGATCCACAGGAATACGAACTCATACGTGATGTACTCCTGTGAATGGAACTGTCATTATGTATAAAAATAGAATTGGCATTAAATAACCAACAATGGTTGATATGCCATAAAAACCAAACCAAACCAACCAACCAACCAACCAACCAAAGAAACCTTCGTATTCACTAATTTTCGAGTCAACTCCAACAGTTCCGCTTGTATTCTAAATTTTCAAGTTTGTTTTGTAGCATATTATTATTATTATTATTACTGATTAGGTCATTGGACGAGTGGTTGGAGTGTTTTCCAATGGTTCGAGAGACATGGGTTCAATCCCAGGTCGCGTCATACCAAAGACTTCAAAAATGGTACTTGACACCTCCTTGTCTAAGACTCAGCTATATAAGGTAGGTATCAAGAGTAAAGTGGAGCAATCCAGGGAAAGGAGTAGCGCCCTCCTCTACACCTCGGTGTAGTAGCTATTGAAAAGGGAGCCTTCTGGTCGCCCTCGACTACGGTCGCCAACTTTACTTTACTTATTATTAGCCAGCAAATGACTATAATCAAATCGAAATATAATCAGATAAGTTAGAGTGATAGACAGGATACTTGAAACCATGAAACTGTGTATAAATTATTTGTAGTAGATGTAAATGCTTGTTATATAACGGTGTGCAAAACAATCATAAGAAACAACTACACAATAAATGTAAATGTACAATAAAAGCAATTCCTTATTATTCCCTAAAATAGATATGTTTTAAAATCATTCATATTCGATAAGACCGTGTGCACACACATATATATATATACATATATATATATATATATATATATATATATTAGTTTTTATAAATATTTAATAGCATGGATACTTATTTACGACCACTGGTTTCATATTGTCGTATGAAGACAGTCATCAGGCAGAGAAAAAAGATATCTGAGAAATCGAAAAAAAACGAAAAATACCGTCAAAAGAATTTTGACTTTGGGATTGTCTATAACACTTTTTGTGTGCATGCCTCTGTGTGTGTGTGTGTGTGTGTGTGTGTGGATTATATTTGTGTATTATTGTGTGTAGTCGTACATGTGATCGTTAATATCTGTGTGTGTATGATGATACGTGTGTCTCGGAGCAGATTTGAAATTGTCTGCTAAATGTAAGTGTGGCGAAGTGTAGCGGAAATCGTGGGACTGACTGGGGTTTGGGTGAATAACAAATCTTTTTGCATAGTGTCACGTGATATCCCACGGAGACGATAGAAATAAGATTAATACTATCCTCCCGTTGGAATGAACAGTGGTAACCCGTCAAAAAAGTGACCGTTAAGAAAGAATGTAGGTCACAGAGGGGATATCAACAGATGTTGGTACTTAGTAACCTCAGGTCGACGGACACCAGGGGGGAGGAAGAGAGAAGCCAAATGATTGGCTGGGACCCCAAAACGGAAGTGGGGACTCCTTCCCGTCAGCGGAAATAGAAAAGTAAAAAAGTCAGTTATTGGAAGGGGCTCGTGACAGACAGACCCATAGCCATTTACTCCGGGTGAAGAAGACAAAAACATATCTTGGACACGAGGGACCCAAGTTCTTCAAGCCAGTGTTAAAAATAGCATAAAGTCTATTAGCCCGTGAAAGAAGAAAGATTCTCCAGTGGAACCCCGTCGAAAAATAAGATAAGTAACTTTGGGGCTATTTCTCCTTTATACCAAATTTTGTATACTCTCTATCTCTCTCTCAATTTGAAGAAACGAAAGAACAGAATAGAAGAAAGACATTTATGTCCGTGGACTGTTCAATTCATTATACATATTTGACACTTTGAAAGTGTATCTCTTTGTATAGTAAAGGATTCATGTATTTTTATGTTACCACGTGGTCTAAGTTGTTCTTTGCAGTTCTGCTACGAATTTGTTGTGTTACTTCATGCTTCCTTTTCAGCTTCTATTCGCCTTATGTTATCTTGCTTAGAATTGTCCTATTAATTCCTTAAAAATATCACACGGGAAACTGGAGTTGCCGACTACTACAATATAGTATTATTACGACTAAAACCTATAGATCCATATCTTCTGTTGTCTGGGGGAGGAAGTTTAGTGGCCTTGGTGGGTATGTGGATAGTGTGAAATTTGGAACCCCTTGCCAGCGGCGTCAGTCTGGCCCTAAATTAATCCCTCACGTAATATGCCAGGTCTTATATGCCTGAGAGAAAAACTCTGAACGAGGACTTATTCTATAAGGGATCAAATGCCAACCTGCCCCGTCTTCACACGTGCGAAAATAAAGTCCCGTTTTGGGATTTTAGTCAGTTTGCCGTCACAATAGTGATGATTTTAACTAAGGAACAAATTATCATCATCATAGTATTATGAACAAAAATGAATTTTTTGATTTGACATGTAAGTAAAATAGACGAAAACGGATGCTGGATATATAACTTAAGAATAATATGTGAGATGGGAATATCATGGTGTTAAGATATGTGATATTCCATGGAGTATTGTGCAATGTTAGTATTGATATTTTGGAATATGTTCTGTGTTAAATTGCGATAATAATTTGTATTAACTTTCTGTATTGTATTAATGTAATATTATGTATAAGTTATTGTAATTCATGATGGTATGTACGTAAGGAATATGGTAAATATAGTGTATTAAGATGTTACAATGATAATTTGTATATATATATATATATATATATATATATATATTTCAAAATAAATAGGATCACTAAGATATTTGCATTTTTTTAGAATTATTTATTTCATTCTCAAATACGTGTGTTTCCAGCTTGTTGCTTTCGTCAGAGAGCCTCTGTGGCACCCAATGAGACGCGAACTCTCTCGTGTAGGTTTGTTATTCGAATGTTTTTTAGGTTTTGTATCGATTTATATAGAGGTCACTGTCATATGTAAGATTTCTCTTCCTCGTCCCTTTCTATTTTTTAGAGTGTGTCAAGTAGTCTGTCTTTACCCCAATTAGTCTTTGATATTTGATATATCATAAATGTTTCATTGTATTACTCTGGGTCATTGTGTGTGTGTGTTGGGAGTTTAGTTGATATGTTATAGAGTTCATAGGTAATTTTTTATATCAAAGTGGTTTAGAATTCCAATGGCAGTTATTTTTTCTTCTGTGTGTTTGTGTATTTGTTCCTCTCTCTCTGTGTGTGTGTGTGTGTGTGTGTGTGTGTGTGTGTGTGTGTGGTTTTGGCTTGATTGTTCCTGGGTGTGTGGGTATAATTTCTGTATGTGTGGGTATAGTTTCTGACGAAGGCCACATGCTGGAAACATAAATGTATGTAAAAACCAAATTAATAGTTTAAAAAAAAAAAGAAAGAAATTTCCTAGTGGACCAGTTTATTATTGAATTATTAAATTTTTTTATCCAAAAAACTTTATGCATACACGCACACACACCACACTCACACACACACACACACACACATATATATATATACATAATTGTAAAAAAATCAACTTACTGAAAATATGGCGATTAGTTTTTTTTCAGCCCCTATTTATTTCAAATTTATTTCAGCCATTTATAAGAGCAACAAACCACTTTAGATATCCATCATACGATGCAGAGAAAAAGTGATTAAAAAATATTCTTTTAATGGATTATAATTCGTTTAAAAAACGAATAAATGATAAGATAAATAAAGAGTGGGGACAAAAATATAAGCTAGAAGTTGATGTTAAACCGTATGTAATGTCATTGTCTAGTGTCATGTATCTTTATGTATGAGAAAAAACTTAACAGGATCACAGAACATTGAGCAGCTAAAATCTTGTCCGTAAATTAACCTATTTTATTCTAAGAAAAAAATGTCTATTAATTTTATAAAGGAAAACGTGAATCATTCCCAACTCATCTTCTTTGGATATTAAATATATATACACAAAAATTACTCTACATATGTTATTCTATAATATATATATATATATATATATATAAAGCAACCACGCAAAAAATTGTAAATATCAACGTACAATAAACCCAATTTCTTAACCTCTTGGCATAAAATGACCTTAGTTTGGCATTTCGTTAATATCAATCAATCAATAAAGAAAGCTAGGAATATATCTTAAAGTCTTATTCCAGGTTTTAGATATAATAAACAGTAATTTCATTACATTCCGTCATAAATCGACTATTCTAGAAACTCGAAATCTAACAAATGCTAAAGCAAAATTTGAGCCGGGGTCACTGATTCAATTTTTAAAAGCTAACTAACGGGCTTTGCGCTTATAATCATTATTTACTCCTTGAGAGTTTTTCATATTAGAGTCAGTTGGTGGTCTTTCACTAGAATTTAAGTGACATCAAGTCTCCTCAAATCTCCAGGACTCTTCTCAGTATTCTGTCCGTTCTCAAAAATGTAGTAACTTGGATGGTCTCCACTCGTCCCCTTATTTCCAAGTCCTCCCGTCTCTTTAATAATCTTTTAGTGACTGTTCTAGAAGCACCAATTATGATGGTATAATTGTCACTTTCATGTCTCACAGTTTTTTCAGTTCCCTAGCAAGGTCCAGGTACTTATCTTTCTTTTCACAATAAAGCCACAATTTTGCAAGTTCTATTTTTTGTTGGATATTATAAGATCTGGTTTTCTGACACACATAAACTCCCAAAGGAGTTTATGTGTGTCATTTTCCAGGACGGATCCTGAGTTGTGCGTATACCATTTGTTCGTATGGTCAAAATTTCAATTTCTTGCACAATTCCCAGTGGATCACCTTATCCACCCTGTCATGTCTAGTCTTATACTCATTCTGTGTTAATTTGCTGCATTCGCTTATTATGTGATTGATCGTTTCTTCTCTATCACCGCATAACTTTTATTTGCTCTTTTGTTGCATCTTATCTATTCTCGCTTTGATATGATTGGTTCTTATGGCATTGTTTTGTGCTACTATTAGGAGGGATTCAGTTTTTCTCTGAAGGTGTCATTTTCTTAGACACATCCATGTTTTCTCCTGTGAGATGTCGCTTATTAGCCATTTAAAATGCTCATAGAGTTGTTTTTCTTTCCATTTTTATTTTATAGTTATTGTCGCTCCATTGGTCTTCGTGATGTCAGTATCATTGTTGGTGGGTGTAATGAGTCCTTCTCTACGCTTCTCTATGCAGTCTTTGAGTCGTTGTAACGATGTGTCAACGCTGTCTTTAATGCTGCAAAGTCCTCCTCTTCCCTCCTTTCTTCATACATATAATCTGTCAATGTCATCTCTAGGATGTAATGCTTTATGGATGGTCATTAATTGTCTTGTTCTTTAGTCTATTTGCTTAAGTTCTCGGGTCTACTTTAAGAATGGTTCCGAATATCTTACGAGGATACAGCCCAGATATTTATTCCTTTGATAACTTTTCTGCTACATAGTTTAGTAGCTTTCTGATTCTGAGATACTCTTTCTGATTTTTTTCTTTCATCTCCGCTTGTTTGATGGTGTAAGCTTCAAAAATACCCAAGCATTTGTGGTTTTCCTTTTCTTTGAGCGTTCAAATTTTGTCTTGATTTGGCATTTCCATTCCATCCATCAGGTGTCATTTACTGCTTTTCATTACTAGCATGGCACGTTTTTTATGCTAAATTCCATCCCAATGTCCTGACTATATATTCTCACTGCGTGTATTAGACTTTCCAGTACTTTTTCATTTTCGCAAACAGTTTTATGTCGACTAGGTACATTAGGTGATTGATCTTTTCCTGCTATTTACTAAGTTTGTATCCGGCTGTGCATTTTCTGATTTTGTGGTTAAGTGGCATCATCACAATTAAAAGTTGTAACGGTGATAGTGCATATCCTTCGAATATACCTCTTTGGAGCTTCCCTTCAGCTAAACTTCTCTCTCCTGCTGTCATTTCAGTTTTCAAGGTTTTCATGGTTCTCTCGATAAAGTTTATGACTTCATCTGATATTTTGTACACTTTCAAGCAGTTTATTATCCAGATTTGCAAGCCTATATCATATGACCGTTTTGTAGTGAATCCGTCTGGTTTTGCTCTGGTTGACGATGTGCTTATCTATGTAGAGTAGCTCTTCTGCACCTCTGTATCCTTTGCGGAATCCTTTCTGTTCTTCAGGGAACAATCTGCAGCTTGTTAGCGAGCAGTAAATCTCTTCCCTTATTTGTACTGTGGATATTTTCCACATAATCGGTAAGTAGGTTATGGGTCTGTAGTTATTTGGGGCAGTTCCTTTGAGGGGGTCCTTTTGAATCAATGTGGTATTTCCTTTGATCATCCATTCCGGTATGTGTGCTTCTCATGGGCTTCTGTTCAGTTTGAATGCTAGTCTGTCGGGAATGGAGGTGAATTTCTTGAACCAAAATCAATGTATTGCATCATGGCTGGGCGTTTTCCAATTTGATATTTTTACAATTGTTCTGAGTAAATCGCACTAGAGTTTGAGTGACAGCAAGTCTCCTCAAGTCCCCAGGACCCTTCTCAGTA
Organism: Sepioteuthis lessoniana; assembly: GCA_963585895.1. Lineage (NCBI taxonomy): Eukaryota > Metazoa > Mollusca > Cephalopoda > Myopsida > Loliginidae > Sepioteuthis > Sepioteuthis lessoniana. Next base: position 91,564,553 of record OY757914.1, on the reverse strand, counting down.
TTCTGACTAATTTGAATAATGCAGTAGTTTTGATAGGCTCCACTTGTCCTGTTATTTCCAAATCCTCCAGTCTGTTAATCAATTCTTTAGTGACTACCAAGAACACCAATTACAATTGGTAAAATCGTCACTTTCATGTTCCACAGTTTTTTAATTCCTAAGCAAGTTCCAGGTACTTATCTTTCTTTTCACTGTCTTTCAGTTTTATTTTGAGGTCAGCCGTGACAGCAAAGTCCACAATTCTGCAAGTTCTATTTTTGTTGTTGTTGATTGTTATAAGATCTAGTCGTCTGGCTGAGATTAGATGATCCGTTTGTATCTCAAAATCTCCTAGGAATTAGTGCGTCTCATTTTCAAGGGTAAATGCTGAGTGGTGTACATTCCATTTGTTTGTATTGTCACATTTAAATTTCTTGCACAATTCGCAGTGGATCACTTTACCCACCCTGTCGTGTTTAGTCTTATACTCCTTCTGTGCTAATTTGCTGCATTCGCTTATTATGTGATTGATTGTTTCGTGTCTATCTTCACATCCTACATCTATTGTTTTGTTGTGTCTTATCTATTCTCACATTGCTATGGTTAGTTTTTATGGCATTGTTTTGTGCTGCTATAAGGAGAGATTCAGTTTCTCTCTCAAGGTTTCCTTTTTTTAGCCACGCCTACATTTTCTCGTGTGAGATGTCACTCGTTAGTCTCTCAAAATGTCAACAGAGTTGTTTTACTTCCAACTTTTGTTTTCTAGTTATTGTCGTTCAGCTGGTCCTTGAGTCATTAGTATTGTTTCTGGTGGTTGTTATCTGTTTTCCTCCGCTCAAAAGACCGCTCAGTTGGATTTTGATGTGTATTAGTTAGAAGCGTAAGAACTGAACAGAATCCTCTACTATTTTTTGCTCGATTATTTAATTCATTCGATTTATTTTCCAGAAATTCTTTATTGTTGTAAAGCAAAAGTGGAAAAGGCAAAAGTGATGTTCTATCGACTCGAACTCTTGGACACACCAGAATTGTGTGGCAAAGAAAAACGTACTTATATCAGCTCTGTGCGGACACTGGATGCAGTTTAGAGGACTCGTCGAGAGTACTGGTTAATTGGGTTAGATGGTGAAAGAGAGTGCTATTAGCACGACTTGATGATGATGATGATGATGATGAAGTATTTGTGCTAATGGCTAAACAATCTGTAAATCATTAAGAAAGGTAGGTATATTTTCAAGTCTTTTTTCTTGCTCAGGTATATCCTTTCTTTTTTTTTTCCATTGGAGACAGTTAATAACTTCAGACCTTTCGCTCACCAACCCACTATGCTACATATTCAGCCACATGAACTTCAAGTGATATTTCTAAAATAAACCAACGCTGTAATATTTTTGTCTTTTTTAAATCCCTTTCTCCTCACTTGTTATAATTAAATTTGGCAAAGAAGATGAATAATATCTCCGACGTCCCTTTGTTAATTGACACCTTCTATTTTTGCAAAGTTCTTCGTGTGATACTAATGGGATTACAAGACAATTTCATGCTCTTGCGATTTCTTACAGTAGGAAGACATTTAATGTAGGGGACAACATTCTGCAGCTTTTACAGAACGCCCGTGCAGACCCCACTCCAAAAGACTCTGTCGAATGACTTATTAAGTTAAGCGCGAGTATCATTATAATGACAAAGACTATTGTTTCTTCATAACATTCATTTTGATTTCATGAAGAACGAGGTCTTGGTTAGGGTTTGATAATTTGAAAAAAAAAAAAGGACATGCTATGATGATAATGTTCGTGACGATATTTATGATGTGGTGTTTACTTTTTCTATTGTCTTTTAACAACGTATTTACCCAAATATTCTACCCCGGGTAAGAAGTGACAAAGGATCAATTTTAAGTGAGTACACGTGGTTTGAATTCAGAGTTTTCCTTCTAGTTTGGTTGACAAACAAAAAATAAGGAAAACAATCTGCTCTATCCTATTTACCAACCCCCTCCGCTCGGGCAGGATATGACACAAGGTCAATTTTTAAGCGGAGTTTAACAAGTTTGAATTCAGAGTTTTCCTTCTCATAGACTAGTTGCCTCACCAAGGCTGAAGAACACCAGTCTGCCCTACTATTTACCCATAGCTGGAGGGAGAATAATTGGATTCATACCTTTCCCAAGGGTATTAGTGCAATGTGAAATGCAATCAGTCTCGTCTAGGATTTGAACTCGTGTCGCCGTGTCTATTTCCTACGACGATAACCATTACACCGCGGACAATCTGCTCTATTGTTTAACTATTGGTGGGGAGGAGATGAATTCATACCTTTCTCAAGATGTACTATAGCCACAATTAACGCCATGAGCGAAATAGACATATAATGTTCATAACGATAGAACATATAAAGAACATAGGAATCTCGAAATTCGAAAACACGTAACGACTTCTCGTTCATGTACGGAACTTTTTTTTATTAACTTTGAGTTAAAGGTTTCGATGCTGTCTTATTTATTTGTCCCACATCTCGAATGGCCCCCACAGGGCGCAAGTACGCCTCACGTCTGCGAGCTCCGAAAGTCGATCCTCCTCGTTTGGCGTCAAGTTTTCAACTCACTAACTTTCTTCAAACTTCCACAAACCTCTGCACGCTTCCGGTGCGCTACGTCACTCACACTCCGTCACTCGTTTCGGCTCGGACTATTGTGACACCTTCGTCCGCCCGCGCCCGCCCGCGTTAACACCTGCATCAATGTTTGCACCTAACTAACCCATGTACTGAGCCGAAAGGTTCTCAGCCTAACTAAATCCAAAGGCATGAACCGAAATGCCTCGGCCATTACGTTACAAAGAGCATTAGAGTGAAATATTGCATAAACAGCCTTGTCTAGAATTTGAACTCGTATCGCTGATTCCATTTTTTATGATGATAAATATTTCACAAAAAAAAATTTTGTTTGATAAAAATAATGTATGCGGATATATTAAAAGTTCCTTTTTTTTTTCTCTCGACATTATTGCAATTGGGCTATGATTTGTCCATGGATATATCCTTTCTTAATCGTTTTGAAAATATAATTTTACGTCTTGGTTGGTTGTTTGGTTGGTTGGGTTTTATCACATATCAAACTTTGTAGGTTATTTAACGCCAAATCCAATTTAATGAAAAAACGAGGCGCATACGATAAGTTTCCAGACTTTTTTTTCGTATGGGCACTTTTATTGATAGTACACACATGAAACTCAAGTCCCCTTCGAAGTAATCTCCTCCGAGTGCAATGCACTTGTTGTACCGTTCCAACAACTTCTGGAAGGTCCCATGGAGGTCCTCTTGTGTGAGCGTGTCAATGACCTTCGTCACACCCTCTTTTATCTCCTCAATTCTCTCATAACGACAGCCTGTGAGCGAAGGGAAAAAGCAAAATTTCACAGAGAGCAAGGTCTCGACGATAGGGAGGCTGAGGAGCTATCTTGATGCGTATCTTGGTCAAATAATCTGTGACAAGGATGGAGTTGTGGACTGGTGCATTGTCCTGGTGGAAATGCTACTGAGCCGATTTGAAGAGTGCTGGCCTCTTCCTTAGGAATCTCTTCCTGAACTCCCTTAAAGCCTCGACATAGTAACCCTAACCCTAACCGTTTGGCCAATCAACTGTGGTGTATTGACTTCCTTACTCCTCCCATACCTCTCATCATCCCTCACAAACTCCCTGCCTTCCTTGAATCTCTTATGCCACGCAAAAATTGATGCTCGATTCATGCAAGATGGTCAAAAAGCAGTCTGAAGCATTCCATACGTTTCTGTGGCATTTTTCCAAGTTCAAAACAGAATTTTATTGCATATCGTTCTTCTAAAGTGTCAGACTGCATTTTTAAATTCACCAGCTGTGACAATCAGGCTTTAGTAGGGTGTATTCCAATTGCTGCTGTAGCTGTTCATTTGAATCTGAAATCATAGAAATTGGTCAGTCATCTCATCAGATATATAGCTATTACATAGTGAATTCTCAAGAGTCTTCGACATTTTAAATGCCCATACGGAAAATGTCTGGAAACTTATCGTATGCACCTCGTAGTTCTATTTCAAACAATACAGTTTAGCATAAGTACGCAGTTTAATTGTGAAAAACAATTTTATTTCAAGAATATTCAGTTTAGTCAAACAGGTCTACAGTTAAATGTCAAAACAGTTCGATATTAAACTATTCAGTTTTGTGTAAGTAGAGTTTCAATTAATTCAGTTTAGCAGAATCACGCAGTTTAAATGTAAGTACGGTTTAATTGTCAAAAACTTTTCTATTTGAAGCTATTCAGTTTAGAAAAACAATTCATAAGTATGCCGTTAATTATCTTTAACCCATTGATAGGGCCCTTCAAATGCTACCACGCTGGGCCATAGTGGATCTGGGAGCAAGGGCAATAAAGGGGTGCTCCGCATTCCTCTCAGCACCAGTATTACTTACTGGAACCACACTATCAGATTGTTTAGTGTCATATCCAGGACACTCATTGGATGGGAGTGTTACCCCTCTGCAGAGGTGCAGTCAGTGTATTCTACAGCCCAAGCCGACTGGGCAATATACAGAGTTAAATGTCAAACAGTTTTATTTCAGATAATTCAGTTTAGCATAAGTACACAGTTTAGACGTCAAAACAGTTCAACTTCGTTTACGTCTTGGTATTTTTGAAACCACTTCAGAAGGAAGTTTAGTATAAATATAGTTTCAGACTATGTTCTTCAGCCTTGGTGAGGCAACTAGTCTAGGAGAAGGAAAACTCTTAATTCAAAGCTGTTAAACTCCACTTAAAAATTGACCTTGCGTCATATCCTACCTGAACGGAGGGGTTGGTAAATATGTATAAATATAGTTTCTTGTTTACACACAGTTAAACGTCAAAACAGTTCCATTTCAAACAATTCAGTTTAACATAAGTACGTAGTTTACATGGCAAAACATGTCTATTTCAAGCAGTTTAGCTTAGCATAAGTACGCAGTTTAAATATCAAAACAGTTCTATTTCAAGTAATTACGTTTAGCATAAGTACACAGTTTAGTTCTATTTGACCCATAGATATGACTCTATCATGTGCCACCACTCTGGGTTAGGGCGGACTTGGGAACGATGGCAATGAAGGGGTGTTCTGCATTCCCCAAGCTCCAGCATTAATGGAACTTCACCATTAGACTGCTCAGTGTCATATCCAGGGCACTTGTTATTGGTGTGTGAAGGGTCCTACCTCTCTGTGGAGGTGCAGTCGGTGGGGAAAAATTCAATTTAGTTATAACTATTTGTTAGCGCACAATTTGAATGATTTCAAGTATTGGATCTAACACCAATAGTTTTATTCGTTCGCAGTTAAATAGTTTCAATAATCGCTATCTAACATCTGTCAGTTGTTTGCATCAAGTTAAATATTAAGCACTTCTATTTTATCTTTAGATGGCACCCTAACAAGTACAACCACTCCGGGCCAGAGCGAACCTGGAATAATTGTTATGAAGCGGTAAACAACATTTCCCAAAGCTCCTGAGGTGGAGTCTCTTGATCAGCTAATTTGGTATCATATCTAGGACAATCGTTGGAAGTGTGGGCTTACTCAGCTGAAATGAAATCGGCGAATTTTACAGCCCTAGCCTACTTATCTGCGGCGTGGGTGTCCTCATGGTGTAATGGTTAAAGCGATGGACTGTGGAATCGTAGTAAGTGTCCAAACTCCAACCGCGGTATTACGTTCACTTTCGGACAAATACCTTTGGGAAAGGTATGAACCCCCTTATCCTCCTAGCTATGAGTTAAATAGTACGACTACTGGTCATCTAGAAGGATGACTTTGGCATTAAATAACCAAAAAAGGTTGATATACCATTAAACAAAGAAAACAATCCAAGTTGCCGAATTGAAATGGGTTTAGCTTTTGTTTATATCCTTTTTGAAAACGTCAATGAATTCTTTTTATGAACCCAGAAATATAGTTATTTCACTTTGGCATTGAAAGTATTTTCCCACAATCTTTGCCAAAATAGTTTACAAACAAAACAAAAGAAATTAACTAATAAAGAGGTACAATATTTGAATAACACCAACACACACACACACGCACACATATATATATATATATATAGAGAGAGAGAGAGAGTGAGAAATGGTAGATTTTGGTAAATCTGACAAGATAAGGAAAATAAGTGGAAAGTGGTTAAACCAGATACTGACAACTGATTTAGCCATGAAATTACGTCTTTATTTTTTTCTGAAGTTCATAATTGGAGGAAATAGAAAATTAAATTTTATTTATCAATTTGTTCCAGTGCTGAACTTTAGAAAAAACCGTCATTCTGGAGAGGTCTTTTTTAAATAAAGACGAAATATCATTGCTAAATTCGTTGTCAGTGTCTGGTTTATATAATTTTCCTCTTATTTTTCTCATATATATCTGTGTGTGTGCGTGTGTGTGTGTAAAAGGTGTAATGGTTACCATTGTAGGAAATGGAGTCGACGAATAGAGTTTGAATCCTGGAAGAAGATATTTGCATTTTCACATTGTGTTAATACTCTTGGAAAGATATGAATTCAATTATTCTCCCTTCAGCTATTGGTAAATAGTAGGGCAGATTATGCTTTCGTTTTGTAACCGCTGTAAGAGAAGGGAATCTCTGCATGCAAACTTGTTCAACTCTGCTTAAAAACTGACCTTGTATCAGATCCCGCACGTAGGGAGAGTTTGAATCATTTATATATATATATATATATATATATATATATATATATATATATATATATATACATTTGTGTGTGTGTGAGGGGGGGTTTCTGTGCTTGTGGACTTAATAAAAAGATTGTAACTTATCTGCGAAGCGTAGAATTTGCGGACTGTATCCCCTGTAGAGAGGTAAGACCAGCCTCGTTCCAAAAAAGCAGTGTTCTTTGTAGGACATTTACATTGTATCTTATTGCGAGACTTCTGTTCTGGAGCTTTGGGGTGTCACAACTCCATCGTCTACTTGGACCCGGAGTGGTAATACCATATATGGGTCAAATATACCTGTTCACAACTTATACTTATTCGACTGTTTGAAAAAAAAACTCTTATGTAAATATGAACGGGTAAATAATGTGGTCCTCTAACCTCAGTCAATCAATATAAAGATTGTTATCGAAGATTGAGAAACATATAGAGAAACATGTCAAGATGGCCTAAATCTGTTGGTAAAAGATAACTCCAAACGGTAGACATGCCGTTAAAATCAACCAACCAACCAACCAAGTCTTTAGGGGCTAGAATAAGACAAAGAAAGAAAGAGTGAAATGATGAAAGAGGAAACAGAGAAATCACAATAGATATGACCAGCTTGACTTAAAGGAACCGATGATAAAAAAAGAAAGAATTGATTTATTGATTGATTTTAACGACAAATCAACCCATCAAGAGTAATTTCATGCCTCGAGGTCAGGGAATCGCATTTATAGTACGTTCACATATTTTTTGTGTAGTTACTTCAACAGAATTCTATTTCATACTAATAATTTTTAGTTTTCTTTCATACACAGGACCCTAACAGATACTACAACATCACGTCGGAGAGGACCAAGAGGCACTTCACATTCACCATAGTTCTTGAACTGAAACCTCAGCACAAGATGTAATTTAGAGTCAGACTCAAGCTATACCTTTTTTGTGATTTCCTGCTGGACAAAGGAGGAAAGAGAATTAAGAAATTTCCATGTTTGGATATAGAGGAAGCGAGATATTTTGCTGCTGCTATCCTTACGGTGAAGCATGTTAATTTAATTTTCTGCATTGTATTCATTTACCTATGTCTATTTTTATAGAGATTGGTATAGTATAGAGAAAAATAAATATATTTTAGCAGTAGGTAACGGACATATTGATGTAGCCACGTATATTGACAAATTAGTTTGCGAAATTAGTTTGGTAATTATCACACTGCGGCAGGCATGCGTTTATAGAATTCTAAAAATACTTCGATGCAAGCCACGAGACCGAACGACCGACACATACTGTGTGCAAGACGAGAAATGGTAAAATGTATTTAGCCAATGGTTAAGAAAGAATATAGGCTGGTAATCGAGTATGTTTTGTTTAGTCTCTTTTTTAATGGCATATCAACCTTCGTGAGTTATCTAATGCCAAAGCTAATCTTGTAGAAGAACGGTAGTGGTACTATTTAACCTCATAGTTGGGAGAATAAGAAGGTTCATGCCTTTCCCAAGATTATTAGTCCGGAAGTTGAACATTACAGCACGATTGGAGCTCGAACACGCTTATTACGATATCACAGTCCAGCACGTTAGCCACTGAGCGTAAGAGACTCCCCCAATTAGAATGCACAAATATCAAGATACGAGGTGCATACGATAAGTTTCCAGACTTTTTTCGTATGGGCATTTAAAATTGTCGTAGACTCTTGAGAATTCACTATGTTATAGTTATTCATCTTATGAGATGACTGACCAATTTCTATGATTTCAGGTTCAAATAAACAGTTACAGCAGCAATTTGAATACACCCTACTAAAGCCTGATTGTCACAGCTGGTGAATTTAAAAATGCAATCTGACACTTTAGAAGAACGATATGCAATAAAATTCTGTTTTGAACTTGGAAAAAGGCCACAGAAACGTATGGAATGCTTCAGACTGCTTTTCGACCATCTTGCATGAATCGAGCATCAGTTTTTGAGTGACATAAGAGATTCAAGGAAGGCAGGGAGTTTGTGAGGGAGGATGAGAGGTGTGAGAGGAGTAAGGAAGTCAATACACCACAGTTGATTGGCCAAAAGGTTAGGGTTAGGGTTAGTATGTTGAGTTTTTAAGGGAGTTCAGGAAAGGATTCCTAGGGAAGAGGCCAGCACTCTTCAGATCGGCTCAGTGGTATTTCCACCGGGACAATACCCCAGTCCACAACTCCATCTTTGTCACAGACCAAGATGGGCATCAAGAAAGTTCCTCAGCCTCCCTATCATCGAGACCTTGCTCCCAGTGACTTTTGCTTATTCCCTAAGCTCAAGGAAAAACTTAGAAGCCGTCGTTATGAGGCAATTGAGGAGATAGAAGAGGCTGTGACGAAGGTCATTGACAAGCTCACACATGAGGACTTCCATGAGGCCTTCCAGAAGTTGTTGGACCGGTACAACAAGTGCATTGCAGCCGGAGAAGATTACTTCGAAGAGGACTAGAGTTTCATGTGTGTACTATCAATAAAAGTGCCCACCCGAAAAAAGTCTGGAAACTTATTGTATGCACCTCGTATATTACTGATAATTTTTCTCTTAAGTTATTAATTATCTTAAGGAACCCTCATTGGCAATTAAGAATGTTACGTTTGATTCCGTTTCTTTGCTTTATGGCATATCAATCTGCTTGGGTTATTTAACGCCAAAGCCACCCTTCTAGAAGAACAGTCGCGGTTCAATTAAACTCTTTGCTGGTGGTAAAAGGGGATCCGAACCATTCTCAACAGTATTAGTCTGAACGTAATAGCGCGACTAGAGTTTGAACTTGCCTACTTTAATATTGCAGTCCCGCACGTTAGCCACTACGCAATTGGTATTTCTCCTAATCCTGTCGGAATTATAAGGTAAAACCTGTTCTAGGGTTCAGAGAACACATTCTTTTCTCCCTTGTTACAAATATCTTATTGTTTATAAAAGAAAAAAAAAGAATGTTCCGCTTCCTTAATGACTGTTTAAAAAAATCACAAATCTGTTTTTTCGTTCATTTCCGCCTCTTATCCTGTCACGATGCCCTTCATCTTCTCAAATACCTAAAAAAAAAAAAAAAAAAAAGGAAAAAAAATCATCGCTTAAATAATAAACAAAAGGTTTTATTTCTATTGTGCGCATGCGCAAAACCAGAACAGGAACATTTTTTTTTCCTTTCTAACACATATTTTACTCATTGCAGTGATTTACTCGTTATTTGACAAGGCCCCGGATAACATTTATTATTATTATTATTATTATTATTATTATTATTACGTCAAAGAAAAATGAGAAAATGCGACTGGGTGTGACTGTTCATTATATCCAATTCCAAACCACCATCTTGAAAAAGAAAAAAGGCCAATCCTGCCCATACATATATTTCAAGCTTTTCATTAGCCCCACCCTCAAGCTTTCAAATGAAGAAAACATAAATGCCGAATCCTTTTTCTCGTGCCGAAAACTAATCTCATATTTTGGCTGAAGAGCTCTTGCATAGCCCATTAGCTAGAGCGTGAAACAGGAGACTGAGGAATGTGAGGTTTTGTTACAAGTAGGGTATTAATGAAAGACCCATTACTCTAAAACCAACAAGGTTCTCAATTTCTTTTTGCTGATAAGTGCTGCCATCGTTCGTTGGTTCGAAGGTTGGAGAGAAGACGGAAGAATTTCAGGATCTGTTACCCCATTTGGGATCACTAAAAAGATCGTTAGATCTAAAGTCGGTTTCTTGAAAGTCAACGGGGCCTCATTTTATGATAAACGCAGCGATCGATCATTGGAAAGAGCGTAGAATAAGTGTCTTTTTTTTTTTCTTTTTTTCATTCGGATTACATCCATTTGGGTTGGCCATTGGCAAGAACATAAAGCCAGAGATTGAAAAATGGGGATTGTGGAAAAGATAATCACTCTAAAGAAGATTACTTGAAAGATAATTCTTTTTTTTTCTTTCTTCTCATTGTATATACCTCTACATTGGCTTATTCAATCAACTGAGGAATTTCATATTCTGCTACTTATTTTGTCTCGGGGATATCCTCGTGGTATAATGGTTAAAGCGATAGACTGCGGAATCGTAGTAAGCAAGTTCGTACTCCAGTCGCGCTATTAGGTTCACTTTCGGGCAAATACCCTTGGGGAAGGTATGAACCCCTTTATCCTCCCAGCTATGGGTTAAAAAGTAACACTACTGTTCTTCGAGGAGAATGGTTTCGGTATTAAATAACCTACAAAGGTTGATATACCATTAAACAAAGAAACCAAACCAGCATTTTGTCTCATTGAAAAGATAATTAGCCTAAAATCGATTTCTTAAAAGTAAACCAGATCTTATCTTCTACGAATAAACAGTAGTAAAACTTAACTGCTTAAGACAGGCAAAATTGAAATCATCGAAATAATTTGTAATCTCAGGTCGATTTCTCGAACACAAACTTGCTTTCATTTCATTTTGATTACTCACGTTAGCAAAGACATAAAACTGACTGCAGATAAACTTTCGACCTTGAAATTATTTACTAAGTTTTGCATAATCTGGCACACAGGTTATTTACGGGACCAGCAGTTTTTAAGTGCTTACCCATTTAAATACAGAGCATGGTCATCATTGCGAAACTTCGTAATTCATAGGATTTGTTAATTATAAAGCTTTGACACCAAGGCCTCAGGTTATTTATAATATCTACTGTTATTAGTTGGTCACCTCACCCATTTAAGTATTGTGCAGTCTCATCGCTGATTAGCTGATCTATCTTTTGTAGCTGAAACCATTGCTTTAAAGGTGACTTGCCAGTAAGTTCTGCCACCTACGGCACGTGGTTGCCCAGTCGGTTGGGACTGTTGAATACACCGATTGCAACTCTGCAGAGGAGTAAGATCCCCCAATGAGTGTGCTGGATATGACACTAAACAATCTAATGTTCCACTGATTCTGGGGCTTTGGGGAATGTGGAGTACCCCTTCATTGCCATTGCTCCCAGGTCCACTCTGGCCCGGTGTGGTAGCACCTGATAGGGCCCTATCAATGGGTTAAATAGAACTAACGACATACTTACACTAAACTGAATTGTTTGACTAAACTGAATAGCTTCAAATAGAAATGTTTTTGACAATTAAACCGTATTTACATTTAAACTGCGTGCTTATGCCAAACTGAATTATTTGAAATGGAACTGTTTTTTGACATTGAAACTGTACTTACACTAAACTGAATTGTTTAATATAGAACTATTTTGACATTTAACTGTGTATAAACAAAATCTGAACTTATACTATGCTGAATGAAATAAATTGACTAGACTGAATAGCTTGAAATATAAATATTTTTTTACAATTAAACTGTACTTACATTTAAACTAAGCACTTATCCTAAACTGAATTGTTTGAAATAGAACTATTTTCATAAAAATGGATTTGGCATTAAATAACCTACAAATGTTGATATGCCCTAAAACCTACCAACCAACCAACCTACTGCACGCGGAGACTGTATTTATACATGTTCAGTTTCAAGGACAGGATACATTGTTTTTCATCTTAAATGCTTTCCAAGTATATTTAATGATACCTACATCTTTTCAAAATGCGCCTGATGATATCAGTATCAACCTCAAGTCATCATTTTATCAATCTACTTCTCGGTCTCCCCAGAGATATTCGTGTACGGCAACATACTTCCATTGTAATGTCTATCTCTTTAAAGTTAACAATGTTTGTTTTCATTGTTCAGCCCGGTCGGCCGCGGCCGTAGAATACACCGAATGCATCTCTGCAGCGGAGCAAGATTTCCCCACCGTGTGTCCTGGATATGACACTAAAAAAACTGATGGCAAAGCTCCAGTGATGCCGGAGTCTTGAGGAATGTGGAGTAGTGTTTCATTGCCTTTGCTCCAAGGCCCACTCTGGCTCGGAGCGGTAGTACCTGACCTGGTCCTGTCTATGGGTAAAATAGAACTTTGATATGTAAACTGTGTGCAAACAAATGACTTATGCTGAAATAGATTGTTAGAATAAATACTGTTTGATCATATAACTGTGTGTATAGAAATTACTAATGCTTAACTGAATTGTTAGATACATAACAATACTTGGTTCCATTCAACTGATTTATAGTAAAAGAAAGATATTCCCGTTTGATAGAAATACTTGAAACGATTTAGCTGAGAGAAAATATTAGCTTAGGCTCATTTAAAAATGTTATCAATAAAATGCGTTTATAAATCATATCTAATATATATGTATAAAGAGGATTTGGCATTAAATAACCTACAATGGTTGATATCCCATAAAACGAAACTAAACTAATAAAAATTGGTTTGGTTTTGTTTGGTTTTATGGCATATCAACCATTTTTGGTCTTTTAATGCCAAATCCTCTTTATACATATATATGAAAGACATATGATTCGGTTTGATTAGATTTTATGGCATATCAACCATTGTTAGTTATTTAATACCAAATCCTCTTTTTACATTTACATTAAATATATAATTTGTAAGCATATTTTTTAGATAAACACCGTTAAATGATGAAAAAGTACTCTTTCTGAGAATTCAATTTAGCGTAAGTTATTTATTTGCACACAGTTTAAATGTCAAATTGTTCTATTTGACCCATAGATAGAACCCTATCAGATGCTACCACTCCGGGACAGAGTGTACCTGAGAAAGATGGTAATGAAGGAGTACTCCACATTTCCCTAAGCATTACTGGAGCATCCCCATCAGATTGTTTAATGTCATATCAAGGACACTCTTTGAGTAGGGGGTTACCCAGTTGACTTGGCTGTCAATTTTTTTTTCCTGATAAACAAAAATACATTATTACGGTTGCAAGACAAAAAAGACAAACATGATAATTTAGTTGTCATAATTTCTGAGACAAAGCATTATGCTTTTTATCATTTATGTTATTCGGACTATTGTCTTCATTTTTATTGTTATATTCACAATATAACTATAAAAACCATGGTCCATGTTCTGATCATAAGGCCAACTGGGCTCTTTTGAATTGCTTTGGCAACCCATCCCGGAAAATTAAAACTTAGATAAACCTAGAAATTATATTCTTTTTAAAACAAGTCTCTAAAGCATGAAGCGTTCAATAATTAAAAAAATCTACTTAATGAAAGCAGAAATTTACCAAATTTTTTCTTCTTTTTTTTTCTTTATTTTCTTTTTCTTTAGCATCGCAGCACGATTTGTTTGCATTGTCATGTTCTTTTAAGATCTCACCAATTTAAATTCTTACTAGAATGGATTATTCTGAACTTAGTTCATCTAATAAATAAATTCCTTACGATTTTATTTCAGTGTAATCACCATAACTGCTCTGATGATGATTGATAATCGTTGGCTAGAGGAGGGAAAAGCACATAAACACATCATGTTTTAAAGTTAGTACCTTTATTGCTTTAATTTTTTTATTCAGTCTCTACAGCTGTAGAAGTTGGAAGAAACGAATAAGGGACACCGCCTTTAGTCTGATTTCTTCATTCTTTTAAGAAACCACCTCTTCTTGCATCTTTGATTAGTTTCTCGTTTTCTATTCACACAAACGTTTGTCTCCTCGCACCCCAGATATCAAAGGAGAATAAAACGTTAGATCCCTAAATCTGTTATCTATCTATCTATCTATCTATCTATCTATCTATCTATCTATTCCAGTCTATTCATATCTATCTATCTACCTATCTATCTATCTATCTATCTATCTATCTATCTTTGCTCCTCTTCCTTTTCTTTTGTTTTATCCGTGTTAATGTATAAAATAAAAACAGCTAGCATAAGATTTTTGTCAAATTTTACGTATGGAAGTTAAAGATTTCTCTTTATGTAATCTATCTATCTATCTATCTATCTATCTGGGTCCACAGAAAACTCCACATCCACTTCCACAGCTAGTGAGTGACATTTTCTAGCTATCTTCTTGATTAGACGACTATCACTGCTAACTCAACCCGGAGTACTAGATAAGTACATCTTGTTACACGTACACCCTTGAAGAGATGCTGAACTCTGTCAACTCGCCTTTCTTTCAGCTACTTGCTTTTTTAATAACTTATCTATTCATAGCCCCATAACATTTGCTTTCTATGCTACACAGATGACATTGGTTCATTTAATATATACAGTATTACACTTAAATAAGTACATCCTACCGATCTATTTTTTTAATGTGAATTTTCTTCTAAACCAATCATGATTTTATTATTTCTATTAGAATATATATATATAAGCAAATAAGATTGTTAGGCATTATTTATTACCAATTTCGGTTGCATTGACATTTTGCAACAAAAAAAGTAATATGAAGCGATCGAAAACTATGTACACCATTAACATATCTTTATTCAATTTTATTTTTGGTAACGAGGGTGTTTCACTTTTATACTGTCCAGACAGATTTTCAAGAATTAAGGTAGCTAATTAAAACTCTGTCGGTGGCTATTTCTTTATTTTTTGATCTGTGATGCTTACATAACAGTCTTTGAAAGTAAAAAGATTCCACCTCAGCCATCCATCGTTGAGCTTGAGCAATGATTTATAAAAAAAAAAACCCAGAATCTCTCTTCCAAAGACTAATCAAAAACAAACAAACCTTGCCATCTTTCTGTTCATGAGACCGGTTAAAAAACAATAACCAACTTGTAACACCTAAAATAAACGTCACTAGTGTTTTATAACCATGTGTTTGTTTGTTTGTTCTTTTGTATTCGATATCAAGTGACAACATTCATTTTTGATCACTTTGTTCCTTCCTCTCATCGATAGCTTTTTAAATTACCGACTCTGCAACTTTTCTTATTTGCTCACGTGACAAGGTTGCGTTCGACATGAATGTGTTCAGAACACAAGTATTACTAGAAAATAACGTGGGAAGTAAAAGCAAAACACATCACGTAGAAAAAGAAAAGAAAAAACATATCAATGAAGAAACAACAAGAAAAGGCAAGAACAGAATTCTCGGTCAAAGAAAAGGAAAAAAATAAATAAATAAAAAAGAGAATATAAGGCAAAGAAAAGAAAATAAAAGAATAAAAGAGGAAATATAAAGAAAAGAAAAGAAAAGAAAAAACAAAAGAAAGAAAAAAAAACAAAAGAAGAACATATGAGGAAAGGAAAAGAAAATAAAAAATGAAAAAGTATATGAAAGGAATAGAAAAGAAAAGAAATAATAAAAAGTACATACAAGGAAAGAAAAGAACAGAAAATAAAAGAAATGAAAAAAAAAAAGAAATATAATGAAACGAAAAGAAAAGAAAAAAGAAAAAGGAAAAGAAAAGAAAAGAAAAAACAAAAAAGAACATATGAGGAAAAGAAATGAAAAAAAAAAGAAAAAGTGCATAAAAGGAAAAGAAAAGAAAAGAAAAGGAAAAAAAAAGGGAATATGAGGAAACAAAAAAAAAAAAAAAGAAAAAATATAATGAAAAGAAAATGAAAAATAAAAAATAAAAAAGATCATATAAGGAAAAGAAAAGAAAAAAATCTTAAAAAGAGCATATAAAAAAGAAAGGAAAGCAAAACAAAAAAGTAAAAAAAAAAGAGCATATAAAGAAAAGAAAAGAAAAAAATTAAACAAAACGTATGACAAAAAGAAAAAAAGTGCATATGAGGAAAAGAAAAGAAAAAAAAAACAAAGAACAAAATAACTTATACGGGAAAAAAGAAAAAAGGAAATATAAGGAAACGAAAAGAAAAGACAAAATATAAAGAAAAGAAAAGAAAAAGGAAATATAAGGAAAAGAAAATAAAAGATAAAAATAAAAAAGAGCAAATAACGAAAAGAAAAGAAAAGAAAAAGAAAAAAAGAGCATATAAGGAAAAAAAAAAAGAAAACAAAAACACATAAAAAGAACATACAAAAAAAGGAAGACAAACAAAACAAAAGTAAAGTAAAAAAAAAACATATAAAGAAAACAAAAGACCAGAAAAAATTAAACCAAACGTATAAGGAAAAGAAAAGAAAAGAAAAGGAAAGGAAAGGAAAAAAGAGCATATAAGGAAAAGGAAAAAAAGTAAAGAAAAGAAAAGAAAAGAAAAGAAAGACCATATAAGGAAAAGAAAAAAAAGATCATATAAAGAAAAAAACAAAACAAAACAAAAATAAAAAAAGAATTTATAAAGAAAAAAAATAGAAAAGAACAATAAAGGAAATATTAGGAAAAGAAAAGAAAAGAAAAGAAAAAATAAATGAGAGGATATCAGGAAAAGAAAAGAAAAGAAAAGAAAAAAAAAGACCATATAAGGAAAAGAAGCAATTTACAAGGACACTGTAGAAGAAAAGAAAAATATAGTTTAAAATAATATTGCGAAAGAAGAAAGGTTTGGTTTCTTTGTTTAATGCCATATCAATCTTTGTGGGTTATTTTTTATAAGAAAGCCATTCTTATAGATGAACAATAGTGAAGCTATTTAATACATAGTTGGGGGATGAGGAAATGCATATTTATCTTTAGGTTATTAGTCTAAAAGTGAACACAATAGCGTGACTGGAGCTCGAACTCGTTTCCAGAACGTTAGCCTCTCCGTCACGTGGAAGAAAACTCTTTCAGAAGAAACAGCATAAAAAGCACGCGCATGTATATTCGTTAAAATCTTTGCTTGTATAATTAATGGAAATGTCTGTTAAATCTACGTAGAATCAGTAATAGTTGTGAATTATTTTTCTTTGTTTAAGATCATCTTTCTTTGTAAAACGTGATAATTGATGGTGCTAATTTTTTTTTCTCGTGCCTTTCCGATTCTAATAATTATGCATTGAGAATCACCGTATTTAAAAAAAAAAGTTGAAATAAAATTATTAGAAACTTTGAAGAAATAAGAAGAGAGAACTAAGTGAACGATTGATTTTTTTTCCTAGCGTCGAGACTTACTTCCTGTTCCGGTGTGCATGCGTATTATGCTCTTTGAGAATTTTCTTATGGTTTTGTTAAGTTGCCGTTGTCGAAAAGCCCTCTAAAACTAATATGCAACAGGTTGTACAGGTTTACTTGGTTCCAGTACCAAAGAATAATACTTGAGCTTAAGAGTTAAATGGTTTGTTTAGCTTTGGGAAGGCAACCAATCTAGAAGAAGGAAAACCATTTTTGCTCTGACATTGACTTTGTCTCACATCCTGTTCATGGCCGTAATGTTGTTTTTAACCGAAAGCAAGTCATCATATACATCATCACAAATAATGTCATCATACGAATTCTTGCCCAGTCGGCTAGAACTGTAGAATACACCGACAGCACTTCTGCAGAGGGGTAAGACCCCACCACCGAATGACCGATATGACACTAAACCATCTAATGGGGAGCTTCCAGTAATAGTGGAGCTTTGGGGAATGCAGAATACCCCTTTATTGGCATCGCTCCTTGGTCAACTCTGGCACGGAGTGGTAGCACCTGATCTATCTATGGGTTAATTAGAATTAAACTGCATATTCATGCCTTACAAAATCGTTTGAAATAGAACTGTTTTTGACAGTGAAACTGAACTATGCTAAACTGAATTCTTCGAAATAGAACTGTTTTGACATTCAACTGTGTGTAAACAAAAACTATCCTCAAACTAAACCAAATTGTTTGAATTAGAACTGTTTGAATAAACTGAATAGCTTGAAATAGAAATGTTTTTGACAATTAAACTGTGTATTCATGATAATCTGAATTGTTTGAAATAGAACAGTTGATTTGTATAAAAAAGAATTTGGCATTTAACCCTTAAAGGTTTTTATGCCATAAATCCAAACAAACAGACATAGCAGTTCTTCCTTCCAACTATTATAGCCCAATCGGCTGGGGCTGTAGAATAGGTCGACTGTAGAGAGATAACACCTCCTCAACAAGTGGCCTGGCGATGACACTAAACTGCATCTGATGGAGAGGCTTCATTCCTGGAGTTATGTGGAATATGGAGTACCCAATCATCGCTATTATTCCTAGTTCCAATTTGATTCTGAGTGGTAGTATCTGCCTGGCTACCGTCTATGGGTCAAATAGAACTGTTTATAGAAACTACTTAACCGTGAGGAAACAAATGGTTAATATAAAAATAAATTATTAACGTAAGATAGCGGTACTCGAAACCATTCAACTATGCGCAAATAGAACTATTAGTGTTGCATAACAATATTTGAAACCTTAAAAATGTATGCAAATAGAAGTATTAGTGTTAGATGGTAATATTTGAAACAATTCAATTGTGTGCAAATAGAACTATTCATCATCATCATCATCATCATGTCATGCCACCAGCACGGATATCCCTGACTCTCTCTCGCCACTCCTCCCCATTGTTCATCGATTCTGGGAGGTTCTCTGGGCTACATCCCGTATCTTCACAGAGCTACTGTATGTATGTTCGAGCTGGTCACTCTGCTTTAGCTAGGCCATGTGTGGGGGTCCATAGGAGTACATCACTTATGAGCTCGTCCCTGCTTCTCCAGCAGTGTCCTTCATGTATGGTTCGTCTAACTTTGATAGTTTTCGTGATGGGTGGTAGGTGGCTATACAGCTGCTGCTTTGTGGGGCGTTGCCTCCAGGACTTGTTTAAAATTGTTCGCAGCATTCTTGTGTAAAATAGAACTATATAAATATAAACTAACAATATAAATATATGCAAATCGAAGTATTAATGTTAGTAATATTTGAAACAATTCAATTGTGTGCAAATATAACTATTAGTGTTACATAACAATATTTAAAACCGTATAAATGTATGCAAATAGAAGTATTAATGTTAGATAGTAATATTTAAAACAATTCAATTGTGTGCAAATAAAACTATTAGTGTTATCAATATTTGAAACTTATCAAACTGTTACTGTTAGACAGCAATTTTAACTGTTTGAAAATAAAACTCTCTGTATTAGAGAGCAATAGTGGAAACCAATTAACTGGGGGATGTCCTCGTGGTGTAATAGTTACAGTGATGGACTGCGGAATCGAAGTAAATGAGTTCGAACTCTAGTCGTGCTATCTATTTCATTCTCGGAAAGGTATGAAACCCCCTATCCTCCCAGCTATCGGTTAAATAGGACCACTGTCGTTCTTCTATAAGGATGGCTTTGGCATTAAATAACCCACAAAGGTTGATATGTCATAAACCAAAGAAACCAACCCATTTAACTGTGTGTAAATAGAACTATTCATATTAGATAGCAATACTTGAAATCATTTAATTATGTGCGAATGGAATTATTAGCGTTAGATAGCAATACTTGAAACCATTTAACTTGTGTAAATAGAACAATTCATATTAGATAGCAATACTTGAAATCATTTAGCTATGTGGGAATGGAATTATTAGCGTTAGATAGCAATACTTGAAACCATTTAACTGTGTGTATATAGTATTATTAATGTTATATAGCTATACTTAAAACTAATTAACTGTGTGAAAACGGAACTATTAGTTTTTCACTGTATGCAAATAAAACTGTTATTTGGTTTTATTTTATTTTATGGCACATCAAACATTGTAGGTTATTAAATGCCAAATGCATTTTATACATATAAACAGTTCTAATTCAAACAATTCAGTTTAGCATAAGAAAACTCTATAGTTCTATTTAACCCATAAATAAGAATGTCATGTGGTACCACTAAGGGCAAAAGTGGACCAGGGAGGGATGGCAATATAAGGGTTACGCTGCATTTCCCAAAGCTCCAGTATTACTGGAACCTCACCATCAGATAGTTTATTGTCATATACAGGACATTTTTTAAGGAAAGTCTTACCCCTCTGCAGAGATGGAGTCGATGTATTCTATCGCCCCAGCCGACGGAGCCAGAACTGTTAGTGTAAGATAGCAATGCTTGAAACAATTTAACTGTATGCAAACAAACGAGCCCTGAATAGTTAGAAAATAATATTACGTACAAATAATCCATATAAAAAATCATATATATATATATATATATAAACAGGATTTATTATTAGATAACCATCAAGGGTTGATATGCCATTAAACCAGATAACGTAACCTAATCATCTGATTATCCAACTATTTTCACGTTCAAGTCCTTCATCAAGTCCAAATGATTGTTATTATGATATTCTTTACTTCATCGGCTGGGTGAGGGCTGTAGAATACACTGACTGCACCTCTACAGAGGGATAAGACCCTCCAAACGAGTGCTCTGGATATGACACTAAACAAACTGATGGTGAGGTTCCAGTAATGCTGGAGCTTTGGGGAATGTGGAGCACCCCTTCATTGCCATCACTCTCTGGCCAGAAGTGGTAGCACCTTATAGGGTCCTATCTATGTGTCAAATAGAACTAAATTGTGTACTTATGCTAAACTAAATTGTTTGAAATAGAATTGTTTTTGTCATTGAAATTGTTCTTACGCTAAACTGAATTGTTTAAAATAGAACTGTTTTTATATTTAGCTGTGTGTTAAACACTGTGTGTAGATACTAAACTGAATTGTTTGAATAAGAACTGTTTGACCAAACTGAATAGCTTGAAATAGAAACGTTTTTGACAATTGAACTGTGTACTCATGCTAAACAATTGTTTAAAATAGAACTGATTATTTATATAAAAATGGATTTGGCATTAAATAACCTACAAAGGTTGATATACCATAAACCTCAAACAACCAACAACCAACCTTTACTTCATCATTAAGATGACACCTGCGCTGAATCATATAAGACATTCGCATGAGTCTCTTGAACTGGGGTTTGAACGGGCGTTTTGTAAAAACTGCAAGATGCTTTTTCCAACATTAAGTATCTTCATTGTAAGAAATAAGTATTGACTCTGAATACCTAACCAGTTCATCCTCATTACTGAGAAATTGTTTGACTAACACTTTAACTGGTTGTGATCCTTCTTATAACTTCTTATGCAGCTTGACATGTTTTTTTTTTTATTTACTAAAGGTGTAATCGAGAAACAGGTGCATCCGGTCGAAGATATCAGGGTATAATCTTGACTGTGGACGGGTTGAATTGGGTGCAGATGCGACGCTCACAGGAAGCAGGTGGATGTCAAACAATGATAGAACCCGGTGCGACAGGAAGTTCAGTTAGCTGGAGTCAGTTAGTTGGAGATAAGATGCTCTAGTGGGAACCAGTACCCAGCAGAGGGCTATGGGCCCTTAGGACCCCCGATTGAGCAGCCTAGCAGAACGAGAAAGAAGTGCTGCTAAAGACAAAGGAATTGGGGGTCAATATGTTGCAGTTTGTTCAGTCTCCAACTCACCTCTCACACATAACCCTTTCGTAATCCTTTCGCAACCTTTCGAATAAAGTGTGGGAGGTATATTTTTCTAAAGAAGTGTGTCCGTTCGTCATTATTGTTGATTTTGTTTCCGCATGTATATGTTTATAGTTGTATCACGTCTATACAACAAAGACTAAAAAATATCTCGCAATTAATTTTAGCTTCTAAAAGGAATTATTTACTTTATCTGATATTTATATATATAAATCTTTTTATCTTAACTCTTTACTTTCTGATATTACTTGTTTTGTTTTTGTTTTTTGTTTTTTTGGTTTAGTTTGGTTTGGTTTTATAGCATATCAACTATTGTAGGTTATTTGATGCCAAATTCTTTTTTATACCGATAAACACTTCTATTTCTAAAAAAATAGTTTAGTTCTGTTTAACCCATTGATAGAATCCTATCAAGTAATTCCACTTCGGGCCAGAGGGGACCTGGGAGCAATTGCAATAAAAGGTTACTCAGCATTCCCCAAAGCCTCACCATCAGATTGTTTAATGTCTTATACAGGCCCCTCGTAGATGGAGTCTTACTCTTCTGCAGAAATACAGTCGGTGTATTCTGGAACCCCAGCCGACTGGGCCACAGGATATACGTTGAGGATATCTTACCCTCTGCATAGAGGCAGTCAGTGTATTCTTCAGCCCCAGCCGACTAAGCTATATATTACTTGGGTCTCAAAGATAAACTTTAAAAGCAACAAAAGATACTTATATTTCATTTCACGCTTATGTCCCTGAGAAAACAATGAACAAATCTTTCCTAAGAATTCAAACTTTGCTTAGAGAAGGCGTTCGTAGTGTAATAGTTATCATCATAGGAAATGGACACGGCGACACGAGTTCAAATCCTGGACAAGCCCGTTTGCATTTCCCTTTCCACTAATATCTTTGGAAAAGGTATGAATCCAATTATTCTCCTTCAGGTATTGATAAAGGGTAGGACAGACAGGAATTTAAAAAAAATTGTATGGCAACCAGTCTAAGAGAAGAAGAACCCTTAATTCAAGCCTATTAATCTCCGCATGAAAATTGACCTTGTGCAAAATTGTTGGATAAATGCAGGAGTAAAATTTAGCAACTGTACTCGAGGGTGACTAGAAGGCTCCCTTTTCAATAGCTACTACACCGAGGTTTTGGGGAGGGCGCTACTCCTTTCCCTAAATTGCTCAACTTTACCCTTGATACGTACCTTATATTGCTGAGTATTAAGCAAGGCGGTATCAAGTACCATTTTTAAAGAATTTGGTATGACGCGACCTGAGATTGAATGCAGGTCTTCCGGACCATTGGCGAACATAAATACATACTCCATTTAAAAATTGACCTTTTATCTGCCGTTGTAGATTTGTTGGATAAATACATACTCTGCAACTATCAGTGGATATTAAAGCAAACTACCCCTTTTAGGAGCAACGAGAGACGACGGTAGGTGTACGAGTAGGAAGAGGCAACAGCGGCAGTGGCGGTGGAGACAGCAGCACCTACCACTTCCCCTTCCTTACCCAGACCTATACAGGTCCTGGCAGCAACACCCAACAAGGCGCCAACTGTACGGTCACCTACCACCTGTCACGAAAACTATACAAGCTAGACGAACCAGACATGCTGGACACTGCTGGAGAAGCAAGGACGAGATCGTAAGTGATGTGCTCCGGTGGACCCCCGCATATGGCCAATCAAAAGCAGGACGACCAGCTCGAACATACATACAGCAGCTATGTGTAACTCTGAGGACCTGCCGGAGGCGATGAATGATAGGGAGACGTGGAGAGAGAGGGTCAGGGATATCCGTGCTAGCCGCACGACATGATGATGATGATGACCCCTTCTAGTGTTTGAACGCGATTCTACTGGTTCCATTCTTCGCGTCGCTATCCGCTACGCAACCGACAAGTGTCCAGAAAAGTCATACGAGGTTTAGGAATCTGCATCTTTTCATGCATTTCTATCGATACCTGTTCTTACACCAATGATGTGTGGACCATTTCCATGTGATTCATTCCACAGAATTCAGAAAACATTTCAATTTAATCTGGTTGATTGGTTTCTTTGTTTAATGGCATATCAATTCTTTTTAGGTTATTTAATGCCAAAATCATTCTCCTAGAAGAACAGTAGTGGTACTATTTAACCCTATTTTAAGGGGGTTCATACCTTTCCCAAGGGTATTTGCCCGAACGTGAACGTAATAGCGCGACTGGAGTACGAACTCGCGTACTACGATTCCGCAGTCCAAAGCTTTAACCATTACACCACGAGGACACCCCTAATTTGGTTGAGTTGATTTGGGTTTTATGACATAACAACCATTGTTGGGTATTTAATGACAAAAATTCTTCATACATATATATTTGGTTTGCTTATTTTATGACACATCAACCCTGGTTGGTTATTTAATGCCAAATCTTTACACGTATACTAGGTGCCTTCAATAAGTTTCCAGAATTTTTTTTGTATGGGCATGTGGATTTGTCGTAGATACTTGAAAATTCACTATATTATTGCTATACATCTTATGAGATGACTGATCAATTTTTATGATTTCGCATTCAAATGAACAGCTACAGTAGGAAGTGGAATACATCCTACTAAAGCCTGATTGTCACAGCTGGTGAATTTCAAAAATGCCATCTGGACGTGAGGACACTTTAGAAGAACTATATGCTATAGAATTGTGTTTTCAACTTGGAAAAAATAACGCAGAAACGTATGGAATGCTTCAGACTGCTTTTAGACCATCTTGCATGAATCGAGCATCAGTATTTGAGTGGCATAAGAGATTTAAGGAAGGCAGGGAGTCTGTGAGGGATGATGAGAGGTGTGGGAGGAGTAAGAAAGTCAGAACACCAGAGTTGATTGGCCAAATAAAGAATTTCTTCGATAAGGACCGTCGTGTGTCTATAGAAAAAATAAGTGCACAGTTTAATGTCAGTGTGGGAACTATACACACAGTTATTCGCGAGGAACTGAAGATGCGGAAGATTTGCGCGAAGTTTGTCCCAAGGGTGCTCAGAGATCAGAAAGAAAGACGTTGTCACGAGGGAGATGGTCGAGCTGATCAATTCAGTTTCCACAGTTCTTCATGCTCTGGTGATCTACGATGAAAGGTGGATCTACTGCTATGACCCAGAGACCAAGAGACAGAGTTCCCAGTGGAAACATGCTGGCTCTCTCACACCCAAGAAGGCCAGACATAGCAAATTCACCGACAAACATTTGATGATCCCTTTTTTGACAGCACTAGCATGATCTACATGCTCTGGGTTCCCACTGGACAGACAGTCAACCAGGAATACTATGTTGAGGTTTTAAGGGAGTTCAGGAAGAAATTCCGTCGGAAGAGGCATTTCTTACAGGACAATGCACCAGTCCACAACTCCATCCTTGTCGCAGACTGTTTGACCGAGATGGGCATCAAGACAGTTTTACACCCTCCCTATAGTCCAGACCTTGATCCCTGTGACTTTTGGTTATTCCCTAAGCTTAAGGAAAAACTTAGAAGCTGTCGTTATGAGAAATTGAGGAGATGAAAGAGGCTGTGACGAAGGTCATTGACACGCTCACACAAGATGACTTTCAAGGGGCCTTCCAGAAGTTGTTTGAACGGTACAACAAGTGCATTGCAGCCGGAGGAGATTACTTTGAAGGGGACTTGAGTTTCATGTGTGTACTATCAATAAAAGTGCCCCTACGAAAAAAATCTGGAAACTTATTGTGTGCTCCTTGTATATCAAATATATATTATTTGCTTTGGTTTAATGGCATATCAATCTTTGTAGGTTATTTAATGCCAAAGCCATCCTTCAAGAAGAACAGCAGTGATTCTATTCAAGGGGATTCATGCCTTTTCCAAGGGTATTTGTCTGAAAGTGAACGTAATAGCGTGATCGGAGTTCGAACTCGCTTCTTATGATTCCGCACTCCATCACTTTAACCATTACCCCACGAGGACTTCCCTATATAAGATTTGTAAACTCATTTTGTTGATAACACTTTTAAACAAGCCTGAGGTAATTTTTTTTTTTACTCAGCCGAATTGTTTCTAGTAGTGCTGTGTAACAGTAAGAAGTTGACATCATTCGCCCGTCTGCACTCATTTGAATAGATATACATGATACGTAAGAGATCAGTTTGTCGGTAATATCATTTTTAAATGATTTGGTAGGTTTGCTTTGGGTTTATGGTATATCAACCATTCTTAGTTATCTAATGCCAAATCCAGTTTTTACATATAAATTATGATTTATAAACACATTTTGTAGATACATACAATTAAATGGTCAAACATTTCTATTCCTAACAATTCAATTTAGCATAAGTCAACAAAATTGTACGGTTCTAAGTACTGCTATGTATCAGTAACAATTTAATTAAACGTCGGTTATTTGTTTACACCCATTCAAATGATCAAACAGTTCTCTTTCTCACAATACACAATTTGTTTGAAAACAGTTTAAATGTCAAACAGTTCTGTTCGATCCATAGATAAACCCTACCAGGTGTTACCGTTCCGGGCCCGAGTGGAACAAGCAGAGATGGTAATGAAGAGGTAATCAGGATTCCCCAAATCTCCATCATAACCGGAGCTTTAGCATCAGATTGTTTTGCGTCATATACAGGACACTCTTCACGGATGGGGTCTTATCACTCTGCAGAGATGGAGTCGGTGTATTCTACATCCCCAGCTGACTGGGCTAAATTTGATCTGGGTGCAACAACTTGATTTATGAGTGGGTGTTTATCTAAAAGTAACTTGCGACAGATTGTACTAGTTTGCATGCTGTCAGTAACAAGGAACGATACTTGAAATTAAAGGCAGCCAATGTTCTTGGGCCTTGATAATACAATTTGTGGAAGAGAAATAAAAACTCTAAAATCAAACCAACTGTACTCCGCAGAATAAATGGTCTTGGGTCACATCCAGCCCATACAGAAAGAGTTGGGTAAAAAAATCCATTGTTAAAAAAATTAACATGAACTGGCCCCACCCGTAATTGAACGCAGTTCTCGCTGACTCTCATCTCCGCGTTGGTATCCACTGGCCTTCGGCATCTCAGCAGAAAATCTTTAGGGTTTGTTTTTTTTAAAAAAAGCTGAAACTGCCGACGATAGAACGAGCAAAGGCGATAAAAGTAATATTCTGATTGACCTGAGTGTTATGATAAAAAACAGAAAAAACAAAAAACAAAACAAGCAAGAAAATAAGATGAAAGAATATTGGGTTAAAATTTTAATAATATCGCGTCGGATATGTGGTGAAAAAAAACCCCAAAAAAACAAAAACAAAAACAAAAGAAAAACAAAAAAACAAAAAAAAACTATACAAAAATAACGGGCACTCAGTGTTATTAAACTTTGAAATATGCTAAATAATTACTTAGAGAAACGCGTTACCGCGGAAATTATGAAAATCAGGAATCATGCCGGGTGGCTGTTAGGGTGGGGTTCTGTAACGAGAGGAAATAATATTAGTTATCGACTTATTATAAGGCTTTTTCTTTTGATGTACTCGCTAAAACCATGATTAATTCAGCACTATACAATTTTGTGACGTCATTGTGCATGTGTGTGTGTGTGCGTGTGTGTACATATATATATATGTGTGTGTGTGTAAGTCGAAACCAAATAAACGAGAAAAAGCAAACAAAACAAAACAAAATAAAAGCCAAACAAAACAAAACAAAACAAAAAAACCCCCCAAAAACAAACATTGATTTCCCGGGAGATCTGCATTGACGTTTGATTGAAAAAGAAACCGCAGCTTTTATCTTTAACTTCACACAAGCGAAATAGTCGAATCTGGAAGCGAATCACTTCCCTTTCCTTCCTTCCTTCCTTCCTTCCTTCCTTCCTTCCTTCCTTTGTATCCCCTTATTATTCAAAAGGTGTCACGATTCTACTATTTCATGCACGTCTAACAGATGAACATAGTCAATCCTGCTACATTGCTTTACTCAGTGGAGGCGCACTTAGCGTAACGGTTATTCATAGTAGAAAATGGAACCGGTGACTAGAATTCAAATTGTGGACGAATCAGTTTGCGTTTCTCCACAAGCTAGGGGCAAATAGAGAGGAAGACTGGGTTCTTTAGTCTTGGTAAGGCAATCTAACTTTGGGAAGAAAAACTCTGAATTCAAAACAGTTTTACGCTGCTTAAAAATTTGACCCTGTATCATATCCTGACTGTGGTGAAGGGGTTGGATAAATACATACAAAAAAGCGTCTTTGAATCAATGGTTTATTGTTGAGCTCATGTACACCGTTGTAAAATTACTATTCAAACAGACTTTACTCTGCAAAAAAAAGAAAAAAAGTCCAGTCGGTGGGAACTATAGAATGCACTAACTGCCCCTCTGCTCAGGCGCAAGACTCCCCACCAACGAATGTCTTGATATGAGATTAAACAATCTCATGGTGAGGCTCCAGTAATACTGGGAAAATTGGGGAATACAGAGTACCCCTTTATTGCCACCAATTGCAGGTTCAATATGTCCCGGAGTGGTAGCACCTGATGTGGTCCTATCAAAAGCTTGAATAGAACTGTTTGATATTTAAACTTAGTGCAAAAAATGACTTATGCTAAACTGAATTGTTAGAAATAGAATTATTTGATAATCCAACTGTGTATAAATAAATGCCTGATGTTTAATTGAATTGTTAGTGATACACAGCGATACTTGGGACTCTTCACGTTTGTACAAACAAATGAATAATTTTGAATAAAATAATTGGTGTTGAATAGCAATGCTTGTAACTACTTCACTGTGTGCAAATAAATGATTTATATTGCATAGAATTATAAGTGTTACATTGCCTTGATTGGAGTCATTTATTTATATGGAAATCATAGCAATAGTAGTGGGTAAATAGGTTTGTTCTATCTCGTTTAAAAATCAAATCAGCGAGAAGCTAATCTCTTGTATGTCATGTATATCTGTTTAAATGTGTACAAACGGGTGACTGATGTTAAAGTGTTACTGTTTCATAGCAATGCTTGAAACAATTTAACTGTGTGCAAACAAATGATTAATAGTGAACAGAATTATTCGTATTACCATATTTACCAACCCCTCCGCTCGGGCAGGATATGACACAAGGTCAATTTTTAAGTTTAACAAGTTTGAATTCAGAGTTTTCCTGCATAGCAAAATTTAAAACTCTTTGTGTACTATAAATAAATAAATAGACCGACCAATTAGGATAATTGTTAGAGTGATTACTTATAGTATGGGAGACCGGCGTTTAGTTCATGGTCGAGTCATACCAAAGAGTCAAAAACGGTACTTGATGCCTACTTGCTGAACTCTCTGCATCATGGGCAAGTGGAACAATCGAGGAAATGGAGTAACGCCCTACCTTAGACCTCGGTTTAGTAGCTTTTTGAAAGGGAGTTTCCGGTCACCATCGACTACGGTCGGTCAACTGACTTAAATGAAAAAAAATAATTAAAAACACTTAAAAATTAATACATCTTTCGAATGAAACTTATCAATTTTTTGATGAAGAGATATTTTATTATTTCATTATTTTCAACACTTAGAGGAGTAGTATTCTTTTAATTCGTCCTTTAAAATTTAAGTTCATAAGCCTTTTCTTGGGTTATTGTGAAGATGAAATATGGAGCAAGTCTAATTTCCTACAGGGAGGAAGAGAGCCTCTCGTAACTAAAACCAGCTGACAATTCCGGGTCTAAGTTGACCTGGGAATAATAACTACAGGGGTGATCGGTGATTGGGATGGATGGCTAGATATTTTTGGTTTCATTTGGTTTTATGGCATATCAACCATTGTAGGTTATTTAATGCCAAATACATTTTTATGCATATAAACAGTTCTATTACAAGGAATTTAGTTTCGTAGAAGTACAGTTTTTTATTTACACATGTAATGTCAAAACGGTTCTATTTCAAACAATTCCGTTTAGCATAAGTACACAGTTTTGTTCTTTTTACCCATAGATAGGAACCTATTAGGTGCTACCACTGAGGGCCAGAGAGGATCTGGGCGCAATGACAATAAAGGGGTACTCCGCATTCTCCAAAGCTCCAGCATTACTGTGGTCTCACCATCAGATGGTTTAGTGTCATATCTTGGACGTTTTTTGGTGGGGTCTTACCCCTCTGCGGAGATGGAGTTGGTGTATTCTGCAGCTCCAGCTGACTTGGCCAGGATATCAAGATAGATAGATAGAGAGAGAGAGAGAGAGAGAGAGAGAGAGAGAGAGAGAGAGAGAGAGAGTGTGTGTGTGTGTCAAAAGAATACGTGCCATCAGCACGACTTGATAATGATGATGATGATGACTGTTCTTCAACCAGGATGGCTTTGGCATTAGATAACCCACGAAGACTGATATGGCATTAAACAGAGAAACCGTGACTAATCTAACAGTAAGTAAGTTGGTGACTGTAGTCGAGGGCGATCAGAAGGCACCTTTTTCAATAGCTACTACACCAAGGTGTAGGGGGGCGCTACTCCTTTCCCTGGATTGCTCCACTTTACCCTTGATACGTATCTTATAATGTTGAGTATTAAGCAAGGAGGTATCAAGTACCATTTAAAAAGTCTTTTGGTATGACGCAACCTGGAATTGAACCAGGGTCTCCTGGACCATAATTCCAAGGTATTCATAAATTTCCGAATAGAAAAATGGAGTAACTGTTTATCTCTAAAACTCTTTCGAATTTCAGATTATAATAGCTGGTATCTTATTGGTTTTGCACTGTCTAAATAGATTTTTGAAAAAATCTTTTTTACTGATCTATCGTTTTCCTTTTGTGTCATCTGTTTCTTTGAAAAGAAATCGCGCCCAAAATCGCCTGACGTAAACACAGTTAAAGTTGAACAGGACCGAAATATTCCCTATGGCGAAAAGATTTAAGTTTTCTCTTTTGGAGTTAAAAAAGAAAACTTTATTTCATTAACTTCTCCAACACTTTTTTTTATTTTTAACTTTTAACTGTTAAATTAGATATTCTGATTTTTTTTACTGTCTTTCGATAATGTTTATGTTACAAAGATTATCGCTAAAGTTATTTTTTTAAATTACTGATTAATTGTTAAATTTTATAAGGCTTCTTTCTTTCTGTTAACTTAAAAAAACTTCCTTTAACTCATTTCTCTTTGTGGCTATCAATTAACCCCTCGTGGCGTAGTGGCTAACGTGATGGGCTAAGATATTGTAGTAAGCGAGTTCGATCTCCAGTCGGGCTTGTACGTTCACCTGTGGACCCTTATCTTCCTAGCTATGGGTTGAATATTAACTCAACTGTTCTTCTATAAAGAAGTTCAGCATTAAATAACCCATGAAGGTTGATATGCCATTAAAATAAAGAAGCCAATGATTCAATTTTCATTTCCTCTGTTTTTATTAATTGATTCATTTTTTTTTCTTGTTATATTTTTCCTTGTTTCTTTCCTGCTTTTTCTTTCTTTTCATCTTTTCTCATTTCTTCCATTCTTCCATTGTTTCTTTCTTTCTTTCTTTCCCATTATCAATTTTACATCCATTCTTTCTTTCTTTCTTTCTTTCTTTCACTGATTAATTATTTTTTCGTATTTCATCACTTCTCTCTTTCTTTCTTTCTTTCTCTGATTGATTCTTTTTTCTTATTACATCCATTCTTTCTTTCTTTCTTTCTTTCTTTCTTTCTTTCACTGATTAATTCCTTTTTCTTATTTCATCTCTTTTCTTTCTTTCTTTCTTTCTTTCTTTCTTTCTTTCTTTCTTTCACTGATTAATTCTTTTTTCGTATTTCATCCCTTCTTTCTTTCTTTCTTTCTTTCTTTCTTTCTTTCTTTCTTTCACTGATTAATTCTTTTTTCGTATTTCATCACTTCTCTCTTTCTTTCTTTCTTTCTTTCTTTCTTTCTTTCACTGATTGATTCTTTTTTCTTATTATATCCATTGTTTCTTTCTGTCTTTCTTTCGTTCAAATATATTCAATATGTTGGTAAGTTTTCTATTTTTATGGCATCATTTTTTGTCTTGTTCCTTCCTCTGATTTGTTTTTCAACTTTCCGTCTATTTGTCTTGGAGAAAATCATTACCGGCTGTTATAGGAGAAATAACAAATAAGTTTATCTTAGTCTGACCTTTGATTACAATAAACAGCTACTTATTAAAATCACTATCTACGGTCTGCGACACACCCATAGCTCTAGGTCACTGCTCTTCGTTGTACTTGAGCACGGTAAAATAAGACTCATCGCCCGATGACCTTTTTTTAAAAATGTTTTCCAAGAAACTGTGATGTCTAAGAAATAGAAGGTGATTTTCTAATCATTTCTTTTTTCTGTGATATTCTATGTAATGACGTCGAATCTGTTAAAGGGTTTTTAAAGAATGCTTATATTTCTATGTGGGACATACATACATACATACATACATACATACATACACGCACGTATATTGTTTTAAAAAATGTTAAGGTTTCTATGGGAGTTATATAATGCGTTTAAAGTCTTCGCCTGTTCACAATGCTTGGTAAAACATTATTGGAATCTTCTCCATTTAGTCACCCTAATAACAGTTCTGCTTTTTTAATAAAGATGCCCCCATGAAAATATTCATCTTTTTTTAATCACCAAGACTCTGTTGACAGGGATGATAAAAATATGGAGACTATTTGAAATTTATATCATGAAGTTACTTCCATAAATATGTTAACATTTTTTAACAAATTACCCTATATATATATATATATATATATATATATATACATATATATATATATATATATATATATTACACTATATATATATATATATACATACATACATATATATATATATATATATATATATATATATATATAAACTTTGTGTGTGTGTGTCATTAGTAATATATATATATATTTCAATCCCAGGTCGAGACATACCAAAGAATCACAAAATTGTACTTGAGGACTCCTTGCTTAACACTCAGCAATACAAGGTACGTATTAAGGGTTAAGAGAAGCAATCAAGGAAAAGTAGTAGCGCCCTCCCCTACACCTTATCGTTGTAGGTTTTGAAAAGGGAGCCTTCGGGTCGCCCTCGACTACGGTCGCCAACTTTATTTATTATCATAATATTTGTGAATTTTAATTTTATTGTAACTTATTATCTAGGTTTGGTTTCTTTGTTTAATGGCATATCAACCTTTGTAGGTTATTTAATGCCAAAGCTATTCTTCTAGAAGAACATTAGTGATACTATTTAACCCATAGCTGGGAGGATAAGGGGGTTCATACCTTTCCCAAGGGTATTTGCCCGAAAGTGAACGTAATAGCGCGACTGGAGTACGAACTCGCTTTCTACGATTCCGCAGTCCATCGCTTTAACCATTACACCACGAGGACACCCCCTTATTATCTAATCATGTATCTCAATCTTCACACCTAAACACACACACGCGCGCATATATGTGTGTAAGTATGTATATATGTATGTAGGATTAAATCCTACTCTAAAAGCGTTTTACAGACGTCTATGTACAAAAATACAAAGCGATATTACAATATATTTGAATATAGAATGGGACAATAATAACCAGGGGATAAAAACTTACAACTCTATTTCACGTTGCCGATTTTCTGATTGGTTGGTTTTTTGGGTTTTATGGCATATCAACCTTTGTCGGTTATTTAATGCCAAATCCATTTTAATACAAATAATCAGTTCTATTCCATGAGTATACAGTTTAATTGTCAAAAACAATTCTATTTCTAGCTATTCAGTTTATTCAAACACTTCTAATTCGGCTAATTCAGTTTAGAATAAGAAGTGATTTTGTTTACACAGTTGAATGTCAAAACAGTTCTATGTTAAACAAATCAGTTTAGTGTAAGCACAGTTTCAATGTCAAAAACAGTTCAATTTCAAACAATTCAGTTTAGCATAAGCACACATTTTAAATGTAAGTACAGTTTAAATGTTAAAAACATTTCTCATTCGAGCTCTTCAGTTTAATCAAACAGTTCTAATTCAAACAATTCATTTTAGCATAAGTATGCAGTTAGTTCTATTTAACTCATTGATAGGGTCCTACCAGATACTACCATTCCGGGCAAGTGTGGAATCGGGATTGATGCAATAAAGGGGTGCTCTGCATTCCCCAAAGCTCCATCATCACCGGAACCTCACCATCAGATTGTTTAGTGTCATATATAGGACACTTGTTGTGGGGATTTTACTCCTCTGCATAGGTGCAATCGGTATATTCTACAGCCCCAGTCACATGGGGAACTGATTTTCAGATTAACTATAATTCGACACGTCTTTAGTACATTCAGGTATCGAAAACGAGTTCATCTGAATGTAACAGGTTGGTCTATTTTTGTACATTATATATTCAAAAATAATAATGCAACTCTGTCTTTCGGAATATGAAAAAGTCTATATTCAGACGGTCTCCTATTCTAGCAGTTCAACGCGAACAGGAGGGAGAGAGGAAGACCTTGTAACGGTATACTAGCGAATTTTGCTCCTAGCTACAAAGAGGCACCCACCCCGACCCAATTTCTAACCCAACTTGTTCTTTTCGGTTTCAAAACTCAACTCTCTTCAACGACCATATGCCTGAATTCAAAATTATCTTTTCCTAATTATCTCTTTCAGCAGGTGATACTTCTCTTAAACCTTTCGATGTGACGTCATCTTCTTAATCATTGCATCATGCGATCATAAACTTGTACTTCTTACCCTGATGAAAAACACTTGATTTCTTTATGCTCAATATCCTGTCCAGAACTATTTTGAAATGGCTCATCCGGCACATGTGCCAGCCTATAACGTTTTGCAACGAAATACACCTAATTTCATAGATTTTAGCTAACGTACAATTTTACCAAACAAAATAATTTTAACCAAATAAAATAATTAATATAACTAATTATCACCCTATTTATTTTACATGACGATCGGTTGCGTGAAACTCAGAGTCACAAGCTTTTATTCTGATTTTATTATTTACCTGTTTTATACTTGAAAATATCTCATATATATATATATATATATATATATATATATATATATATACCCAGGTGATATAACGAGCCAAGTTTAAATTCTAGGCGAGCCTGTATATTTTTCTCTTCACGTTAACGATCTGGGAAAAGAATTCAATCTCTTCAACTAACAGCCTTGGATGGCACCAGGTCCTTATCGTTTACAATTAGGCCAACCTGCAATTTCATCCTATACGTCATCCATTTTGATGGGACACCTTAGGAATGTATGCTCTCATGACATCATATCCATATTTGAAGAATAATAATTGATACCGCTCGAACAAAAATGGACGATAAAGAAAATCCCAAGGCAATGATCACCTCTCTTCATCATCCTCATCCTCATATTTTCCGGCCAATGTTGTATCTATAGAAGGGCAATGTTATTTGAATCCTCAAGATCTTGTTACTCTATATCATAATAGTAAGTAGCCAGCCAACTCTAACAATTCGAAGAATATCGATAACACCACGTTTTTATAGATATATTGATTACATAATAAGGAATATCAAAACAATACTTATTTTGTACAGACATTTAATTCAAACCTTATTTCATGTATGTATCTCTTTGAAACTATTTAAACGTGTGGAAACAGATGCTTAATATCAAAAAGAAATATTACGTTTAAACAACAGTACTTAAAACCATTCAACTGTGTGAAAGCAAATAAGCTCTGGCTTGTTTAAAAATGATATTACCAATGAACTATTCCCTAAGAAGTAGCACACACACACACACACACACACACACACACATATATATATATATATATATATATATATATGTAAACGTGGTGTAATGGTTATCGTCGTAGGAAATGGACACAGTGACACGAGTTCAAATCCTGGACGAGACTGATTGCATTTAATATTGCGCTAATACCCTTGTGAAATGTATGAATCCAATTATTCTCCCTCCAGCTATGGGTAAATAGTAGGACAGACTAGGTTCTTCAGCCTTGGTGAGGCTACTAGTCTAGGAGAAGGATAACTCTGAATTCAAACATTGTAAACTCCGCTTAAAAAATGACCTTGTGTCATATCCTGCCCGAGCGGAGGGGTTGGTAAATATGTATATATGTAAACAGCATTTGGCATTTTCCAGAACTATTCTCAGTATTTTGGCCGATTTTGATAATTCTGTAGTCTGAATGGTGTCGGCTCGTCCTCTGATTTCTAAATATCCCAACTCCATAATCGACCCTTTCGAGATCATTCCAAGCGCACCTATTACAAATGCTATCACCGTTACCCTCATGTTCCATATTACTATTATCATACTCGATTTTTCTCGACCGCTATTTATTTAGCTAACACTTCCACAACGGGCAGAATGCGACAAAGACAATATCGTTTTTAACATCAGTAGAAACTGATGACAACACTGAAATACGTATGTTCAACAAGTCTCATTAACTCTTCATATTCTACAGAGTGAAACGATAAGATTGTCGTCCTAAATAAAACAACACTACAGCTTTATTTTATAACTTTTATTGAAAAAATCAATTCAGGTAACTTGATTATGTAGTAGAGCTAACATCTATTCAATGTAACGGCATTCAGCCTCTATCACCGTCTCGATACGGATCCGGAACTGGGGGCATGTCTTTTTCACAAGCGCTGATCGCGGATGGCGGTGATGTTCTCTACGTATGACCAAACGAAGTAGTCCATCGGGTTCAAGTCGGAGGAGGAGGAGGAAGAGGAGGGCCAGTGAGAAGAGGGTACAAAGTCGTAGCATTCCTTCTGAAGCCAAGCCTAAGTCTCTTTCACCTTGTGGGCCGGCACTGAGTCCTGCTGCCACACCCAGGGTCAGCCACCGGCCACCTGATTGCACCGGGGGATCACCACACACTTCAACACATCCAAGCACACTTTGGTGTTGACTTTCAAGCCGACTTTGAAGATGTGAGGTGGCATGACTTGAAACCACACCAAAGACCATAACCGTAGCCGGAAACTTTGTTTTCATCACTCTGGGCACGTTAAACCGTCCGGATTTGCATTTTGAAGGTGCTGGCAATGGTCCTGTTGTCATAACTTGGATCGGTAGAGAGCATGAGTTGTACAGTAGCGCATCTCCGATCGCGTTCGTTGAACATTGTGTCACTTTCAGACATAATAGAAGGCTCCTATTGCTCTTGGGATTAATACACAACTGGCCAACTAGTATATGGTCTGCCACACAAAAAAAAAGAAAACCGGTTTTCATTAAACAGAAATGGAATCATGTCGTCTTTTCTAGGGCGACAATGTTATCGTTCCACCCTGTATTCAATCTCAGAAGGGATGGGCCCTGAATGGTCTCAGTTCTTTTTAATTCCTCCTTTCAGGTTTTTCAATGAGAACATGTTTTACTGAGTACACCGTCTGATTGTTTAGTGTTATATTTAGAACACTCGTTGGTGAGGGGTCTTACCCCTGTGCAGAGAAGCAGTCGGTATATTGTATAACCTCCACCAACTGAACAAGGTATATTCTATTAGACTTCAACAGATTTCCATACAAAAACGTGTCAATTTTTGTGTAAAAAAAGTAGGCACCAAAAGCTGTTATTCTTATATCTGTATTTTTTCATTTATTAACCAATCAGCGTGAACCCGCTCGTTTTAAAATACCTTTGAGACTTACCGACGACAATATTTGACTTGCTACGAAAGATTTGAGGGATTATAACCCAAAATAATTAAGGAAATCTTTTCCCCCCTAGATTATTGAAAACATTTTTTAACCAAAAGAATCAGAAATAAATCATTTTTTAATCAAAATTCCAGCCGACCTCGTTTAATAATAAGTGAATCTATGAATATTTTTAGTAGGTGTGAATTTCTATATCTATTAATCTACCTTTCGGTTTATTTCTTTTGAGTGAAAATCTACATTATTTTCTATAAAGAATGCATTTAATTTCAACATCATTTAATCTTCTTGAAATGAACGAATATGTTTTTGTTTACATAGATTGATTAACACTGGTATTACAGCTGACGAAAATACTAGCTGCCGCCGCGTATACGTTAAGGCATAAATACATTTTCTCTCTAACACACTTACACGTGATCTTTTACACACACAAAATACATCCTTTGAAATTTGGCTAACAATAACTGCAATTTTTAATGCATGAATCTTCACTTTCTCTCATAAAATATTTGTTCTGATTAATATTATTTTTGCTTACAATAATGATCGGAAAGTACTGAATTCAATTATTCTCCTTCCAGCCATTGGTAAATAGTTGGGCTGAGTGGGACCGTTAACCTTAGTATGGCAAACAATCTAAGAGACAGAAAATTCTTAATTCAAATCGGTCAAACTTCGCTTGAAAATGTACTTTGCGATGCATCCGGCTCATGCAGTGAGGTTTCTAAATACATATAGGGGTTCTTAAGAAGTTCGTTGAAAACTTTTTGTTGATCAAAAAGTATTATATTTTTATATGAGGATTGAAGATTGTTTTTTTCTGAAGATCTTCGCAACCTCAGCATACGATTCTTTTTATTTACTTATCAAGTCGAGAATTGTCATATTTTTCCTTTAAACGAAATCCATTACGGCCTATATTTGATATATAAAAAAATCACATTTCCTGTGTTTTGGAACCCTTATTAACGAAAACTTAAGTGTCATTTATTTCTAGGGGAATCGATAACGGGAATTATTGAAACAACGAAACGTGGAATCACAGAGGGCAAAAAGGAGTCCAGCCAACTGAAAAGACAAAGACTTAGTTGCAATATCAATATTCTAGGGACCAATGAATTAATGTAGTTCAAAATCATTTTAAACAGATAAACACTTTTACTTGGTAGGAAAATCAATGTTTTAAAAGCCTATGCAATAATATTGTTCACAATCATTATTATCATCATCAAGTTGTGCCGACAGCAAACAGTTCCTTGACACTCTTTCGCCAGCCTCTACTTCCATCCAACGCTTCTAGTAGGTCTCTATGGCTGCATCAAGTGTCCTCATAGAATTGATGCATGTAGGTCTGTGGAATAATTGGGCATTTAGTTATAGTCATCCACAGACAAACGGTTTCGTTGTATCAGTGTAGCGAGACATGCAAAAAACTCGAAGCTGGTGTCGAAACCTGGCAAGCAAAGGGATTTTAAACGTACAGGTATCATTTTTTTTTCTTTACATATATATTCCTTCACGAGTGAGCTCAATCCCTCGGTGGGAAGCATATATATATATATATATATATATATATATAGGGAGAGCTTTATTTTAAAATATACGTTTTTATTAGCAATTTTTTTCGCGTAGGCTCTGGTGCGATATCGTAGCATCCAAATAAAATTCCTTTATAATTTGAAACCCCCACCCACCTAACAGGGCTGGCATAGGATTTGGGTATTGTATCATCGTCAAGTCATGTTGGCGCCGTTTTTAACGGTTGAACGAAACAAACACCTAATCTTAACTTGGGAAGAGGCTACCCGCGGAAAGGAGAACAAAGAAACAGGAAATGACCATGCACTTCCTGATTCTCGAAAGTTGTGGAATTGTCTTGAAGATTCTTGAGAATTTTACAGCCAGACTATGTACGTAGAAGATGGTCCCATCCCTGAAGGAGGAGAGAGTAGGTTCCTACCAGCAGCGTAGAGTAATTCCTAGCCCAAGGGTCGGAGTCAGAATTTTTACCCGCTGAATTCGCAAAGACAACTGGTTGTGAGGAAGAATACAACATACATTTCCTTGGCGCCTATCTGTTTACAGTCCCCACTTCAGTAGCAGTAACGTCATAGATCTTTGTTGGTCAGCCAACACTGGTGGATCTATGTAGAAGAGTCCGTAAGAGAACCTCAGTTATGAGTTTGTCCTTACTTCTTCCCGTTGTGCCCCACAAATCTTGTTCGTCTCATTTGGATGGTTAGTGAGATGAGAGTTAATCGGCCGTACAAATGATGTTTTGTCGGGCACTGCTTTCAGGATTTTTTCAAAACAACACATAGCATTTTTGTGTTGTTCGCAAATAGCTTTTTCTCCATTCGTCTTGCAAGTGTCCATAAAATATTTTTTAGAACCAATGTATTGATCTTCTTCAATATCATCTGGGAATTTCTCGAACACTTTGCGGAGAAACATTCTGTCATTTAAGTGAGAGCCTCTGAAATTTTTTTTTCTTTTATCTATATCGTTACAATATCAGTGTTTTAGAAGCCAATGTTTTAAGGTAGTTCATTAAAATTTATCATTTTGCCCCTTCGGAATTTTTCACACTACTCTAGCTAATGGCTTCTTATTCGAGTCTGAGGGAAAGCAAATTATCTCAAGTTTACACAGTTCTGGGTAAGATACTTAACTGCATCTGATGGTGAGGCTCCAGTCCTGGAGTTTAAGGAATATGGATTACCCTTTCATAACCATTATTTTCAGTTTCACTCAGACCCGGAGTGGTTATACAGGCTGGGATTCCATCCATGGGTTTAATTTGGTTTGGTTGGGGTTCATGGTGTATCAACCATTGTAATCTTTATAAAAATGGATTTGGCATTAAATATGCCAAATCCATTTTTATAAAGATTAACAGTAATGTTTTAAACAATTCAGCTTAGCATAAGTAAACAGTTTAAATGTCAAAAAACAGTTCCATTTCAAACAATTCAGGTTAGCATACAAAACAGTACTATTTCAAGCAATTCCGTTTACCATAAATACACAGTTTAGTTCTATTTGACCCATAGATAGGGCTCTATCAGGTGCTATCACACCAGGCTAGAGTGGATCAGGGAGCGATGTCAACAAAGGAGTACTCTGCATTCCCAAAAGCTCCAGCATTATTGAAACCTCACCCTCAGATTGTTTAATGTCATATCAAGGATACTCGTTGAGGGAGTCTTACCCCTCTGCAGAGGTGCAGTCGGTGTATTCTACAGCCCTAGACGACTAGGCAATCCCGCCATGGGTCAAATAGAAATGTTCAATCATTTACAAGAGATTATTTTTATTATTTATTTGAAACCATTCAAGTGTGTTTGGATTAGATCGGAATACTTGATAAATGAAATTACCAATGTTAAATGGCAATTACTTGAATCCATTCGGCTGTGTGCAAACAAATGACGGGTGTGAAATTAAATTCTTAGCATTGCAAAGCAACTTTTGGAACCATTTAACGGCTCGTTTAAAAATAATGTTATCAACAAACTATTCATTTACAAATCATATATATTTATATTTGGGTGCAAACAAATGATTAATATTAGAGATAATTATTTGTGTTGGATTGAAATACTTAATTTCATGTAACTATGTGCTATAACACCTTTAAAACTAATGTTACCTCAAAACTATTCGCTCACAAATCACACACACACACACACACACATATATATATATATATATATATAGTAATCTGCACTCATTTTTCGTTTTTGGTTGGACTTCTATTCTCGATCGACCAGAATCTGTGCTCACTTTTCGTTTTCGATTAAATTTTTATTCTCAATCAACCGAAATCTGCGCTCATTTTTCATTTTCGGTTGAATTTTTATTTTCCATCAAACGGAATCTGCACTCATCTGTCGTTTTCGGTTGGATCTTTATTTTCGATTCCGGTGGATCGAAAATAAAAATCGGACCGAAAACGAAAAATAAGCGCAGGTTCTGGTCGATCGAGGATAAAAATCCATACCGTAAGGAAGTTCGCCGACCGTAGTTGAAGATGACCCAAAGTTCTATTTTCAATAGCTATCGAGGTGTAGGAGTGGGCGTAACTCCTTTCCCTGTATTACTCCACTTACCCTTGACCCGCACTTAAAATGCTGTGTGTTAAGTAAGGTGACATCAAGAACAATATTTTAGAATTTGGTTTGATACGAACTACGATTGAATCCCGGTTTCCCGGATCATTGGCGAACGATTTAACCATTACGTCAATGGGCTGGTCATATATATAATAAGGATTTTTCATTAAATTACCATGAAGGGTTGATATGTTATGAAACACGAGTCAACTAACTAAACATAAAGTCTCCAAGACTATTCTATGTATTCTGGCTGATTTAATTATACTCTTGTCTGGATAATTTTGCTTCTTCCTCTAATATCAAATCCATCGAATTTCTTTTCCAGCTTCTTAAGGATTGCTACAATTTTCTTACTGTAAATCTCATGTTCCAAAGCCTTTTTTTAGCTCTCGGCACTGTAAAGTAAAACGTTTGACAGGTTCTTTTTTCTTTGATATTAATACTAGGTCAAATCTTCAGACAAAGAAAGGGTGATCCTTTTCTGTCTCAAAGACTTAGAGATTTGATGTGTT
The DNA here is from genome assembly GCA_963585895.1 of Sepioteuthis lessoniana. NCBI lineage: Eukaryota > Metazoa > Mollusca > Cephalopoda > Myopsida > Loliginidae > Sepioteuthis > Sepioteuthis lessoniana. The sequence goes on along the minus strand of OY757914.1, from coordinate 91,522,368 downwards.
ACATTTTCAGATTCAGCTTTTTGTATATACCATTTATCAATACGATTAAATGTCAATTTCTTGCACAAATCAGAGTGGATCACATTTCCAACCCAAACATACCTGTTTTTGTATTCCTTTTATGTTAGTTTTCTGCTGTCAATTACTATGTAACTAATTGTTTCTTTTTTATCACCACATAGTCTACACTTTGCTTGGGTGTATTAAGAGTCGTCTCGTTTTTTACAAACACCTTCGACAAAGCTTATTTTATGTATAGATCGAAAACGTATGAGTATTTGCATCTCTAAACCATCAGCTGAGCAAAGATCATGAAAATATATATTATGTCGAGAGGACTAGATAAATAAATACATACATTCAGGGGATCTTGAGAGATTCCCCATGGAGTTTCAGTTGATTAAAAAACTATACTTCTAGATGCAGAATGAAAATTCATTTTCTTTCTGAAGATCTTTGCAAATTCAACATACGATGTCTTATTTTTTAATCTTTATTTAATACAACACAATAAAATAAAATGTATTTTTTTAATTTTCTTTCTTCAGCTAAAAGAAACCCATTACAGATTCGCTTTGTCATATCAAAAGTATGAATACTATCGTGATTTCGAAGCATTCTTTGGTAAATCTTAAGAATTATGATTTAAATACGCCTGATATTGACTGATGGCTATTTAACTAGATTATTCATTAGTCAGCGTCCAAGTAGTGCATCCATATAGCAGTATCGACACGACCGCAGCCTGGAAGAAACTGCGTTTCAAGTCCTGGCAGCAACACCCCACAAGGCACCAACTATACGGTCACCTACCACCTATTACGAAAACTATCAAAGCTAGACGAACCAGACATGCAGGACACTGCTGGAGAAGCAAGGACGAGATCGTGATGTACTCCTGTGGACCCCCGCATATGGCCAAGCAAAAGCAGGACGACCAGCTCGAACATACATACAGCAGCTATGTGATGATACGGGATGTAACCCTGAAGACCTGCCAGAGGCGATGAACGATAGGGATACGTGGAGAGAGAGGGCCCGGGATATCCGTGTTAGCTGCACGACATGATGATGATGATGATTCATTAGTATTTTTGAGTTGGATTCTTACAGGTTGAACAGGTTGCTCCTTTGTGTCAGAATCGAGCCTCCACCTATCATTCCATAACGTATTGGTTAAAGTGCTGGACTACAACATTGTTGAGAGTTCGAACTCTAGTCGTGCTATCACGTTCACTTTCAGACTAATATCATTGGGAAAGGTAGAAAACCTCTTATCCCGCCAGCTAAGGGTTAAATAGTTCTCCTACTGTGTTTTCTAAAAATAGCTTTCGAATTCAATAAACCCCAAAGACTAAAATGCCATTTAAAAAATCGCTTACTAAATCAAAATCATGAGACGAAAGACGCGGTCTATTTTTTGATAAAGGTCTTCATGCGCACGAATTCATGTCGTAGGCAGTGCCAAAAATAGCTTTAGTTCTCTATCTTCGATATTGAGCACTCTTTATTTTAAAATAGAGCAAAATAGATGATTATATATATATATATATATATAGGGTAGCCCATAAATAATGACACATGACAAAAAATCTTTTGCTGCTGCCTATATGTAAACACTTTTGCGATGACAGCTTCGAGGGTGGTCTGTCACTGTGCCACGAGTTTTTAAATCTGTACACTAAGCTCTTTATCATATTTGTACTTGGAGGACTCTTTACATCAAAATCAGTGACATCGTATTTTCTTTCAGTTGAACTCTTAGATTTGTCAGAAGAATACTAAAATTATTTCACTTTATTCTTTCTCGCCAATGGTCCGGGAGACCGGGGTTTAATCCCGGGTCGAGTCATACCAAAGACTTAAAAATGATATTTGATACCGCCTTGCTTAACACTCAGCATTATAAAGGAAAGATCAAGAGTAAAGTGGAGCAATCCAGGGAATGGAGTAGCATCCTCTCCTACGCCTTGGTCTAGTAGCTATTGAAAAGGAAGCCTTTGGGTCACCCTTGACTAAGGTTGACTACTTTACTTATTCTTCCACATTATCACTTGAATTTGCCCATTTCCTAGGACTACAAATGGTATATGAAAAATAATATAGGAATCAGATTAAAAAACAAGGAAGTTATGACGTTAAAAATATTTCTTTTGTTGGTTGGTTGGTCGGTTGGGTTTTTAATGGCATATCGACCCTTGCAGGTCATTCAATGCCAATTTATATCTATACCGGGGCATTGGCCTAATGAGTAAAGCGTTCGCCAATGACCCTGGAGAAATGGGTTCAATCCTGTCATACCAAAAACTCAAAACATGGTACTTGATGCCACCTTGCTTAACTCTCAACGTTATAAGGTAAGGATCAAGGGTAAAGTGGAGCAATCCAGGGAATGGAGTAGAGCCCTTGCATATACCTCGGTATGGTAGCTATTGAAAAGAAACTAAGGTCGCCAACTTTTACTTATATTTATACTGGCCCATTGGTTTAGTGCATAGAGTGTTCACTAACGACTCGGGAGACCGTGCTTCAATTCCAGGTCATATCATTCCATAGACTTGGTGTAGTAGCTATTAAAAAGCGAGCCTTCTGGTTGCTCTCGACTTCGTTGGCTAACTGTACAACTTATGTTTATATATTTATATCAAATATATCTGTTTTCTAAACGAATAGTTTGTAGGTAACATTATTTTTAAACGAGCCAGATCTCGCACTCTGTTAAATGGCTCCAAGACTTGCTATGTAATACTAATAATTCAATTTAAAATCAGATATTTGTTTGCACACAGTTAAATAGTTTCAATTATAGTAAGTAAAGTAAAGTTAGCGACCATAGTCGAGGGTGACCCGAAGGCTCCCTTTTCGATAGCTACTACACCAAGGTGTAGGGGAGGGCGCTACTCCATTCCCAGGATTGCTCCACTTTACCCTTGAACCGTACCTTATAATGCTGAGTGTTAAGCAAGGTGGTATCAAGTTCCATTTTTAAAGTCTTTGGTATGACTCGACCTGGGATTGAACCCAGGTCTCCCGGGCCATTGGCGAACACTCTAACCGCTGGGCCAATATCCCGGTATTATAGTAAGCAATTAAACATTTCTATTTGACCCACGGACGGAGATTCTAGCAAGGTCTACCACTTCGATTCAGAATGGAGTTGGTAGTAAAGGCAATTAAGGGACACTTTACATTCCTTAAAGATCCAGAACTGGAGCGGTACTATCAGATGTTTTCCTATTATATCTAGGACGCTTGTGAGTCTTACTCGTCCGTAGAGATTCAAATCGCTTTTTCTACAACCTCAGCCTATGGAGCAAGAGTTTTGTGGGCTATCCTATATATATATATATATAAAGCAAAAAAAACAGAATAATCCAAAATAGGTGAATTTACTGTGATGTAAAGTCGACGTTAAACGTTTCGGCTTCAATAACCATCATCAGGACTTTGATATCAGGAAAATTGTTCACACATCGATGGATGCTTGATGAAAAAACAGGAACAAATAAAATGTATACAACGAAAAAATACAAACGTTCACATAGCGTTCTTAATTCAAAAATATTAAGAACGTGTTTGGCACGTGGAAAGATATTTGAAAATATTGGAATGCGCTAATGAGTTTTCTTTGTTTTTTTTTTATGTTAGGGGAATATTAATCTAAAATTTTTAGAAAATAGATTAAATATATAACATAATTTAAAATAGATTTTTCTTATAAAGAATACAATTGAATTTAATGGATATTGTATAATTATGTGTTTTTGTAATATCACAATAAAGTAAAAACTAAAAAGATGATAATAAATCATTAAAAAAATTAGATTAATATAGCCTTAAAACAAGTAGGAATTATCTCGGTACTACACCGTTTTTTGATACAGTTTTTTTTATCTCTATGTAAATGAAAATTTAGGAAACACATATTTGATTTATTTATATTATAAGTTATTAGTTACATTGAGAAAATATCTATCAGATATTAATTCTTTACTTATAACGATTGACTTAACATTCGATATGTTAATTTCTTCCTAATATAAATGATATAATTTTCATGATAATTTGAATAATTAGGATTAGGTTTTGTAAATTAATATTGATGTATACTTCCCATAGACCCAACCAAGAACATAATCAAAGATAATGAACGAACTTCAATTAACAAAATGAAACAAACTTCTATATAAAAATATATCTCTATCATTTTATTCTCGAAAGGGGCACACAGTTTGTTGTAAGTTTGAGAGATAGATGGATAGACATATACTCAGAGAAGGGACTCCTTCTTGCCCCATATCTTCTTCCTGGAGCCAATGGGAACCAACGCTTGCACCCCCTTACAAGCCGTATCGTCAGAGACGTCAGAGACGCCTCTGATCGGCTGCGTATCCCTGGCTCGACTTACGATTCTGACTGAACTGACCATCTAAATCTGACTGCGTTGTTCTCATATCACGTGGTCTCCTTCCGGTTACACACCTCCTTGACCGGCCTACCCCGACGCACTGCCATCCCACTGTTTACTAATCAAAACGTGACAACTTGTCAAAACACACAGGGTCACCAGGAACGAACCCAAAATTCATGTCAACAGTCATTATATAAAAATATCAGCATTGAATTATTATTTCCTGACAACACTAGTTATGTTATTTAATATTCATAAAACATAATAGCTTCAACGGAAGTATGAAATGATATTTATTCAATCGAATAAGTCGCATACAAATATTTAATTTTACGGAATTAGGTTATTTTAATTTCCAGTAGTATCTAAATTAGGGGTAACAGTATTTTTATCGGATTGTATAAACATTGTATCAATAAAAATAAATAGATATAATATCTCCATGGTATAAGATTTTTTCTTGATTATAAAATATGATAAAAATATATTCAAAAATTATTTTAATTAAAAAGTGATTTTAATTAAAATCTTTTTCCCAAATCCCATTCTTGTCGGAATTAATAGAAGAACACACTAATAAGTTTTTTCTGTCTTATTTTTATATCAAAAGATTATTTAGCTCAGCACTTTGATTTTTAATCCCAAATTAATTATACGTCGATAGCCGTTGACACTGAGCATACTAATACCCTTTAGATGTCTTCCTAGGATTATATATATATATATATATATATATATATATATTGAAGATATATTTATATATAAATATATATATATATATATATATATATATATATATGTAATGAAGATATATATATATATATATATATATATATATATATATATATATATATATATATTGAAGAACAATGAATTCACAGACATTATGTTTTTAATATAACTATCTTTAGCAAAACTAATATATGTTAAGATTTATACGCGACAAATCACACCGAGGAAGTGCATTTCGCGATATTTGGCAAACTTGGCATTTCTAACCTTTGACCTTTGTCTAGTCTTGAACAGCGACATTTCACTTTCTGTGACAGATGCTTTGTCACTTAAAAGCAGATAAAATCATTTTAGTTTTAAATAGGTCCATTTTTTTTCTTCAGTGTTAGTACCTTGCATAAATATTTTGGTAAAAAGAAAAAATAATCAAGACTACAACCCTACCGAGTCGGTGTATGTAAAAATCTGGTTAGGGAACACCTGGTGATTTGGGCTTTTTGCCTAGTGGAATGTGATATAGTCCGATATTTTTCAAGACGCACAGTACGAGTGATGTTAACCCCGGGTGGCTGAATTAAAAAGCGAAAGCTTACTCAGATAAAAATAAAAATTTCTTTTCTTTCTTCTGTTAGATGGATGAAGATGATATATTTTGTTGCCACGAAAAACTGAGAAAGACATAAAAAACAAAGACCGAAATAGGGTGGGTAGAGGTAAAGAAAAGTAGTTAATTTGCTAAACTTCGTTTAGTCTGGCACAAGATCACGATTAAATTACAGTGCTTTATGTTTAGTAAGCAGTCACCAATCTAGGTCGTGATCAGATTCGATGTTGCTTAAATTCAGTGATCTACCAAGAACTGGTTCCATTAGTAATGCAAAAAAACCCCAAAAAACAAATGAAATAAATATTTACACTTATGAAACAAATTTATAAGCAGCTGAAAGTAGTTCTAAATGACAACAGTTGGGTCACTCGTCTAAGATACAATCAGATTTAGCGTTGCTTAACTTTGGTGATCAAAGGAGAACTAGTGCTGTCAACACTGTGAAAAATAGTGTGAAATGTATATTTTCTATGCTGACTCAAGATCTCATTTTTTTAAAAGTTCCTAATGTCAACTAAACAATAACCCACTTAATTTATGCTCTTATTTAATGCAGTTTTACTTCCGAAACCAGGTGAGACCTGGGGCTTTCAGTATAACCAAAACAGTGTGCAATGGCAAATTGATATGCAGGTAAAAATTTCAAGTTCACTCAAAATAGAAGATAAAGTTAACTAAACGGTCACCCATCGAAGCTTCGATCAGATTCGACATTAGTAAACGTCTGTAATCAGGCGGAACCAACATAAAAAGGAATATTGTGCAATGGAAATTCAAGAGGCCTGCATGAGACTTCAGATCCCTTATTGTAGTATCAGTTGTCATAAACGCTTGCCCATGAAAGCCGTGGTCAGGTTCAACATAGCTTAACGTCTGTTATCTGATGGATCTTAATTGTCGCATGGACAAAAATTCTGAGTAATTGGCATTCACTAAACCGTGATTAGACTTCAGATCCGTTAACATAGTATTTACTGTCATAAACGGTCACCCATTTAAATCGTGATCGGATCTGACATTGCTTAACGTCAGTATTTAAACAAAACTGCGACTTTCAGCGTGGTTTTACATTAAATTAATAAAGGGAAAGTTTTCTACATCAGTGGCTTGAAATTGTTGGTGTTCAAAAGTCAGGATTCCAAAACCGATTTTCTAGGCAACTATTTTTTATTCTCTGGGGGTAACAATATTTTCGAGCTTTATCCCTCTTTAGGCCTTTTGCTATTTTAAAACTAAGCTGGGAATAGAAAATGGACAATATCTCTCATCATGCAATAATCTTCTATCCAAGTATGAAAGGCTTATCATCTGACGAGATTCATGATTGCCGGCACTAAAAAAAGATGCTTCTTCCAACAGAATAGTTAAAAAGTGGGCAACTGAACAAATGTTATTGTTCATTTACACTAGGTAACGCAAATGTTGTCCTTAAAAAGCATGCATTATTTCTTAATTTTTTGAATAAGTATAGGAAATTGTTATATTATTCCTTTGAAAATTTAGTTTTGTGTCTTAGATAACTCTATGTAATACAAATTTTGTTCCTTGATAGTACATGTTATTTTTTAATTATTTATGTTATAAAAGTATTGAAAATGGCTATTATTTTCTTAAAACTTTGCAAGGACGAGCTCATAAGTGATGTACTCCTATGGACCCCCGCATATGGCCAAGCAAAAGCAGGGCGACCAGCTCGAACATACATCCAACAGCTATGTGAGGATACAGGATGTAGCCCTGAAGACCTGCCAGAGGCGATGAACGATAGGGGGAAGTGGCGAGAGAGAGTCAGGGATATCCGTGCTAGCAACACGACATGATGATGATGATTTAGAAGTAAATTTTTTTTTTTAAAGATTTTCGACTGTAATGTACAATAAATCTTACGTAGCAGTCAGTAAATGTAGCCACTAATTATGCTTTCCTTATACTCTCAGTAGTATTATGAAAACTAAGTTTGAAGAGAAAAATTGATATTTTCAAGTTATAAGCAATTGGAAAATAATACTTTCTGACCATCAGCAAGGAAAAGTAAAAATATTACTAACTTGTGTTAATGACTTACAAGCTCAAGTTTTGTGAAAAGAGTAAAATGAAATATCTATTAACTTAAAATTTTGTGTGTAATCATTCCAAACGCTGAACTCTATCATTGCCCTTGTTTCTTTGGTCAAGAACCTGTCAGTCACTCATCCTACAAAAAGGACCTTTGTCTAATCACAAGAATTTGATATGTTACTATAGATGTAATAAATAAAGTGAAAGGAATAGTTTTGATAAATCCTTCAAGAGACATCATTGTATATATATATATATATATATACTATTATTATCAGTATTATGGTGAGTTTTTCACTTTACATTTTTACTGGAGCCTGATTGACATCAAGTTTCCTGAAGTCACCAGAGACGTGGGTGCAAGCAGCTCATGCGGGCTGACTGCCGGAAGCAGCTCACATTGGTTGACGACCGGAAAGGGTTAGGCGTTATGGAATCATATATGCAGGCACCCATGGCTGTAACGAGCAGTGACGGGTAGTCATGGGCAGTAACAGGCAGTCGCAGTGACTCGGGAGCGGCCAGAGGAGAGCAGTTCTCCCCACCCCGATCAAAAACCAGAAGTGCCAAGTGGGGCCCTGAATATAGCACAACGTGGCTAAGAAGAAAATAAGGGTCAATAAACCAGTCCTCCACCAATCTGCCTTCGTTTCCCTGTCTCTCTCATACTGCAGTTTCGACCTATACGAGAGAAATAATTATATTTTTATAATCAAGGGTAATGGTCATTAACCACGGCTATATAGCACCAGGACTCTTCTGAGTATTCAAGCCGATCTTTACAATGAAGTGATCTGGATCTTCTCGATTCTTCCTCTGATCTCCAATTCCTCCAGTCTTTTCTCTAAGCCTCTGGGGACCGTTCCACGTGCTCCAGTTACAATTGGTATCACCGTCACCCTCATGATCTCCAACTTTTTCAGCCTTCTGACAAGATCCAAGAGTTTAATTATCGTTTCACTTTCTTTTATATTCAATCTGTGGGTCGCGTGAATGTCAAAATCCACTCGATGGGAAGTTTTTTTTTCTTGTTTAATAATTGGTTTTCTAGCCCAATTTAGAGGGTCTGCTTCGTGTCAAAATCCCAGAAGATTTTATGTGTCACATTATCTAAGACGAATTTTACTCCTTTGAGAGTTTTTCACATTAGCACTAGCCGATGATCTTTCACTGTCATTTGAGTGATAGGAAGTCTCCTCAGGTCTCCAGGACTCTTCTTCGTATTCTGGCCGATTTTAATAATGTTGTAGTCTGGATGATCTCCACATGTCCTTTTATTTCCAAATCTTCCTGACCCTTTACCAATCCTTTGTGGATTATTCCAAGTGTTCCAATTACTATTGGTATCACCGTCACCTTCATGTTCCATAGTTTTGTTAGTTCTCTAGCAAGGTCTCTTTTCGCTTATTGTTATCATTATTATTTCTTTGGGAGTTTTTCACACCAGCAATAGCCAATGGTTTTCTATTGGAGTCTGAGTGACAGCAAGTCCCCTCAAGTCTCCAGAATTCTCCTCAGTATATTGGCCGATCTCAACAATTATATAGTCTTGATGGTCTCCACTAGACCTCTGGTTTCCAAGTCCTCCAGTCCTAGTACTATTCTGTTGGTGAATGTGCCGAGCACGCCAATTAGGATTGGTATCACCGTCACTTTCATGTTCAATAATTTAAAAAAAAGTCTTTAGCAAGGGCACCACCTTCAGTAAGAATCATCGTCGCCTTCATTTTCCACTTCTTTTTCAGCTCTCTAGCAAAATCCAGGTTATACTAACATATGTCATTATTCGATATATATATATATATATATATATATATAAAGGGACTTTCAATAAATAGCGTGATTTTGGCCTTAGGTAGCACTGTTTACAATCTCATCTTTTTGAAGAAATCATTATAATAGATCCTTTCATGTCCCAGAAGATTCCCAGCGTGACAGTCTTCACTGGCTGCTTCGCTTGGAACTTTTTTCTCCTTCTGAGAGTCACAGTCGTTTCGACTCTAGCTCATAGTAGCAAATCTGAACCCTGTGTAATTATTTTTTTGATTAAAACATGTCTCTTCATATATATTACACATTCTTCAGAAAATTTCACGTAGCTTGCACTTCTCAGCAACCAAAAATTTGATGATAATATTCTGTTTAAGCCTGGTTTACTCTGATTAGCCGCCATTTTGAATGGGTTCAAAGCAAATATTTTAGCGAGCTTAACTTTTTTCCATAAACTAATTCATGACAATGCAGAATTTACATTTATGGAAAAAAATTCTTCAAAAATTTACGATTTTCTTTTTTTTTTTTTAATTCCCTCCATTTGTTGAATATTTACTGTAATATCCCTGCTGCGTAAATTGCGTGGGTATTATAACAGGAAATTCACCCGTTACCTAAAGTAAACAGCGCGCAAATATTCTGGCAAAAATGCCGTGTAATTTGCGTGGGTGGCGTGCCAGAAGGGTAGGACGCTGGATGCAGAAAAACAACTGGAAATATACCTGTTTCCTAAAGTGAACAGGACGTAGATGGCTCAGCGGAGACAGAGGAGACCGGTGATAATGTCGCGTAAATTGTGTGGGTAGCATGCTAGATGGAAGCGTCTGAACGTGCAATGTGTAGGCAGAAATGGTGACCACGAGGATTGCGAGGGTGCCCGGAAAATTATATAAACCAAGGATGATTTTGACCAAAGCAGAACAAAGCCGAAAAGCAGAGAGATTTCACCGTCGCCCCTGTGTGCGAGAGAGTGTGTGTGTGTGTGTGTGTGTGTGTGCATCACGGTCATGTCCGACTCATTCGTACTTTACCCATACGTGCATTTCGGGTAAAAAAAAAAAGAAGAAGAAAAAAAAAAGAAGTAGCTTTATATAATGTACATCAGCGTTGTTGTCTTTCTCAGCCACACAAGATATTGAACCTGATCTTTCTCTTTCCTCTTCTCTCACTCTCCATATCTCTCTGTTTATCTTTCTTTCTATTTTGCTTTGTTCTTTTTTCTTTTACCAAAATGCATCAATTTTCACTTTTCTTAATATTATTTTGTGTGATTTCTTTTTCAGTTATCTTTTTTTTCCAAAAAATTTCTTCCTTGTGTGGATCTGAGAATAATGGCTACGAAAAGACAAATCCACAATCCCAAGTGCTATCGAACTGGAGTTTCTCAACCAGATGTAGTTAAATTTCATACCCACAACACCAGTTCTGTGGTCGGCGTATTCATCTCTCAGCCTATTTTAAGTGCTGCTTTAAGGTAGGTTTAGGTGCTGAGTAAAATATACCTTTTTTTCTTTAATTGTTATTACATTTTTAGAGGGAGGATAGAATTTTATAAGAAAATTTATTAAGTTTGTTGCGATGTGAAAAGAATATTTTGAACTGAACAGACTTTTTCTAGTTCTAGGTAATTCTTTCCTTGGTTAGACGAGAACTTTTCAGCTCTTTACCTTCCAGATGTTTACTAATCTTTGTGATATGAATTGAACTGTGTTGCGTTCCCATGAAATAAAAAGCCGCAATATTCGATTTGCTACTACGCGGTGTAATGTTTACGGAACAAGTTAAGCAAGCTATTGTTAATGAGTTTGATTCTCATTGGGTGCCTCATACTTGTACCCTTTGTGCTAAGTTGAGTAAATGAGGATGAAAATAGTTCCATTAGTCCATTTTGACACAATTATTATTCAGATCAAAGTTCGAGAACTGGAAACTTATCATCCGATGTATTTTAGTTTCATACCCAGGACAATTGATAAATAATATAGATGTATTTTCTAACCTCTTCGCACGAGCAGGACGTGACAGAAGGTCAACTTTTTAGCGGAGGTTAATAGGTTTGAATTCAGAGTTTTCCTTCTCCAAGACTGGTTGCCATACTAAGCTTAAGGAGCTCAATACGCTCAATTATTTATCTATAGCTTGAAGAAGATCAGTTAGATTATCCCTTTTCTAAGGGTATTAGCGTAATGTGAAATATAAACAGCCTAGTTCAGGATTTGAACTCGTGTCGCTAAGTTGATTTCAATTCCTTAAAATACTGATTAAGACAACTTGAGTTCTTTATAGATGAACAACGGAATAGTTAAGTTGTTAAATGATGTAGATATGCGGCCTAAAAGATGAGGGTAGTTTAGATTTGTTGTGATAAATATACATTCGTTTATTTAAAACTGTTCTTTCTTAAACGATGTATGAAAGGAAAAACTTATCCCTGTAGAGAGGAATTCGTGTAGAAATTATCAGGTCTATTAACATCACGATATATAAGCGGTAGATTTGAATAGCTTCACGATATCAGTATAGCATTTCATGAGGGTGAAAAATGAATAAAAAAGAATCTTGTTAGATAAAAAAAAAATGCTGCGGTACATAATTTTAAAAAATAGGAAAAAACCTTTTTTTAACAGCATTTCCCATTCGTTAAAAAAAGGGTTGATGACACTCAAAATGGATTTTTAAAAAATGATTGCATAGATTTAATGACAGAAATACATCATTTCCAAATTCTTGAAAATTCGGTGTTTGAGGGCATAGGAAAGGTATTTTCGTTTCGACGGACTTTTACTCTAAACTTAAGTTCGCATCTAAAGGTTATTAATTCATTACAATATTATTTTACTCCTTGCAAGTTTTTTTACGCCATTTTTAGAGGTTGTCTGTGAGAAAGCAAATCTTCTCAGGTCGACAGAATTCATTTAAGCATTTTAACTGGTTTTAACAGTGCTATGGTCTAGATCGTCTCCATTCTTTCTCTCTTGTCTTGTTCCCTCTGTTCTTCGGGAAGCGTTCCAAGTGCACAACAAAAAACTGATATCACCGTCACCTTCATGTTCCGCAGCTTTTTCAACTCTCTGAAAAAATCTAAGTACTTATCTCTCTTTTTGCTTTCTTTCATTTTCACTGTATGATTGACTATAACAGCAAAATCCACAAGTTGATAAGCTGTATTCTTCTTGTTAATTAACTTTAGGTCTGGTCGTCTGGTCAGAATCGAGGGATCCGTTTGTATCTCAAATTCCCAGATAATTTCATGCGACTCATTTTGTATAATAAATATTGTTTTACGCATTTATACAAATACCATTTTTATGTAAAGCTAAAGTTGCTCGATACCAAGTGAATTACTTATCGCACCTACACTTGGTTACTCTTGCATTCTTTTTGAACCTTTTTGCTATTATTATTATTATTATTATTATTATTATTACTCCTTGAGAGTTTTTCACATCAGGGTTAGCCGATAGTATTTCACTGGAGTCTGAGTGACAATACATCTCCTTAAGTCTCCTGGATTCTTCTCAGTATTCTGGCCGGTCTCAGCAATGCTGTAGTTGGGATTGTTTCGACTGGTTCTCTTATTTCTAAGTCCCCTAGTCCTTTTACCAATCCTTTGTTGGCTGTACCAAGAGCCTCAATTACGATTTGTATAACCGTTACCTTCATGCTCTTCAGCTTTATCAATTCCTTAGCAAGGTCCAGATACTTATCCTTCTTTTCACTTCCTTTTAACAGCAAGTCTTCCCAAGTCTCCAAGACTCTTCTCAATATTCCGACCAATCTCAATAATGTTGTTGTTTGGATGGCCTACACTTGTACTTTTATTTCCAAGCCCTTCAGTACCTAATACCAAATCGTTTGGTGACTGTACTGTGCGCGCCAATAGCAACGTTTATTTTATGTACAAATCCAAAGAAAATAATCAACAGCACACGTAAACTTTCAGAAGAGCTCTTATAATCAAAATATAGAGAGAGGATTTAATAAGCTTCAAAATACATACAAAACCTCTTGAGAAGTTCACCATGAAATTTCTGTTGATTAAAAAGAATGTACTTTAATAAACGGATTGAAGATTTTTTATCTGCAGATCTTAGCAACCTCAAAGTACGATTTTTTTTTCTTTTCTTATAAAGTCGAGTTCTTTAATCTTTTTTTTTTAAGGACGTTATGACTTCTTTTTGATATATCCCAACAACTATTATCAAAACGCTTGAGTGGTGTAATGGTTATCGTCACAGGATATGGACACGGTGATACGAGTTCAATTCCCGGACAAGACTGATTGCATTTCACATAGCACTAATACCCTTGGGAAAGGTATGAATCCTATTATTCTCCCTCCAGCTATGGGTAAATAGTAGAATACACTAGGTTCTTCAGCCTTGGTAATGCAACTAGTCTGGGAGAAGGAAAACTCTGAATTCAAACCTGTTAAACTCCACTTAAAAATTGACCTTGTGTCATATCATGCCCGAGCGGAGGGGTTGGGTAAATATGATCAAAACTCTTGAGCTTTCTGATTATCAATAAATAAAAATTGAATATTATCAATTTAAAATTGAATGTCATTAAATAAAAATTGAATATTATCAAATCAAAATTGAATATCATTAAATAAAAATTGAATATTATCAAATTAAAATTGAATATCAATAAATAAAAATTGAATATTATCAATTTAAAATTGAATGTCATTAAATAAGAATTGAATATTATCAAATTAAAATTGAATATCATTAAATAAAATTGAATATTATCAAATTAAAATTGAATATCATTAAATAAAAATTGAATATTATCAAATTAAAATTGAATATCATTAAATAAAAATTGAATATTATCAAATTAAAATTGAATATCATTAAATAAAAATTGAATATTATCAAATTAAAATTGAATATCATTAAATAAAAATTGTATATTATCAAATTAAAATTGAATATCATTAAATAAAAAATGAATATTATCAAATTAAAATTGAATATCATTAAATAAAAATTGAATATTATCAAATTAAAATTGAATATCATTAAATAAAAAATGAATATTATATATTTCCTTAGAGACAAATAACGAGAAATACTGAAAGATTGAAAAGAAAATTTGCCAGGAGAAAAAGCGTGGAAGAAATCTAGTAAACTTAATCGACGTATTTTTTCAACATTTGAATACTTCGTATTTTTTGGTGGTATCAATGTTTTAAAAGCCAATGTATTAATATTGTTCACAGTCACTTTAAACACGTGGACACTTAATCTTTGGTGGCAATATCAATATTTCATGACTCAGTATATCAATATATTCATCTATCTTACCTCGCTCCACGAGCAGGATGTGACACAAAGTCAATTTTTAAGCGGTGCTTTAAGAGATTTAAATTCAGAGTTTTCCTTCTCCAAGATCGGTTGTCATAAAAAGTTAAAGAGTCTAGTCTGTCCTACTGTTTACCCATGGCTGGAAGGGGAATAATTGGATTAACATTTTTCGAACTAAAAATGCATACTACAATTTGCCATTACTACATTCTATGACGAATGTGATACTTTTATTGAGAGTGGTGACATATTTTTAAAAAATTATTCTTTTGCAATTAACTACGTCAGATCGTGAATTTGGATCATTAAACTTTGATGCTTAGCGCATTTACAAATATTGAAACATTTGGTGACATCTTTACTGGCCGTTGAAGTGGGATGCTGGTGCTGGAGTGGTTTACGTGTTGGACTGTGACATCATATCAAATGAGTGCGAGCTTCAGTAAAAGTTACGTTCACTTTTGAACTAATATTCTTTGGAAAGATATGAAACTCCTTCACCCCACTCGCTTCTATGGGTTAAATAGCACCACTACTGTTCTTCCACAAGTATAGCTTTTGCATTAAATAACTCAGAAATGTTGCTAAGCCATTAAAACAAAGAAATTGTAACCGAAAGCAGGATTGATGAAGTGCTTTTAACAGTTATTAAGGGCCTCGAGAAAGCGTATATTTTCTGGAGCGAGGTTCAATTTTTACGGTACCTGTTGCTACTTAATCTTTAAAGCATTTCACAAGTTACAAGTTTCTATGAGGCTTTTTGGCATGTATGTATTTACTCAAACCGTGTGTTATTGTCCGAATGCGGGGCAAGATCAATTGGTCAAGCGAAATACGGTTGGTTTGAACTCAGAATCTTTTATCTCCCAGATTATTTTCCGTTCTAAAGCTAACGAGCCGAGTCAACCATATGTTTCATTCAGAGCTGGTGAGTTTAGAGATAGAGGCATCCTTATATTTAAGTTTAAAAAAAAAATTGCCGTAAAATAAAGATAGAATAAAATAAAACAAAATGGATTAGGAGAACTGAAGTCCCGTCTATTCTGCATGGCGTTTAAACACTCCACGTGGCACCCAACATGGCTTTCTAATACACCATGTGACACCATGTTTACAACGTCCAAAAAAAATTTTAACATCCAGCATCTTGTTCATTTAAAAAAGTTTCTGACGATAATTTTTTTACTTTGAAATTAATTAGATTCAAATAATTATTATTTCGCATTGCAGTAGCCCTCGAAATTATTAAAATGCAATAAAATAAAATAAGTTGTGCAATGCAGTAAGCAAATTACAAAATACTTCTAATATAAGTCATTTTGAATTTCATTCTGAACATTTTTTTTCACAAAAATAATTTTCTAAATTCTTGTAACACAATATCTTCTTGAATAATGAATATTCAAATATAATAATGCAACTCTGTCATTCAGATTACGAAAAAAAATTATTCAGACTGTCTCCAATCAATTCTAGTAGTCCGACGCAAATTCGAGGACGAGATGAAGACCTTGTAGGGGTATATCAGCGAATCTCGCTTCCAGCTATAAAGAGGCACCTACCCGACCTAACCCAACTTCTCTCTTCGGGTTTCAAAGCGCAATTCTCTTCTACGACCGTCACCTGAATTCAAAATTATCTTTTCTTCTATAATCTATTAATTATCTCATTCAGCTAAAGTTATAAAAACATATATCTTAAAATTTTTGATGTGGCATCATCTTCCTAATCACTGCAATATACCAGCATAAACCTGTATTTGTTACCCAGAAAACAAACACTTGATTTGTTTACGTTCACTATCCCGTTTGGAAGTATTTTGACATGGCTCATCCAGCACACGTGCAAGCCTATGACCTTTGACGACGGAGTACACTTACACTCATAGATTTTTGTGATCTAACAATTTTCACAAAGAAAATAATTTTTAACAAAATAGAATAATTAATGTAGTGCATTATAATCCTAATTATTCTAAATTCTGACCTCCCACCCCTATATATATATATATATATATATATATATATATATATATATATATATGTAGTGAATTCAATAAGTTACCATACTTTTTTTTTATACAGGCATTTAAATTTGTTGTAGACTCTTGAAAATTCAGTATGTTATTGCTATATATCTTATGAGATGACTGACCAATTTTTATGATTTCAGTTTCAAATGAACAGCTACAGCAGCAATTGGAATACACCCTATTAAAGCCTGATTGTCACAGCTGGTCGATATCAAAAATGCAATCGGGACATGAGGAAGAACGATATGCAATAAAATTATGTTTTGAATTTGGAAAAAATGTCACAGAAACATATGGAATGCTTCAGACTGCTTTTCGACCATCTTGCATAAATCGAGCATCAGTTTTTGAATGGCATAAGAGATTCAAGGAAGCCAGGGAGTCTGTGAGGGATGATGGGAGGTGTGGGAGGAGTAAGGAAGTCAATACACCAGAGTTGATTGGACAAAGGGTTAGAGTTAGGGTTACTACGTTGAGGTTTTAAGGGAGTTCAGGAAGAGATTTTGTCGGAAGAGGCCAGCACTCTTCAAATCGGATCAGTGCCATTTCCACCAGGACAATGCACCAGTCGACAACTCCATCTTTGTCACAGACTATTTGACCAAGATGGGCATCAAGACATTTCCTCAACCTCCCTATAGTCAAGACATTGCTCTCTGTGACTTTTGGTTATTCCCTAAGCTCACAGGCTGTCGTTATGAGACAATTGAGGAGATGAGAGAGATTGTGACGAAGGTCATTGACATGCATACACAAGAGGACTTCCATGGGACCTTTCAGAAGTTGTTGGAACAGTACAACAAGGGCATTGCAGCCGGAGGAGATTACTTCGATGGAGACTAGAGTTCCATGTGTGTACTATCAATAAAAGTGCCCATACGAAAAAAGTCTGGAAACTTATTTAATGATCCTCGTATATTATTTAAAACATTTGCCTTGTAATAGTAGTAAAAGTAAAGTTGTCAATTGTAGTCGACGATAACCCGAAGTCTCCCTTTTTGATAGCTACTACACCAAGGTGTAGAGGAGGGTGCCACTACCTTCTCTGGATTGCTCCACTTTGCCCTTGATCTGTACCTTATAATGCTAAGTGTTAAGCAATGAGGCACCAAGTACCATTTTTTTGGTCTTTGGTATGACTCGACCCGGGATTGAACCCCAGTCTCCCAGACCATTGGCGAACACTCTAACTATTATGCCAATGTCGTTGTTGTTGTAGTAGTAGTAGTAGTAGTAGTAGTAGTAGTAGTAGTGGTAGTAGTAATAAAATACCTTTGAATTTAAACGCAGTTGACACTTTGTTTATTACAGCGTATCAAACTCTTATTTAAGGATCCGAATTCTTATTTTTCGATAATCTTCATCCATGTTTGAGTTCCTTTATATTTAAAAAACTCAAGTGAAATGATGCTATGCAAATCTATCAATTTTTGTTTTGATAAAACTCATAAATAGTGCAATTTCTACGACCATTGATATTATTTTATATAATATAATAATATATTATATTATATATAGCAGTACTATTCAAGCAAACCTTTTGCGTCGGATGTTATAATGGCAAATACAAATATTGAAAATTTGGTCATTTTGAACAGTGATTTTAAAGTGGACCTCAAATCAATTCTATCTGCTCGCAGAATTTTCGGAGGTGGTTGGAAATGAAACCATAATACTTCTGTGCTGCTTTGAACTGCAAAAATATCTGAAGTGTTCATTGAAATAAAGTTTGTTCATTAAAATGAATAGAGAAAATATAGACAAGTATCTGTTGTCGGTTATGATGCTTTAAGAGTTGAGATCATCGAAAGGTCGAGAAGCAAAGAAGGAGATTGAAAATCGAAAGTACTTTTGATACGTCTTATTATTAGTTGCAGTTTCGTAAAGGCTTCTATTTACTTATACATTTTTTTCGATTTGTTTTAAAAAAATAGCAAAAAAACAAAAATAAAATAGCAAAAAACAAAAACAGAAAAAAGAAAGAAAAACCAAAACGAAAAAGAAAAAAAAAACAAAAAAACAAAAAAGCAAAAACAAAAGACAAAAAACAAAAAAAAATCAGAAATCATTCTTTCTTTTGCACTCAGTTCACATGAAAATACACTGAGGTATCTGTTTATTCGGCTATCCAAGTAAGAAGATATGTTTTTTCATGAGAGTAATCATCTTTCACGTATGCACCTGAAGACTACCAATGGCTTCACCATTAACTGCAAACGAAGATGTTTATTAATTCATCAGAAATGCCGTTTCCAAACTAGAGTCCTGTCTTTATCTTGTTTGTTAGAGTGAGAAGGTTTTAACCACTATGCTCGTTCGAACATTCTACCACAGCAAAACAACGGTTAGCAAGCTAGACTAGCAAACCTACACGAGTGAGTTCGAGTCTCATTGGGTACCCCATTCATTCGGCCTTGTGCCACATCGAAGCAAAGAGCTTCGTAAATTACGAAACAAAATAAACAAAAAAAAATCAAAATTCATCTCATAATTTAAATGCAACAATGTAAAATATATATGTATTACGAAAGTTTTCACGTACTAACCCTGTCAAAAATAGAGGATATAGCATACTTAGAGGATGATCTCTAAGTTTTTTTTAAAACTTAGCAGTAAATAAGCTAATAACATCTCAGACGCAAAACAATATCTCTTAAATAGCTAAACATTCTGGCTTCATAAAATATTCATTAAACAAACGCGATTACATTATTCAAAGTAATGGTATAATTTTCTTCAAGTACTGCAGTGTGAGATATCATGAAATAACTCAATGTTTAAAAAAAAAAAATTATGGAATTCATTAGAAAAAAACGAAAAGAATTCATAAATAGTTGCCCATCATCGTGCTATTATTATAGCCATAATCATTTTAGGCATAGATTTCACTAGTTCAAAGAAATGTTCTTTATAAAAGCCGTTGCAACTTTATCGAATGGCAGTTGAATCTTAGGTTGATGGAGCCTTTTCTTTTTAAAATTTTTTACCTTAAACTTACAATCAGATTTAAATTCACATATATATATATTGTCATCCCACTGATGGATTTGTTTCGTTCTATCAGAACTCTTCAGTGTGGCTAGACAGGCTAGATTCCCGAAGCTGGGATCGAAACCCGGTTGACTTAAACGTAAATCCAAGATTCTACCACTCAGCCATGAGGAAACTAGCGTAAGTGAAGGACATTTAAACGCTTATGTATTACATTTGTTTTTGTTTACATATATCCGCTTAACGGCTACCGAGAGCTCAGTTCATATAAAGAGCCTTGCATTACGCTGGTGCCAAGCATTTACTTCCCTCGCTAGAGAGCTCAACCCTACAGGGTTAGGGGAGCATATATATTCATAATTTTAATCTTATTATCCAAACAAGCTCATACACACACACCTATATATATACATATATATACGGAGGTGTGTGTAGGAGCATGTTTGAAAAATAAAAGTAAAATGATGAATAAAAAAAAATATGCCTTTCCCATTTAAATATTTTTGTCTTCGCCAATCACATGACAAAAAGTAAAATACTCTAGTTTGGTCGAGGGCTTTTCCGCTTCCATCGACACTGCCTACGCACTGAAAAAACATTGCTTGTTGGGCACAAGGGATAAATATTAGTGATATAATGGCAAGTTGGATAATCTCATAAAATCGATTACGACTGAGTAGTGACTCTGTTGGAGGGACTTAGAACACTCTGACTGTATCCTCTGATAAAGGTTAACTCCACCAAAAGTGAGAGGGGTATCCAGTTGTTAGGTTCAAATTCTTGTGTACCAGAGAGCGTGGAGTACTCCTTAATTGTGATTACTCCAAGGTCTACTCTGACTTGGAGTGGTAGTACCTGTAAGGGTCCCATCTATGACATAAATAGATCTGTTTGAAAATTTTTGGAGAGGAAATCTTGTATTATTATTATTATTATTATTATTCCTTTCAGAGTTTTTCTCACCAGAGTAAGCTGACGGTTTTCCACTGGAATTTGAGTGAGAGAAAGTCTCCTCAACTCTCTAGGACCCTTCTCAGTATTCTGGCCGATCTTCGTAATATTGTAGTCCTGATTGTCTCTACTTGTCCTCTGATTTCTATGTCTTCTACACCCTTTATCAATCCTTTGGGGATTGTTCAAAGAGTACCAGCTACAAGTGCTATGGCCGCCACCTTCATATTACAGTGTTTTTTTTTTTTCGTTCTCAATCAAGATCTAGATATTTGTCTCTCTTTTTGCTTTCTATTAATCTTACTCGGTGGTCTGAGTTCGATCCCCCCTTACATGGTTTATATTTGTGGCATTGTGCCTAATTTAAAATGCACTCAGTTTTAAGTGGCGCATCGCAAAATGAAATAGTTAGATCGACTGATTGCTTTTAACAGTATATCAACCCGTCTAGGTTTATTGTACGCCGTGATGTTAGAAAGCACATTTCATTGTACATTTATATTTGTATTCTTATGCAGTTGTTTCTAAAGAGTTCTTTGGAATTTAAAAAAAAAAGTTTTGTTTAATGTCACATCAAGCTTCCCGGGTCATTTAATGCCAAAGCGATCCTTATTGAAAGAAATATCTAATCTATAACTAGAGCTATAGGGGTATCCAAAACTTTTCACAAGGGCATTAGTCCACATGTGAACGTAATAGTGCAATTGTATTTCAAACTTGCTCACAATGTAGGTGTTGTAGTGCAATGATTATAATTTTGGGAAATCTATACAGAGACAAGATTTCAAATACTGAACGAGGCTGTACTTTGCATTGCGCTAATATCTTTGGGAAAGGAATAAATCCAACTGTTCTCCCTCCAGATATGGGTAAATCGTAGACCAGATTGCGTTCTTTAGCCTAGGTTAAGCAATCAGTCTTGGAAAAGGAAAAAACTGAATTCAAACCTATTAAACCCCGCTTAAAATGACCTTGAGTCGTATCCCGACTATGATATTGCAGTCCAGTTCGTTAGGCACTACATCATGGTGACGCCCTCTTATATGGTATCAAGTATTCCTATCAAATACAAATAATTTTCAAACAGATCGATTTGAGCCATAGGTAGGACCCTAACAGGTAATACCACTCTCTGTCAGTGTGGATCCGGGTGTAAGGTCAATGAAAAGGGTACATCACATGCCGTAGATGGTCAGAACTAAAACTGACATACCTGCCCCTCTGTGAGAGGTACAGTCAGCGTTATCTAAGCTTCATCATCAGATCAGTGAAATTGCTAGATGACTAGGCTAGTAGACCATTGTTAGAGAGTTCATTCATTTGGTTTTATGCTTAGTAATTGATTTCGTTTCGTTTCTTTGTTTAATAGCATGACAATCTTTGCGGGTTATTTAATGCCAAATCTATCCTTATACAGGGTGCAGAAACAAAATTAGGAATATTCTAGTATAATAATGAATGACTCCACTATAAAACAAAATTAATTTTGATTTGAAAAAATAAACAACAAAATAAGAAGATAGACACAAAACAGTAAATTTACTCAATATAACGAGCTTTTTTTTTCAATTATTGTATCAATACGCCTTTGAAATGATTTGTATTCATTCAGAATAAAAATTTCAGTCATTTTATTCCAGTCTTCCACAATAGCAGTCCTACGCGAACCAATATTTGGATAGGAAGATGCATTTTTTTTTATTTTGTTTTCTAAAACGCCCCGATATAGCCTAAGCAAGGGGCTTAAATCTTGTTTAACTTCTGTCCTCACAGTTTTCTCGTGGACCTTCAATTCATTAGCGTGCTTTCTTATTGACGTTATAGAGTGTTTCTTTATCAATGTCGCGAGACCAGTTAAATAGCTTTCTTTTCGTTTTTGTTCAATCTCTATTTTCCAGAAAAAGCTCTTTTTCTATAAAAAAAAAATTCTTTTTTGTTTTGTATACGGTAGACAAAGAAACGTTGGCTTGGTTTCGGCGTTAACCAAAATATAGATTTTTGTCCTTTCTTTTCTTGGTCACTCATATTGGGCTTAAGTTTGATTAAAGAAAAGTACTTGAATAATAGAGCTAATCATGAAAATTTAGATTTATCGCGTTTTTTTTTTTTTCAAAAATTGGACAAATCAAATTAAAAAAAAAAAAAAGAAACGTTTTAAAAACTTTTCCATATTTTGCTTCCGCAACCTGTAGAAGATGACTTCTCCCTTTCTGCTAAATTAAGCTGAGCCTAGTAAATAACTACTTGTTGGGTACAAGAGAAAGAATGAATCGAAAAATTGTTCTAAGTTTACTTAATGGCCTCGCCCGACATTTTTGTTTTTTGTGTTCTACTTCAGCGGGAAATAAAAGACTTGCTCAGATAGAAAATACTCCTTATCTACATATTACGTACATAAAATAAGATCTTCATTCTCTTTAGAATTAAGACGCAAGAATCAAGTGACGCTCATCAAATCAATACAAAAGATAAGTTAATCAGAACATCATCGACTGGCGGCCACCAGAGTTTAAGTGCTGCACAAAGATAGCATAAACCAAAGACGAAAAAAAAAAGTATTTCAGTGTTTACGATAAATGCACACACACACACACACACGCACACACACACACACACATACACACACACACACACATATATATATATATCATTGCCTCGAGAATGGAAAGGGAGAAACGATTAAGACAATACTAAACAACCCATGAACTGCGCAGCTCAGAATAAGTTATTGTTATACACACACACACCACGCATACACACCACGCATAAACACCACACACATACAGTCGTCAGGGCATAGAATAACCTGAATATAGACGGATAAGACCTCACCAAAAAGGGGTTTCCTGTGAATGACGCTAAACTGCATCCGATGATGGGGCTGAAGATCTGGAGATCTGTGAAGTGTACAGTGCTATTTCATTGTCATTATTTCTACGTTCCTTCTGACCCGAATTAAAAGTACCTGTTAGCATCCAATTTAGGATCCAAATACAAGAGTTTAGAAATTATTCGCATATTATAGGATTACATGAAATGATACAATTGTTGAATTATTTCTATTAGATAGGAAAACCTGATATCATATGTGGACAAAAAGTTATACGATATTATTTTGTTTTCTTTGTTTAATGCCATATCAAACTTTCTGGGTTATTTAAAGCCAAAGCGATACTTATAGAAAGAAATATCTAATCCATAACAAGAGGAATAGGGGTATTCAAAACTTTTTCCTGTGGCATTAGTCCGCTAGTGAATGTAGTTGTGAGACTGGAGTTCTAACTTGCACACAATTGACGTTCTATGGTGTAATGGGCATTATTGTAGGAAATGGATACGGTGACATAGGTTCAAATCCTGGACGAGATTGTTTATATTTTGCATAGGTTTCAAATGCACCAATTCAAAAATCATTTGCGTTCTATATTATTACTTGAAATCATACAATTGTTATCAAATTATTTCTATTAGATAAGAATACTTGATATTATTCGTGTACCAAAAAAGAAACTCTTGAAGGGGGAGTCCCCGAAGCGTAACGATTTCGACTGCAGCTTCGAAGTGAGTTCGAACTCCTATCGCACTATTATATTCACTTTCGGAAAAAAATACCATACTGTTTCTCTACAAGGATAGCTTTGGCACTAAGTAACCTACAAGGGTTGATATGCCATTAAACAAAGAAAGAAGAATAAAAACTCTTGAGAGACAACTACACAAAAAATGTGAATATAACTATACAATGAATGTAATTCCTAAACCTCAAAGTCTAGAATAGCTCAACACGGGTTGATGTGCCATTAAAATTAATCAAATTACAAATCAACACACACACTTACATACACACATACAAAAACCATAGGCGATCTTAGTGTAATGGTTATCGTCGTTGGAAATGGACACGGCGACACGAGTTCAAATACTGAACTAGGCTGAAATTCTGAATTTAAACCTATTAAACTCCGTTTAAAAATTGACATTGTGTCACATTCTGCCCGTGCAAATACATACACAAACCTAACGAGAATCGTATATACATATATATATATATATATATATATAGAGAGAGAGAGAGAGAGTGTGTGTGTGTGTGTGTGTGTGAGGGAGATAGAGAGGGAGAGAGTAAGGAAAGAATGCAAATGACTTCAGCCTCTCACAAAAATAATTATTCAGTTGCAACCTTGCTATTCCCTAAGTTTGAACATTTCAAGTGCATTGCAATAATTCAAATCTCGCTTTGATGTGCCTTTTTTTCTTTCTTACAGTTTCATCTATATATACAAAAATATTCGTTGCGTCTCTTTTTGACTATCATTCCATACAAACGATCACATCCCAAAAGAAAAAGCAAGCTGCCCTTAGATGAGATGGGCCTGGATTTATCTCTTCACCAAACGGCAAGGTATACAGATTATCTCTCTCAGTTATTTTACCTAGCACCCAAGTTATGCAAGCCGTCTAAAGCGTCTAAGTATGTAAAAAGGTCAAATCAATCTCATACCTCTTGAAATATCCACCCTTCTTGTCCTGCCAATTGCAGCTAAAAGCTGTTACCTCCAGTTATCCTTGACAGGGGTTGGAAATATTTGGTAATTTCATCTGAGACATACTGATAAAACCCCGCAGCAGTTAGGAATCCGCTGAGGATTTCATTGTGCATACTTTTGAGCTTAAGAAACTCTTATCAATAGCAAAAAACTTTGGTCCATATTTATTAGACTTACACTACTTTGGATTAGAGCCACTGACATTTTTGCCAAACGTACCAACATCGCAAAAGATAAACGTACCCAAAATTCAAAAATATATCAAATCAAGAGTAGATCATTATCATCAAGGCTTACTAACAGTAAGAATTCCCTCTCTCTCTCTCTCTCTCTCTCTCTCTCTCTCTTTCTCTTCTTTGCAATTGGTACTTCTCGGTCAACGCTTTTGTCTAGTCCTCTTGATAGCATCTTGTACTTGCACAGAGCTGATGAATCTAAGTTTTTGCTAATCGGGCAACATTATTGTGTCCAGGAGTAGGATTCCATTGGAGTTCCTCCTTACTTCTCTAGTAGTACCTGGCATGTCTTTCTCGTCTTAGATTGGATAGATTGGGAGACTGGAGGTAAGTGGCCGTACAGCTGCTATTTATGTTGGCTGGTGCTTCCATGATATGTTCGAAACAGAACGCTGTATCTTTGTGATGTTCCTATCCACGTGTGGAAGACGGAAATAGAATTACAACAATATGAATATCGGAAGGCAGTAGTACGAGGTGAGATTGAAAAGCCGGCTATGGCAGACTATATATGGAAGGAATAGGGAAACCATCAGCCCTTATGGGATAAAGTTGAAATAATTGATAGGGCTGAACATTGGCGAATTAGACGCCTTAAGGAATCAGCACATATGTTGGGCTACAATGACCTGCTGAGTAGACCAAGTATAGAGTTGAATACAATATGGGAACCGATAATTAAGAAGGCTAGATGAATAAAAAAATCTGAATATGTGTACAGTTAAAAAATCATACATAATAGTAGTAATTCTAGTCAAGTAAGAACATTAAGTTTATAAGTCCCAAAAAATTCCTGTGTCCAGCAGGACACATGGCGTAACGGTTATAGGCGTTAGTTCCTTAAGCTTCTAAGGAGACAATCATCTGGAGGTTGCAGGTTCAATCCTGACTGCAGGCGAGTAGCAATACAGGAATACTTAACACTTAACACCGGTTATGGATAATGGAATCAGAACAGGTGACGTAGTATTTACTGTCCCTAGCTTCTAAAGGACGTAGTTCGAAGTTCCGGGAAAGTTCCCGACTTCGACGAACACCTGAAGAAGGTCGAAAGACATATCGGCCGAAACGTTGTTGAAATAACAATAAAGACGAAGACACTCGTCTGAAAACCCTTAATGATAAAAATTATCAAGCCTCGTCTCAGAAATTTAGACAACTAATATGAATATGTTTAATCTTATTTACGATTATGAATATCAGTAATATTCTTGTGTACAGATTTCAAATAACAGAGTGCTTCAACATGATGCAGATCCAACGATAATGTTTGTTTTACTTTCCTTCGTCGTCAAAATGATCATACACTCTCGTATCTGCTGCTGAAAGTGCAATGCTATGGACGCTGCTATGTCACAGTGTAACTGAAGATTTTGAGAATTTTGTTGGAGTATTTACTATCCCTAACTTCTAAAGGAAACTACCCAGGTTACAATTTTTTAACGTTTTGCATTTTGATGTTCTTTAAGTATTCAGAATCTTTTAGAAAAATTGAAATTTCGCAATCTAATAACTTGACAAATTCTCGTATATATGATCTCAAATTTTAATATCGTTAAAAAGCAATCAAAATTCTACCTTTAATGTTTAAATACCTTTTCTTTTCCAGTGACTGACATTTCTATACCAGAAAAGAAAGCAAAAACAGCATAATACTTTATATTTTTTTGTCTATACATACCGTTAAAAGTTTAGATAATTTGAACGAGAAATCGTCAAGCTATTACAATACAAAAAGAATAACCCTGAACATCTCAAATGATAATTATTTCAAGCTCCCTCTTATGTTAATTTACTAAGATTTTTGCTCTGATGTGGCACAAGAACGTATGAATAGGACACCCAATAAGAATCGAACTCACTCGTGAAGGCTTGCTAGTCCTGTTTGTTAACGATTACACCAACCAAGGCGCACTTTTAAGCTCCCTGTATATTAATTAATGAGGTAATTATGATAAGCCAGTATATCACTTTCATTGCATATTCAATAAAATACATTTATTAAATTTCGTGTCGGTGAATCTCCCTAGCGCAGTGGTTAACGTGCCTAACTGCGAAATCGTAGTAATCAGGTTCGATCTCTACTCACGCTATTAGGTTCACTTTTGAACTACTACCTTTAGGAAAGGTATGAACCCCTTTGTGGCCAAAGCTATAAATTAAATAGTGCCATTAATATTTTTCGACAATGAGGAATGGTATAATAACCTTGGTAGGTTATTTAATGCCAAATCCACCCTTCTAGAAGAAGTCTTGCTAACCCTAACCCATAGCTGGAGGGATAAGGGGGGGTCATATCTTTCCCAAGGGTATTTGTTCGAAAGTGAACGTAATAGCACGACTGGAGTTCGAACATGCTTACAAGGATTTCGTAGTCCATCGTTTTAACTATTACACCACGAGGACACCCCTAATTCAGCATTAAGTAACCCAGGGAGTTTGATATGCCATTAAACAACCAAACCAAACTCAGGCTTGATTAAATGGGCATTATAAATAATATGAAAATTGAGATTAAATAATAATCTGTTGTTGGTTGGTTGTTTGGGTTTTATGGCATATCAACTTTTGTAGGTTTTTTGATGCCAAATCCATTTTTATTCAAATAATCAGTTCTATTTCAAACAATTCAGTTTAACAAGACTAGACAGTGTGTCAAAAACAGTTCTGTTTCAGGCTATTCAGTTTAGTCAAACAGTTCTAATTCAAATAATTCAGTTTAGTATAAAAACACAGTTTACATGTCAAAACAGCTTTATTTCAACCAGTTCAATTTAGCCAAAAGCTTAATTCTATTTGACCTATAGATAGGACCCTATCAGGTGCTTCTACTCCGGGTCAGAGTGAACGGGGGAGTGATGGCAATTAAGGGGTAATCAGAATTCTCCAAATCTCCAGCATTCCTGGAACCTCACCATAAGATTGTTTAGTGTCATTTTCAGGACACTCGCTGTGAGGTAGGGGTCTTACCCCTCTGCAGAGATGCAGTCAGTGTATTCTACAGCCCCAGCTGACTGGGCAATTAAATAATGATTTTTTAGAATCATTGGGAACTTAGGGTAAATACCTAAAGGAATTGAGACGTAGTTAGTGACGTACTTTTTGTTACAAGCACACACACACACACACACACACACACACACACACACACACACACACACACACACACACATTATAATAAGAGGATTAAGTATTTTTAGAAATGAAGACAAACTTATAAATAAAGTGATGTTGATGAAAATAATAATTATAATAGAAGCGGAGTCATGTTTAAAAATACGAAAAAGAAGCCAAAGAAGAAGAATAAACAGAATAGATAAGTCCGTGCCCTCGTATGATGACGTCAGTAGACAGACGCTGGGTTTGGTAAGAGAGGGTGTTTGGCACTAACTGCTGCATTAGCCAGACTCTTTTTTTTTTCTTGATGTAGTTGTCTTTTGTTTGGCACAGATGGTTTGCTTGTGTAATGGCCACGACAGGGGTCAGGCCAGGCCAGGTTGGGTCAGGTCAGGTCGGTGCGTACAGCCGGTGGGAAAGGTCATAATTTTCGGGGGTAAGGCGTATGGATGCATTAGTGGAATATTATACCTATCGTTGGTAAATTCTTTCTTCATCCTTAATTGGAATATATTTAACATCAAGAGGGAAATAGTCGAAAAGTTTTTTTTTATTTTTTTCAGAGAGAAAGAGAGATACTAGGGTGAGTCAAAAGTTTTGCAATATTTTTGGTGATGTAAACCATAATTCGGCAACTCCGAATAATTTTGCTTAGGTCGTGAAGGTAACAAACTGCACTGGATTGTGAGATGAAGAGATCGCCTGATACTCTCCGAGAGCAACTCTCTTTGTCCCTAAGATTAAAAGCATAACAACGTAATCTTCAGAATTCTCGGAATGAATAAATATTTCTGGTTGCTTTGGCAATTCTATGGCCCAGTTCGAATTCGCAAAAAATAAACTTATGAATAAGACCACGTTACAAGTTTATCTGTGTGGCTTTCAAATCGCACTTAGAATGAAGCAATGCAAAACTAAATTTAACATTTATTCAACTTTTTCTGGTTTGTATCCATTAAAAAAAACAAAAAAGATGTATATTGTTTGGGAGATATTTCGAAAAAAATTCACAATATTTGAGGCAAAGACAGGGACATATTCATAGGAAAATCTAACAAATTTTCCGTGAAGAAATGTTCCCCATCATCATCATAATCATCATCAAGGCATGTTGACAGCTCGGGTTCTTTTAAATGTCTGTCTGTCTGTTGTTATTCGTTTCTATCGTTGATCGCTCTTTTTAATTTCTCTTGACGGCATCCGGTGTCTGCACAGAGCTGAGAAATGTAAGTTTTTGCTGTTCGGTCAACCCATTGGTAGATGAACATAAGTGAGCGTCGCTTACATATTATTCTTTACTTCAGAAGTACCCATCACGTCTCATATTACTTGAATGGTTTCTGAGATGGGAGGTAAGTAGCCGTACAGCTGCTGTTTTGTCGGGTGTTGCTGCCAGGATTTGTTCAAAACAACATGTAGCATTATTGTGTTGTTCCCAAATATCTTTTCTCCTGGCATTTCGTTAAAATCTTAACGGTGCAATCATAATGTGGTGCTGACACGGCTACTGATCGGAAGAATCTCCGTCAACCAATCATTCAATTTGGCAATCTAGTAAGAACGTTGCTTATGAGGGCGTTCTTACTTCTCCAGCCGTGTCCCAGATGTTTTGCCCATCTAATTTGGATTATTTAGAGATAGGAGTTAGTTAGTCGTACAGCTGTTGCTTAGTGGGGTGTTGCTTCCAGTATTTATTTCCGTATATCTCGTATAATTCTTGTGCAATTGCCATCTAGCCTTTTCTCTATACACTTAGTCAGCGTCGAAGTGGTACGTCCATAGAGTGGAATCGACACAACCGCTGCTTGGAAAAAACTGCGTTTTATTTTATCGCATAGGTTTGATTTCCATATGATCGACAATCTGTCACTTTCAGTAGATGAGATCTTGCTTCCAAGGTTATTGAATTATTCATTAATTTCTGAGAGCCAGCATTTAGTATGGAGATGTCTCCTTTTTGATTAAAACACATGTACTCCGTTTTATCTGCATTGATATGGAGGCTAATGCAACCTGCTGTCTGCTCCAGACTATGCTGCAGGCTTGGGTTGGAGTATTTGCCAGAAGCTCAGTGGCATCTGCGTAGTCTGCGTCTGTAATAGTTTGTGCGGGGTATCGTCTGCTTCTTGTTTTTTGTTTTTTTTTTTTTTGTATAAATTCATTTTCTATCATTAGATTTAATTAAGAGTTGGAAACCATCTTGATTAAAAACGTGTACATCTCTAATTTTCGACCACGGAATTTTAGAAAAAGGTATCGCATGGATAATATAAATTGATCATTGGAATTTTTGCGGCTAAATTTAAACAAAATTTAGCATTTTTTCAGCTTTTTATTCGGTTTATATCGAATAAAAATGAGAATTTATTTAATGTTTATTTAATGTTTCCATTGACTAAATTTACACTCTACTTAACGAGAATGCATCTAAACAATACAAACTGTTATTCTTACATATATATATATATGTACATATATATATATATATATATATATATATATATATATATATATAATCAAAACATGGATACAAACCGGAAAAAAGTTGAATAAATGTTATATTTAGTTGTGCTTTACTTTATTCTGTGTGTGTAACAAATTAAATCTCGGTTTTCATTGCTACCCAATATTTTATTTGTTATCTAGCACAATCCTGAATATTGTGCAATATTACACAAAACAAATTTTGTTTTATATATATATATATATATATATATATATATATATATATAAAGTAAAGTTGGTGACCGTAGTCGAGGGTGACCTGAAGGCTCCCTTTTCCTTCGATACTACACCAAAGGTGTAGGGGAGGGAGAGACTTCTTTCCATGGATTACTCCTCTTTACCCTTCCTCCATACCTTATAATTCTGTTAAGCAAAGAGGCATCAAGTACCATTTTTTTTAGTCTTTGGTATGACTGGACCGAGGATTGAACCCTGGTCTTCCGGACCGTTGGTGAACACTCTGCCCCTCTCTCTCTCTCTCTCTCTCTCTGTATATATATATATATCAGTTTCATCTGATGATTATATCCTAACCGATACATAATTCTTTAAGTAATGAAACTGTTAAAAAGGTGGTAAGATTTTAATTTCTGTTAGGTTTTATCGTGCGCTGCAGATCATCATTTGAGCACTTTTTAATTTAATAATGTTTTTATTGGTAAAGAGTAGGTAAGATAACCGGTATAGAAGATGAGAACACTCAGTTTTCAAAACCTGAGAAGTGTTAATTGGGGAAATCTGTGGTATATTAGTAAACACTTTTTTGTTATCAGATTTTCCAAAATGTTTGGCTGGTCCTACGCAAGCTTTCAAATCTTGTATGTGGCTGCTTGCATTTCACATTGCACTAATATCCTAAGGAAAGTCATGAACCCAACTATGTTCCCTCCAATTACGGGAAATCTGTCAAGTTGAATGGACTCTTTAACCTTGGTATGGATGAGAACCCTAAATTCAAACCAGCTGTAATCAGCTCAAAACTTTTTCTTGTGTCACATATAGCTCATGGTGACATACTTTGATAAATAGATGAGTTCACACACACACACACACACACACACACACACACACATATATATATATATATATAGATATAGATATCGATTGATAGAGAGAGAGAGGACCTAAAAGTCTGTTGCCTAGTCAGCTGGGGCTGTAGAATACACTGACTGCACCTCTGCAGAGGGGTAAGACCATCCCCTAATGAGTGTCCTGGATATGACACTAAACAATCTGATAGTGAGGTTCCTGCAGTGCTGGAGCTTTAGGGAATGCGGAGTACCCCTTCACTGCCATCGCTCCCAGGTCCACTCTTGCGCGGAGTGGTAGCACCTGATAGGACCCTATCTATGGGTTAAATAGAACTAACAGCATACTTATGCTAAACTGAATTGTTTGAGTAAACTGAATAGCTTGAAATAGAATTGTTTTTGACAATTAAACAGTACGTACATATAAACTGTGTATTTATGCTTAACTTAATTATTTGAAATAGAACTGTTTTTCGACATTAAAACTGTATTTACACTTAACTGAATTGTTACATATAACTGCTTGAATAGTTTAAAATGGAAATGTTTTTGACAATTAAACTGTGTACTTATGCTAAACTGAATTGTTTGAAATAGAACAGATTGTTATATATTGACCTTCGGCCCGGGCAAACATGCCATTCCAAAGTGATGCACCGGAAGGAAGTGACACATTCCAATGGCAGTTATGAGAGGAAATCGCGTTGGCGGGCTTGGCTGACGAAATGGGACAAGGTAAAAAATCCCATGGTACACTCATAGACTGATGCACCGGAAGAGAGTGACATGTTAACTGCATGACAGTTATTTCCGCTTGATGACGATCAAACATGCCATTCCAAAGATTGAGTGGGCGATTCAGTGGGGGGTTGAACTATTATATAACTCGGTCAAGACAGGAAGTAAGACAGTTGGAGATCAGATTTGATAGAGACGAGATGTGGTAGGGAAAGCCACACCCAGCCGAAGGGGCCCTCGGGACCCCCGATGAAATTTGGGGACCAGGCCAGTTGGTGATAAGATGCAGTAGAGAAAGTTAGCAGAGTGGGCCCCCGGCCCTCCGGTTAAGCATCAGGAGAACGAGAAAGACACAACGCTGATGGCCATAAGAGTGGGGTCAATATATTGCAGTCTTTGTTCGGTCTCCAGCCCCCACTCAATCACAAACCTTTAAAATAAAGTGTGAGGTACATATTTTTCTAAAGAAGTTTTCGCTCGTCCTTTATCATTGTGTCGTTGTGAGTCTTTCTGCATGAATCTGCATATGACTATATAACAAGATTATTTACATAAAAATGGATTTGGGATTAAATAACCTACAAAGGTTGATACGCCATAAAACACAACAAACCAAACTTAAAGTCTGACTACGGTTACAATGCTTACCTTCCATCGATTTATTAATAATTATAAAGTAATTCAACTCAATATCTTTAACATGATGTCTTGTTGTATTTTGGCCTTCGACCCGGCCAAAAATGCCATTCCAAGGTGATGCACCGGAAGGAAGTGACACATTCTAATGGCAGTTATGAGAGGAAATCGCGTGGGCGGAAATTGGCTGATGAAATGGGACGATGTAAAAAAATTCCCATGGTACACTCATAGACTGATGCACCGGAAGAGAGTGACCTGTGAACTGCATGACAGTTATTTCCGCTTGATGACGATCCAACATGGCATTCCAAAAATCGAGTAGGCGACTGAGTGGGCGTTGAACTATTATATAATTCAGTCAAGACAAAAGTCAGACAGTTGCAGTTAGAGATCGGACGGAGTTATAGACGAGATGTGGCAAGGAAAGCCACATCAGGCCAAAGGGGCTCGGGGCCCCCGATTGAGTTAGGGGGAAGAGAAGTTGCTTATAAGATGTAGCAGATCACCCAGCAGAGTAGGCCTCTGGTTGAGCAGCCCTGGATAACGAGAAAGACACAACGTTTTACGGCCATAAGAGTGGGGGTCAAAATATTGCAGTTTCTGTTCGGTTTCCAGCTCCCTCTCACACTTAAACCTTGAGCAACCCTTTCAAACGTTACAAATAAAGTGAGAGGTACATATTTCTAAAGAAGTCTTCCTGCGTCTTTATTATTGTGTCATTATGATGCTGCATGTGTAGAAAACAATATAACAGTCTTCTCGACTTATAAAAATCTTCTAACGTCTCTCACAGAAGGCATAGTTCTTTTGGTATCTTTCGGAGCTAACTGGGATCGTAGAAATGATAAATTTAATTGTTTCATTATCCATTATTGTTGGTCGTTCAGGATGGGCTTTGTCCAACGTACTGTCTGTTTCTTTGAATTTTCAAACCATTTTCACCACGGTTTTAAAAGAAAGGGCGATTTCTTTTTGGGATGACATGCACTGAAATAATTTGCTATCTAACAATATGACCATTCCTTACGTTCATAGAACAATACCAATTAAATATTTCTTTCGATAAATACATGTAGAAAAAATTCCTCAAAATTTGTAGAATATATACATTAAAATAAACAACATGACTTTGTGTTTCTATAGTATAAATAGTTGTGACCCTTATTCAATCAAATACTGATTAGTAGGAAAGTTACGACGGATCCCCAATTTTATTTTATTTGTTTGTGTACACAACTGCTTGTGGGGGTGTCCTCGTTGTGTGATGGTTAAAGCGATGGACTGCGGAATAATAATACGTGAGTTCGTACTCCAGTCACGCTATTACGTTCACTTTCGGGCAAATACCCTTGGGAAAGGTATGAACCCCCTTATCCTACCTGCTATGGGTTAAATAGTACCACTACTGTTCTTCTAGCAGAATGGCTTTGGCATTAAATAACCTAAAAAGAGTTGATATGCCATTAAACAAAGAAACCAAACCAAACCAAACCAAACAACTGCTTGTTGAGTGTGTCTTGTATTAATTTCAAGTATTTCTGTTTTACCTAATTTACCACATAAGCAATCATCATCATCAAATCAAGCTAAGAGCATGGGTTTCCTTGACTCTCTCTCTCTCTCTTTCTCTCCCTCTCCATCCGTGCCGATTGTCCATCGCTTCCGGAAGGTTTTCCAAATTACATCCTGTGTCCACAGAAATCTGATGTAAATAAGTTCCTGTTCGTAGGCCAACATTGGCAAATCCATGGGTAGGAGTCCACAGAAGGACGTCACTTATCGGTTCGTCCAAGCTTTTCCAGCAGTGTTCCACATATCTTCTTCGTCATACTTGGATGGTTTTAGAAAGATGAGGTAAATGGCCGTACAGCTGTTGTTTCGTAAGATGACACGTCCAGGATTTGTCTAAAATAGCTCGTAGTATTCTTGTTTAGTTACCACCTAGTTTTTTGCCTATGGGTTTTGTAAGCGTCCGTGTGGTACCCACAATAGTATGGTCATAGCCACAGTTTGGAAGAAATCACGTTTTATTTAATCGGATATGTTAGACTTCCATATGATCAATAGCCAATCGATAGCAGTACAATGTCTCGCTAGGTATACATTAACATCATTTTAAGTAGATGAGATATTGCAGCCAAGAATATTAGCATCTATCTATCTGTTTGGGTTTATAGCATATCAACCCACGTAGGTTATTTAATGCCAAATCTATTTTATACAAATTGACAGTTCTATTTCAAACAATTCCGTTTAGTATAAATACAAAATTTAATTGTCATAAAACATTTCTATTTCAAGTTATTCAGTTTAGTCAAACAGTTCTGATTCAAACAATTTAGTTTAATATAAGTATAGTTTTTGTTTACACACAGTTAAATGTCAAAGCTGTTCTATTTCAAACAGTTAAGTTTAGCATACAAAAACAGTTCTATTTCAAACAATTCTGTTTAGCATAAGTACACAGTTTAAATATCAAAACAGTTCTATTTCAGGCAATTGAGTTTAGGGTTAGTACACAGTTTTATTGTCAAAAGATTTCTATTTTAAGCTATTCAGTTTAGTCAAACAGTTCTAATTTAGTATAAGTATAATTTTTGTTTACACACAGTTAAATGCCAGAAGAGTTCTATTTCGAACAATTCAGTTAAGCGTAGCACAGCTTCAATGACAAAAACAGTCCTATTCCAAACAATTCAGTTTAGCATCAGTACACATTTTAGTTTGATTTGACCCAGAGACAGGGCCCTGTCAGGTGCTGCCACTCCGATCCAGAATGGATCTAGGCACGATGACAGTGTAGAGGTGCTCCGGATTTCCCAAAGCTCCAGCATCACTGGAACCTCACCATCAGATTGTTTAGTGTCATATCCAGGAAACTTTTGGGGTCTTACCAGCTGGCGTATTGTACAGCCCCAGCAAATGTATAAAGATGAAAAAACGCTCGGTATTTAGAGGGTGATTTTACTTGTAGAAATATTTGCAAGTGTTTCATTTCATTTTACAACTTTGACGCTCTGAAGGTAAAAAAAAAACAAAAAACGTTTAACGTTTGCAAATATTCCTTCAAAAAAATCCTCATGAAGAACTTTTTTTTTTTTCAACTAAGTACATTTTCATACTGTCGGATTAATTTCCAGTTTGGCCGCAACCTCTCACCAGGTATGTCTGAAAGTGAATGTAATAGTGCGACTGGAGTTCGAACTCGTTTACTACGATTCCGCTGTCTATCGCTTTAGCCATTACCACGAGGACGCCTCTTTATTTATTTGGATAATAACAACGCAGAACCAATTCTTATTTGCTCATTTATATTTCACGACTGCCATTTTACCTGGGTGATCTTTAAGGGAAGTTGAGAGCATGGATAGAACACATTTAATTATTCCCCTGCAACTGATTATCTAATTTCTAAACTTCTAGGATCGTTTTGGTTTCTTGATAGAAACCATTCAATCACAGACGCGGTCTCAAATTGACCAAGAGACCAATAGCTTTCAATCATACTGAGTAACTAGCGGTGTCTTTCCGTGTGTTTAACCGCCTAGAACCTAATTTGAACGCTACACTAAATGTCAATCATAGACCTTCCCAATCTATCAGCAAATAAACACATTCTTTTGGAAAGTTACGCCCCTCAAATACAGCATTACAGACAGTCCTAACATGGTAAAAATATTTAATATTACATGAATTTCATAAATAATCAAAATCTTTCATCTCGCGTACAGATAATTTTGCCTGTTCTAATTTTGGAATGTTGTGTCTGTAACGTCAGTATATCGAATACAAAGTTTCTTTAATGAATTATAAGTATTTATTCAACACCTGATACCGTATTCTATCATTTACATAAAGTAAACATCAATTTCCATATTGGAAAAGAGAATTATATTATTTCAAATGAAATTAATTGTATCGTGACCATAATTTTGCCTCCTCACTATATATAAATATATATATATACACACACGCAAACACACACACGCCCCCCGCCCATATATATATATATATATATATATAGCCCAGTTGGATGATGCTGTTAAAAACACCGACTGTAAGACCCAGCCTTCGACGAGTGTCCTCTGGGTGTAACGCTCCTGTCGTGAAGCTTTGGAGAATATGGAATACCCCTTTATTACCATTACTCCCAAGTCCACTCTGACTCAGAGTGGAAGCATTTGATAAGGTCCTTTCTATTGGTCAAATAGAAGTTTTTACATTTGAACTGTGATGAAACAAATAACTGATGTTAAAATGAATTATTAGAAATAAAATTCTTTGATCATTTAACTCTGTGTAAACAAATGCCAGTTTAAATGAATTGTTCGAGATGAATAGCAATACTTGGTACTTTTTAACTATGTGCAAACGAATGTTGAATTGAATTATTAGTTCTGAATTAGAATTCTTTAGGCCGTTTAACTTGTATGCAAAAATTTAATCATTGGTACTACATATCAATAATTGGAACAATGTGACTGTATGCAAATGAATGAATACAACTGAAGAGAATTATTGGTGTTATACTTGAAACCATTTAACTGTGTGCAAAGAAATGATCTCTGGCTCGTAATTAAATAATCTTACCTAGAGACTATTCACTTGCAAATACTATATATAATACATAGGTATAAACCGGATTTGGGATTAAATAGTCTATAAAGGTTGATATGCCATAGTTGATATGCCATAAAACCAACCAACCAACCAACAAAACTAACAAACAAACAAGCGAACACACTACCGGATCTCTCTCTCTCTCTCTATATATATATATATATATATATATATACTTTATTTTAATGCTTCTTACCCCTCCTAGTGTAAGTTGTAATGTTTAACAACGAATGATCAAAATGTATCAGGCTTCTTTTAAGTCTATCTTGGAAACCGGTTCCTCAGTCTGGGTAAAGTTTGGCAACTCTTTAGAGGAAGTTTTACTACTTATATTTAATCGGCTTACATTCGTCAGTGATCCTGTGCACTTTATGAAGTTCATACTCACAATAAACGACCGTGTAGGTTCTTTTCATCTTGTGCATGTTTCTTACAGGGTGACTCCCTTTTAGCCGAATGTCAAATTAAGCAAAACTTAGCAAAAGACTTCTTCTTCTCAAGGGTAGCTTTTAAGCCCTTGAGGGTTACTGTTAAATGACTTTGTGAAAGAATTCGTTCGCTTTCGAAAATGATGGTGGAAGTTATAATTAATGAAGCTGGATATCCTTTGAAAAACACAAAAAACAAAACAGGTATTCTAAAATGAAAGATGTGTTTGTGAACTTCTTTCCATCATTCGAACATAAAACGATGATCCAGTGGTTTTTTTGTCCGGGACCAAGTGAAAACCTTACGAGCTATGCGATGTTATGAAGGTAGATTGATTGATTAAAGGATTTTAAAGCTATGTCAACCTGTCCAGCGTTTATATGCGTAGACTATTGGAAATCACATCCATGATACATTCATATTTACATTTTTTAGCTCACTGTTCTTAAGAGTATTTTTAAACATAGTCCCATCTAATTCAAATAAGTTTAAACACTTCTACTTAACCCAAAGATGTGATCCTAACAGATACTACCATACCGAGTCTGATTGGTCGAGGGAGTAATGGTAATGAAGGAGTATGATACATTACCCAGGAGTCCAAAACTAGTGCTTCACCATCAGATCCAGTTTAGTGTCATACCAAGGACAACCCCTTCTTTGGGTAAGGTCTTATCTCTTTTCAAGGATCACAATCAGTGATTAATAGGGCTGAAATATTCAATTAGTTTTTGACTATGCTTGTTTTGTTTTGAATGGGTTTATGACATATCAACCCTTGGAGGTTATTTAAAGCGAAATCCTCTTTATACATATATATTAAATGTGTATGATTTGGTTTGGTTGGTTTTTATGGCATATCAACTCTAGTTGGGTTATTTAGCACCGAATCCTCTTTTTAAATATATATTAAATATATATTATTTGGTTTGGTTAGGTATGATGAGGTAACAACTATTGTAGGGTTATTTAGTACCAAATCGTCTTTATACATATATATTAAATATATATGATTTGGTTTGGTTGGGTTTTATGACATATCGACACTTGTTGGTTATTTGTTGCCATATCCTCTTTATACATATATATTAGATATATATGATTTGTAAACATATTTTCTTGATAAGATTTTTAAACGAGCCAGAGCTCATTTTTTAAACACAGTTAAAAAGTTTCATGTATTTCTATCTAATACAAATAATTCTATTTGCTATTAATCATTTGTTTGCACAAAGTTGAATAGTTTCAAATATTGATATGTAGCACTAATATTAGTCATTTGTTTGCACACATTTATATGGATATACATATATCATTTATAAGATAGTGGTTTGCAGGTTTTTATATTTTTAAATGAGTTAGAACTAATTTGTTTGCACACCAGTTTTGTTATTGTTTCTACATAGTTAAATGGTTTCAATTCTTATTATCTAACACCTATTATACTATTCAATATTAATCATTTGTTTAGAGACAGTACACTGGTTACAAGAATAGCTATTTAACACTAGCCAGGGGCAGGTAGCAGGACGCATTGGCCTCTGTCGGAACGGAAACAAAACGCAGTAAAAGAGTTTTAAACGGGAAGTAGCCGTCTCTGTTCTAAATGCTGGTCCTCTGAAATTAGTAGACAAGTTCACGTACCTCGGCAGCAATATCTCATCGTCTGAAAGTGATGTTAACGTGCACCTAGTGAAGGCGTGGACTGCTATCGATTAGTTAACAATAATAAGGAAGTCTAATCTATCCCATGAAATAAAACGGGATTTCTTCCAACCAGCAGTTGTGTCAATACGACTGAATGGATGTACAAAGTGGACGCTGACTAAACGTATCGAGAAAAAGCTAGATGGGAACCACAATAGAATATGCTGAACTATCTTGAACAAACACTGGAAGCAACAACCCATGAACAAAGAGCTGTACGGCCACTTACCTCCCATCTCTAAAACTATCCAAGTAAGACGAACAAGACATGTGGAACATTGCTGGAGAAGCACGGAGAAACTGATAAGTGACGTTCTTCAATGAACTTCTTCAGGTGGACGTGCCAGTATGGTTATGTAATACCACTTATTCAATTTAAGTACATAGTTACAGAGTTTTCAAGTATTTCTATTTAACACTAATAATTCTATTTAACATTATTCATTCGTTTGTACACATTTAAATGGTTCCAAGTATTGCTGTCAGGAAGAATTCAGTGAGTAATTTGTCTATATATTTGAGATGAGGTATTATGTACATTATTTACAATTGTCCTTATCTTTGTCGCCATGTTTATCCCAACGTTTCGGCTGTTGTACGCTCCGACGTTCTTCAGGTGTTTGGAATGTCGAACTTAACCCTTTATTTCGCTTATCGGGGTAGACTGTTCTAGTTCCACGCGCCATATTTAATGGGTGTCAGTTATCAGTTATCTCCTGTTAATTTTTTCCCTCTCAAAGTTCTCTCCTGCGTTCAGCGGCTATTGAACTCACACTCTTTGAGTATTTCACTGGATCTAATCAACGCCTTTATCCACGTAGAAGTAGAACAAGAACAGTCTACCCCGGTAAGCGAAATAAGGGTTAAGTTGTTTGCACTCATTTTAAATGCCAAACAGTTCTATTTGACCATAGATAGTGTTACCGTTGCAAGTCAGAGTGGGCGTGGGAATAATGGCAGTGAGGGGTTACTGCACATTCTTCAAAGGCCCAGAACTAGAGCCTCACCATCAGATTGTTCAGTGTAATATCCAATACACTAGTTTGGGTTGGATGGGGAGTCTTACATCTCTGCAGAGGTGCTGTCGGGGTATTCTACAGCCCCAACTGACTGGGCTTGACCATATCTGTAAAATGTAGACTAGAACGGTTTTTTAGAACGTTCAGATATTTTTTTTCGACAAGAAGGAGAAGTAAAAATTTCTGAAGCATTTTTTGTCAAGAGACTTATGTGTTATTGTTTGTCTTTTTTAATTATTTAAACTAATTTTCTTTGGTAAACAAAACTTTAAAGTTATAAACACATTTGACGATAGGTGCAAAACAGAAAATGAAATTTTACACCTTCCGAAATGTTAACAACAGAAAATTAAGTAGGAAATGAGTTTATGTATAAATGGGATTTAGAAAGACATACAGAACAAAAATAATTTTCAAAGGTGGAGAAAAAAAAATCTACTAAAAGTTATTTCATGTAATTAGTTTCTTTTTTAAAGTCATTTTTCTATTTTCTATGATGCGTTGTTATATATAAATACCTAACGCTTTCCAAACTGAATTAATACCTAAATCTTATTAATTTTTACTGCATTTCCAAGATGTGAAACAATAATAATAATAATAATAATTATAATAATAATAATAATGCCAACAAATGGTATATGCACAACCCAGCACCTGTCCTAGAAAACGACACACACAAACTCCTATGGGACTTTGATATACAAACGGATCACCTTATCTCGGCCAGAAGACCAGACCTTATAATTATCAACCAAAAAAAAAAAAAAAAAAAGAAAATCGGCAAAATTGTCGACATTGCTGTCCCGTCTGACCACAGAATAAATCCGAAAGAATGTGAAAAGAGAGATAAGTACCTCGACCTTGCCAGAGAATTGAAAAAACTATGGAACATGAAAGTGATAATTATACCAATTGTAATTGGTGCTTTTAGCACAATAACTAAAGGATTATTAAAGGGCCTGGAGGATTTGGAAGTTGGCGGCCTAGTGGAGACCATCCAAACAACAGCATTATTGAAAACGGCCATAATACTGAGAAAAGTCCTGGAGACTCGAGGAGACTTGCTCAATCTCCAGTAAAATACCATCAGCTTACGCTAATGTGAAAAACTCTAATGAATAATAATAATAATAATAATAATAATAATATGTGCGAGAAATTAAAATTTGACCATACTAACAAATGGTATATGCACAACCCAGCACCTGTCCTTGAAAATGACACACATAAACTCTAATGGGACTTTGACATACAAACGGATCACCTAATCCCGGCCAGAAGACCAGACCTTATAATACTCAACAAAAAAAAAAAAAAGAATTTGCAAAATTGTCGACTTTGCTGTCCCGGCGGACCACAGAATAAATCTGAAGGAATGTGCAAAGTTGTCATCTTGTAGATTTTGGCGGTGCCCGTGGTGTAATGGTTATCGTAACAGGAATTGGACAGGGTGACACGAGTTCAAGTTCTGGACTGATTGTATTTCACACCGCACTAATACCCTTGGGAAAGGTATGAATCCAATTATTCTCCCTCCAGCTATGGG
This sequence comes from Sepioteuthis lessoniana, assembly GCA_963585895.1. Classification (NCBI taxonomy): domain Eukaryota; kingdom Metazoa; phylum Mollusca; class Cephalopoda; order Myopsida; family Loliginidae; genus Sepioteuthis; species Sepioteuthis lessoniana. The sequence goes on along the minus strand of OY757914.1, from coordinate 91,479,361 downwards.
TAAATAGTAGGGCAGACTGGGTTCTTCAGCCTTGGTAAGGCAACTGGTCTAGGAGAAGGAAAACTTTGAATTCAAACCTGTTAAACTCCGCTTAAAAAATGACCTTGTGTCATATCCTGCCCGAGCGGAGGGGTTGGGTAAATATGATCTTGTAGATTTTGCCGTCTCTGCGGACCACATAATGAAAATAAAAGAATGAGGAAAGATTCACAAACAATTTGAACTTTGCAGACACCTGAAAAATCTGTGGAGCATGAGAATGACGGTGATATCAACTGGGATAGGTATACTTGGCTCGGAACGGTTCCTAAAATCGAAAAAAGACTATTAGAACTGGAAACTATGTTTGGTTTGGTCTTGTTTTATGGCATGTCAACCCTTATTTAATGCCAAATCCTATATATATGTGTGTGTGTATGAGTATGAATGAGTATGTATGCCTTTGTGTGTGTGTATGTGAGTGGTTTATAGGTGAATATTTTGTTGGTAACTATTTTTAAGCGAGATAGAGTTCATTTGTTTCTACATTTTTAAGTGGTTTAAAATACCGGTTTCAAACTCTAATTATTCTATTCCATATTAATAATCTATTTTTCTCCAGTTAACAGCTATCTTATACTATTAATTATATTCATGATTATTCTATTGTTTGCATGCAGTTAAATGGTGTCAAGTGTTGATTACGAACACAAATAATTCTATTTAGCAAGAATCGTTTGCTTGTAAAATATTAAATGGTTTCAAGTATTTCTATCTCAACACAATTGACCTTCAGTCACCAACTTTAATTACCTTCAAGATAAAATAAGATTGATAACTTCTTTGCCATGAGAACACTTTGAAGAACACTGTCAAGACAATCATATGGGAGCTAGAGTTTGACGTGGCCAGCCAATTGATCGGATCGGCCCTCTCCAACTGACCGTTTAGCCCCGTAAGAGCCAAAATGGAGTGTTGCAAGTGACGTGACCACTTCGGTTGCCGGGTCACGGACAGCGTCCTCAAGCGTTACGGGTCGCCTACTTTGGTCAGCTAGTGGCCCCGTTGGGGAGAACGTCTTATAACTCTTCAGAGGTGCATTCAACTTATTCTACAGCCCCAGACGACAGGACGTGGAAATCAGAGTAACAATCTTGATCATCCAGACCATCTAGATTACATCATTGTTAAGACAAGCTAGAATACTCAGTTGAGTTCTGAAGACTAGAAGAGGCTTGCTGTCACTCATATTCATATGAAATACCACCAGCCGACGTTGGAGTAAATAACTTGCAAGGAAAGTGAAAAGAAAGATAAGTACCTCGACCTTGCTAGAGAATTGAAAAAGCTGTGGAACATGAGAGTAACGATTGTGCCAATTGTGATTGGTGCGTTAGGCACAATAACTAAAGGATTAGTAACAGGCCTGGAGGACTTGGGAGTTGGCGGACGGGTAGAGACTATCCAAACGACAGCATTGCTAAGAACGGCCAAAATCCTGAGACGAGTCCTGGAGACTTGAGGAGACTTGCTGTCACTCAAGCTTCAGTGAAAAACCATCAGCTCACACTGATGTGAAAAACTCTAAAAGAGTAAATAATAATAATAATAATAATAATAATAATAATAATAATGATTTAAACTATAAGAAAGAGCACTTCAGAAATAATCAAAGAAAAAATGAAAAAAGACGTCTAGTTATAAAAGCAGTTAAGCCGAAATTCTTTAATGAGAACATGATAAATTAGCCAGCAGAACTTCTTTAAAGCTAGAAATGTGATTGAAATGGTAAGCCGTACTTGGCTATTTTTCTTTCTTTTTTAAAAAAAAAAGTATTTGAGCACTTTATACTTTCAAAAGACAGTTCTAGTAAAGAGCCAGGAAACCGAATTACATCGTATTTTGTGAATATTTCATTGCTTTTCGATAAAAGAGAAACACCGGCAAAATCATAATAGAACGCAAATAAGAGGTAGGCAAATAATTTAAAAAACCCTCAAACAAAATGGTTAATTAAAGTATAAAATAAGAAATGAGATCAATACACAGGTATGATTAATCTAAAAAAAGGATTTAAATGGTTTCAAGCATTGCTATTTAACATTTGTAAATCTATTTATTAAGTATTCCTATCAAATACAATCAATTTTCACACAGGTGTATAGTTTCAACTATTAATAATCCTTTGTAAATGACTGAACAATTCTATTTGACCTAGAGATGGCGCCCCAAAAAGTACTCCGGATCAGAGTGAAAGTGAGAGTAATAGTAACGAAGGGATACTGCATATCTTCCAAATCCTAAGACTGGACATAAACTATCAGATTCAGTTTAGTGTCATTGGATTTATACATGGCTGAACATTAATATAATTGTTTGATAGTTTTTTCTAATAAAACTGAACACCACCAGAACAAGTTATTATAAATATTTAAATACTGATTGATATTATAAGCTGAAATACACGGTAGACAGTATTATCAATGAATGATTGCCTCCCTAGCATAAACCACACCAAAAAATCTCTTTTAAATCATCGGCATCATGATTTTATAATTTCTTGTTGTGTACAATACAATAAAAACAGATAATATTAGCTATTTCTATTGCCAAATTCTACAGCATTTAAAATCTGCAGCCAAAAAGATGAAAACAGGATGTTTAAAAGTTACTGAAAAAAAGCAGTGGCCTCAAAAATCTTCTTTTTTTTTTTTTGCTGACTCTATTCTCTTTCGCTTTTCAAATTATTGCTGAGAAATTGGTAACATTTTAATATCTTTAACGAAATATAGCGAAATTATACTTTTGACGATGTAGCAGAGGATCCGATTTGTGAACACGAATTACGAAACTAAGTCTTTCAAACTGTTCAACCAAGGTACTGAAAAAGGTTTTATTTCTACACATTTTCAAACAGGAGTCAGATTTTCAAGGAGGTCAAGAACTTTAAAGTTCATGATTTTGTGAACACCATAGAATAGTAGGTTCTTCATCATGTTGGCCTCCGATTACTATAAATAGACCCAAGTGTTTCGCCAGTGTTCAAATGTAAACCCAGAGTTCGTACAGACCTTAATTTCGTAATATTTCTTTAAACAATAAATCCATTCCATCATTCAAAGTATGATTTCGGTATATTTTCTTAGATACAGCAAGATGTTAAGTATTTCCCTGCAATAATCTGAAAAGAGAGAGAATATAAAGTCAACAGGGAAGATCTGAGAGGCTGCTGCTTTGTTTCTACGATTATAAAACAGCCTGTGTGTAGTAGGCTGGCGAAATAAGTACATATCATATTATATATATATATATATATATATATATATATATATATATATATATATATAAATAGGTGTTAACTTAGTTTACAGAGGTGCAGGAATTTTATTTGTTGTTAAGGAGTTAGATTGTTGAATAGTTTGGCAATAAATAATACCTAATAGCCTTTTTATTATTTATTAACCTACTTGAAATGATAAAATGATGGTATATTTGATTTAGAAGAAAATTATCTCGTTATAAAAAGATTACACGTGTTGTTATTTGTGGGCGATACTCTCTCCCTCTGTCTCTGTGTCTGTGTCTGTGTCTCTTTCAGATATATATATATATATATATATATATATATATATATATATATATATATATATATCCTGAATATTTTACAAACTTCAGGTGGTTAACACAAATTTTATTATAAAAACAATGCAGGCATAAGAAAATCTCATGGAGTCTACATTTCAATACACTTTTAAAGCATTACTTTAAACTTGGCCTCAAATCCACTTGGCCCAGTCGGCTGGGGCTGCAGAATACTCTGACTGCATCTTTGCAGAGGGATGAGACTCCCCCAATGAGTGTCATGTTATGACACTAAACAATCTGATGGTGAGGCTCTAGAAATGGTGTAACTTTGGGGAATGCAGAATACCCCTTTATTGCTATCGCTCAAATCTGAACCAGAGTGGTAGCACCTGATAGGTTCCTATTTATGGGATAAATAGAACTGTTTGGCAATTACATTGTGTACTTATGCTAAACTGAATTGTTTGAAATAGAACTGTTTTTACATTTAATTGTGTGTGACCAAAAAAAAACTGTACTTATGCTAAACTCAGTTGTTCGAACTGTTTATTTATATATAAATGGATTTGGCATTAAATAAACGACAATGGTTGATATGCCATAAAACAAACTAAACCAAACAAAACCTATCAAATCCACTGATAATATCGATTGAAGTTTGGAAGCTATATCTGATTGTATATCTTCTACTTGAAATAAAACACAGCATGTCAGCAGGGTTTAGATTATGCTGACTCTTTCTCCAGAAGAGGGATAAGACCCCACCACAAAAAAAAAAAAAAAATAAATAAATAAAATAAAATAAAAATTCACCAAAAAAAGGTTTGTACTAAATATGATGCTAAACTGGATCTGATGGTGAGGATCCTGTATTCTTGGAGCTTTGGGGAATGCGGAGTACCCCTTCATTGCCATCGATCCCAGGTCCATTCTGATAGGGCCCTATCTACATGTGAAATAGAACTAAACTACATACTTAAGCAAAATTGAATTGCTTGAAATAGAACCGTTCTGACATGTAAACTGCATTGTCAGGCTAAACTGAATTGTTTGAAATAGAGCTGTTTTGACATTGAAACTGTACTACGCTAAAATGAATAGTTCTAAATAGAACTGTTTCGACAAATAAGTGAGTAAAGAAAAACTATACTTATACTAAACTAATTTGTTTGAATTAGAACTGTTTGATGTACATTTTCTTTTTTTAAGAAGAGGAATTATATTGTGAATTGAATTACCACGAATTATGGAACCTAATAAGGTCGAAACAGCTGTCAAGCATTTCCGTATGTCACGTGCGAGTGTTCGCCGAATTTTCTGGTCATGGTAATTCAATTCACAATAAGTAAAGTAAGTAAAGTTGTCTCCCTTTAGTTGAGGGCGATCCGAAGGCTCCCTTTTCAATAGCTACTACACCGATGTGTAGGGGGGCGCTACTTCTTTTGCTGGATTGCTCCACTTTACCCTAGATACGTACCTTATATTGCTGAGTGTTAAGCAAAGAGGTATCAAGTACCATTTTTTAAAGTCTTTGGTAAGACACGACCTGGGATTGAATCCAGGTCACCCGGATCATTGGCGAACACTCTACCCACTGTGCCAATGAGCCGGCACCAATTCCCAATAGAACTGTTTAATTATACCGAAAAGATTGAAATAGAAATGTTTTCGTCAATTAAACTGTACTTATGTTAAATTGAATTATTTGAAATAGAAGTTTATTTGTATAAAAATGGATTTGGCATAAAAAAAATCTAGAAAGGTTGATATGCCATAAAACCCAAACAAAGAAACAAACATATGTGTGTACGAATCGTATCACGAACAAATACCGCAGAAAAAAACTCAAGTGATTATTTTTTTCGAAAACCATAAAGTTTGGATATTTTATTAGCATTTCTTTCTTTATTTTTTTTTTTCTTTCAAAAAGTAAGAATACATTTCATTCTCATGCGTTGTTTTCTACTGGGTTTAAAGCTTCTGGGTTTAGAAGTAATTGAAAAAAAAAAAAGAGTTTCCCCAGGTAGTTTGGTGAAGTTTTATTTGAATGCGACATTCGTCATTTTTTTTTTCCGGATTCAAGGTAACCTTACAAAATTCCCAGCTTTATGTAGCGATGTGCTGCGGAGCTCGAATGTTTAGCCTAGAAATATTTGAGAATTTATACATTATCCTTTACTGTTGTGATACTATATATGGAGGTTGGTTGGTGTTCTAAAGCATATCGATCCTTGTGTTTTATCTAATGCAAAATCCAGCTTATATATATATATATATACGCGGTGCCTTCAATAACTTTCTAGACTTTTTTGTATGGGCTTTTAGAATTGTCGAAGCCTCTTCAAAATTCAGTATGCTATTGCAATACATCTTTTGAGATGACTGACCAATTTTTATGATTTCAGGTTCAAATGAACAGCTACAGCCAGAATTAGAATATAACCTACTAAAGCCTGGTTGTCACAGCTGGTGAGTTTCAAAAATACAATCTGGACGTGAGGATACTTTAGAAGAACGATATGCAATAAAATTCTGTTTTAAACTTTAAAAAAATGCCACAGAAACATATGGAATGCTTCAGACTGCTTTTGGAGCATCTTGCATGAATCGAGCATCAATTTTTGAGTGGCATAAGAGATTCAAGGACGGCAGGGAATCTGTGAGGGATGATGAGAGGTGTGGGAGGAGTAAGGAAGTCAGAACATCAGAGTTGATTGGCCAAATAAAGAATTGATAAGTATAAGGACAATCGTGTGTCTATAGGGACAATAAGTGCACACTTTGATGTCAGTGTGGGAACTGTACACGCAATTATTCACGAGGAACTGAAGATGCGGAAGATTTGCGCGAAGTTTGTCCCAAGGGCGCTCAGAGAAGATCAGAAAGAAAGACGTTGTCATTACAGCAGGTAGATGGCCGAGCTGATCAATTCAGATCCCACAGTTCTTGATGTGCTGGTGACCTGCGATGAAAGGTGGATCTACTGCTATGACCAAGAGACTAAGAGATAGTTCCCAGTGGAAGCATGTTGGCTCTCCCAGACCCAAGAAGGCCAGGCAGAGCAAATCCACCTACAAACTTTTGATGATCTCTTTTTTTGATAGCACTGGCATGATCTACATGCACTGGGTTCCCACTGGACAGACAGTCAACAAGGAATACTATGTTGAGGTTTTAAGTGAGTTCAGGAAGAGGTTTCGTCGGAAGAGGCCAGCACTCTTCAAATCGGGTCAGTGGCATTTCCACCAGGACAATGCACCAGCCTACAACTCCATCCTTGTCACAGACTATTTGACCAAGATGGGCATCAAGACAGTTTCTCCCCCTCCATATAGTCCAGACCTTATTCCCAGTGACTTTTGGTTATTCCCTAAGCTTAAGGAAAAACTTAGAGGCTGTCGTTATGAGACAACTGAGGAGATAAAAGAGTTTGTAACGAAAGTCACTGACACGCTCACACAAGAGGACTTCCATGGGGACTTCCAGAAGTTGTTAGAACGGTACAACAAGTGTATTGCAGCCGGAGGAGATTACTTCAAAGAGGACTAGTGTTTCATGAGCGTACAATCAATAAAAGTGGCCATACGAAAAAAATCTGGAAACTTATTTAATGAGCCTTGTATATATATATATATATATATATATATATATATATAATTTGTAAACAAACAGTTTGTTGGTAACTTTATTTTTTAATGAGTTGTTAAAGCTCACTTGTTTGCACCCACTTTGCATACAACCGCATGATTTCAAATAACAAATAATAATAATCCTTTTTAAATGATTGAACAGTTCTATTTGACCCATAAATAGGACCCAAACAAATACTACTAATCCGAGTGGCTAATGCTAATGAAGAAGTTCTCTAAATTTTCGGAGTCTCCAGAACTGGATCTTCATCATCAGATTCAGTTCAGCGTCATACCTAGGACACACATTAGTGAAGTGAGGTCTTACCCGTTTGCAGAGGTGTAGTCGACGTATTCTACAGCCCCAGCGGACAGAGTGGATATATCCTCATCATCATGTCGTGCCGCTAGCACGGATATCCCAGACCCTCTCTCGCCACTTCTCCCTATCGTTCATCGCCTCTGGCAGATTTTAAGGGCTACATCCCGTATCCTCACAAAGCTGCTGTATGTATGTTCGAGCTGGCCGTCCTGCTTTTGCCCGGCTATGTGTGGGGGGTCCATAGGAGTACATCACTTATGAGCTCGTCCCTTCTTCTCCAGCAGTGTCCTGCGTGTCTGTTTCGTCAAACTTGGATAGTTTTCGTGATGGGAGGCAGGTGGCCGTATAGTTGGTGCTTTGTGGGATGTTGCCGCTAGGACTTGTTCAATATTGCTCGCAATATTTTTGTGTAATTGCTTCTTCTCTAGCCGTTTTGTTAGCGTCCAAGTTGTGCATCCATACAGCAGTATCGACATGACCGCTGCCTGGAACAAACTGGGTTTCATTTTATCGGTCAGGTCTGATTTCTGCATGATCGATAGCTTATCGATAGCTGTCCATGTCTTCGTTAGCCGCGTGTCGATGTCCTTTTCGGTTGATGAGACACTGCTTCCTAGGTAGGTGCATTTATCTACCAGTTTCAGAGAGGTTCCCTCTCGTGTGGAAATGTCACCTGTTTGATTAAAGCATATGTATTCAGTTTTGTGAGCATTGACATGGAGGCTAATGCCTGCGGCGGCTCGTTCCAAACTATGCAATAGTGTTTCGGCTTGGTTGGGGGTATTTGCTAGTATCGCTATGTCATCGGCGGAGTCGGCGTCGGTAATTGTTTTTGCGGTATACCTTCAGCTTCTTTTCTTTGTCAGCTCGAAGCCGTTTTCTCTGATTTTATCAATCGATGTTCTAAGCACGTAATCTAGACAGATGATAAAGAGGTATGGGGCTAGCGTGTCTCCTTGTAGTACTCCTGCTACGATGTCGACTTACATGTGACACTACTATTTGTTGACTTTACCAAGGCCTTCGATTCCATTCACAGAGGGAAGATGGAACAAATCCTACTAGCATACGGCCTACCAAAAGAAACTGTTGCAGCAATAACGATTCTCTGTAGAAACACCAAAGTGAAAGTACGTTCACCGGATGGAGACATAGAATACTTCGACATCGTAGCAGGAGAGTGGATATATAAATGAGTAAAATTATACACGTCTCTGTTACAGAGCTAAGAATATATGTCGAAATGCATTATAAAAGTCCTATGAAAATGATACAAGAAAAAATAGATACAGAAATAGATAACAACATATTTTTAATTCAAGTAGGTAGAATTGTTGTATTTTGGCCTACGACCCGGCCAAAAATGCCATTCCAAGGTGATACACCAGAAGGAAGTGACACATTCTAATGGCAGTTATGAGAGGAAATCGCGTGGGCGGAAATTGGCTGATGAAATAGGACGAGGTAAAAAAAATTTCCATGGTACACTCATAGACGGATGCACCGGAAGAGAGTGACCGGTGAACTGCATGACAGTTATTTCCGCCTGATGACGATCAAACGTGCGATTTCGAAGATCGAGTAGGCGACTGAGTGGGCGTTGAATTATTATATAACTCAGTCAAGACAGAAATCAAGTGAGTTCCAGTTAGAGTTGGAGACGGAGAGAGACGAGGTGTGGTAGGTAAAGCCACATCAGGCCGAAGGGGCCTTGGGGCCCCCGATGAGTTGCAGTTAGAGATCGGACAGAGTTATAGACGAGATGTGGTAAGGAAAGCCACACCAGGGCCTCCGGTTGAGCATCAATAGAACGAGAAAGACGAAACGTTGACGACCATAAGAGTGGGGGTTCGAATATTGCAGTTTCTGTTCGGTCTCCAGCTCCCTCTCACACGCAAACCTTGAGTAACCTTTTCGAACCCTTGCAATAAAGTGAGAGGTACATATTTTTATAAAGAATCTTCGCTCGTCTGTTTATTTATCGTGTCATTATGATGCTGCATATGAGAATATTACAGAATGAAGATAATTCACTTTGTTTATAATTCATACAAAACATGGAGAATATACAGACTGACTTTTAGATATAGAATATTTGATTAAAAAACATAATGACAACCCCTTACCAACTGGCGGACATTGCCATTCTAGCAAATCACAAAGTAAAAATGAAAGAAAACGAAAAACAAGACCTTGCCAGAGATCCGAAGAAAATATGTAACATGAATGGGATGATACCGGTCGAAGGTGGAGCCGTTAGAACAGTTCTCAATAATCCGGAAAAGAGTCTAGGGGAACTGTAGACCAGGGGGAGGTCCGAGACTCTCTAGTCTACTGCACTGCTACAATTAGCTGAGGCCAGGAGATCTGAGGTGATTTTCTCTCACTCAAACTCTAGTAAAGAAAAAGAATTTCAACTGATTTCTTTGAGTTTAAAAGCGTACCAAACTTTGTGGGATATTTGATGCCAAAGATGTCCTTGTAAAAGAATAATTGCAGTACTCTTTAACCCAGAAAAATTGGTTAAGGTGGGGGTTCACACCTTTCATATATTCACCCGAAAATGAACGTAATAACTTGACTGGAGTTCGAACTCGATTACTAGCTCGCCACATTCCAACGGGTTAGCCATAGCGAACTTTTAAATTCTAAAATAGGAAGATAACCAGTTTTTACCAGAGATTTAAATGGTGCAATTATTTTTAATTTTGAATGTCAAAACTTATAATTAATGATTATTGCGTCGCTTTTCTGTAATAAACATTATTACAAAATTGAAGTTTCTGCAGTGTGAGTTGTAATAAACAGAAGTCATTTCGTTTCATTTGTAAACGTCAGTTTTTATTTTGCGATAAAAAGCGATGTTGTCTGATATCAAATATCGGTGTAACCCAAAAACTTGCCTTGTTTTCGACAATAATTCTAATTCTGTTGTTGATTTGTTTTTAGTGTTTTACGGCATATCTACTCCACTGTGTTATTTAATGCCAAATCCTGTTTATACATATATATTAAATATATATGATTTATAAAAAAAGTATAGTTTGTATGTAGCATTATTTTTAGACAATCTAAAGCACATTTTTTTTTGTATAGAGTTGAATGCTTCCAAGAATAGATATGTAATAGTAGTTATTCAATTTAACATCAATCCTTTGTTTGTAAACCGTTAAATTGTTTAAAGAATAGAAAATGATCAAATATTTCTATTTGACTTATAGATAAGACTCGAGCAAGTATTACCACTCCGAGTCAGAGGGGACATGGGAGTAAGGGCAAACCTCTCTGAAACTAGTAGACAAATTAACCTACCTAGGAAGCTGTGTCTCATCAACTGAAAAGGACATCAACACGCGGCTAACGAAGGGATGGACAGCTATCGATAGGCTATCGATCATATGGAAATCAGACCTGACCGATAAAATGAAACCCAGTTTGTTCCAGGCAGCGGTCGTATCGATACTTCTGTATGGATGCACTACTTGGACGCCAACTAAACAGCCACAGAAGAAGCTAGACGGCAAGAATGCAGCGAGCAATATTGAACAAGTCCTGGCGGCAACATCCTACGAAGCACCAACTATACGGCCACCTGCCTCCCATCACGTAAATTATCCAAGTTAGACGAACCAGACATGAAGGACACTGCTGGAGAAGCAGGGACGAGCTCATAAGTGATGTACTCCTATGGACCCCCACACATAGCCGGGAAAAAGCAGGACGACCAGATCGAACATACATTCATCAGCTATATGAGGATACGGGATGTAGCCCTAAAGACTTGCCATAGGCGATGAACGATAGAGAGAAGTGGCGAGAGAGGGTCAGGGATATCCGTGCTAGTGGCACGACATGATGATGATGACATACCACAAACTCCAGGACTGGAGCCTCACCATCAAATGGGTTATTGTCATATCTAGAAGACTTGTTGAACCGGACGGTCTTAGCCCTCTGCAGAGTTGCAGTTTGCGTATTCGACAACTCCAGCCGACTTGTTGGCGGGTGGGTATTTTACCCCACTGCAGTGATGCAGTAGGCGTATTCGGCAGTCCCAACTGACTTGGTAAAAAAAGGTACAATATAACTTTTAAGGTCAAATAAATTGAATTGTTTTTCTTCGTTTTGTTTTCCTTTTTTTTTCTTTTAAATATAATTTTCACGGGTTTATACTTTTTTTTTTCACTTATTGAATAATTTACCGAAAAGAAATATTGATCTATACCATCTTCAGAAAAATTATGAAATTAGAACTCAAAGAGAATATTTACTTTTTTTTCATTTCTATTATTTAGCAGTAAATGAATTCATAATACATAATAAGCAAAATATTTTTCTGTAATTGCTGATCATTCCGGCTTCATGAAATTTATACTATGAAATAATATGATAATGTATCATCATGTCATGCCGCTAGCACGGATATCCCTGACCCTCTCTCGCCACTTTTCCCTATCGTTCATCGCCTCTGGCAGGTCCTCAGGGCTACATCCTGTATCGTCACATAGCTGCTGTATGTATGTTCGAGCTGGTCGTCCGGTTTTTGCTCGGCCATATGTGGGGGTCCATAGGAGTACATCACTTATGAGCTCATCTCTGCTTCTCCAACAGTGTCCTGCGTGTCTGGTTCGTCTAACTTGGATAGTTTTCGTGATGGGAGGCAGGTGGCCGTATAGTTGGTGCTTCGTGGGATGTTGTCGCCAGGACTTGTTCAATATTGCTAACAACATTCTTGTGTAATTGCCGTCTAGCTTCTTCTTCAGCCGTTTTGTTAGCGTAATATGGGGGAAATGTTTTTAAATGGCCTATGAGAATGTTCCATTCACCAATGAAGATTTATCAACTTCCGTTCCGGAAATTATGAACTATTTTAATAAAGATTATTGCTTTGAAATCAAGAAACCCATACCGGAAAGAATTAAGGCTGCTATAAAAGCTCGTGGAAAAGAGCAACTAAATATTACTTGATAATTTTTATGTCCATTAATCCCATATTGGTTTGTTTCATATTTTCCTTTGCATGGCTAAGGATAAAATGTACCATTGATTTAAATCAGGTAATCTAATTTGTTTTGTGAATATTTTATGGATCAAGAATGTTCAGCTATATGACGAAAATGTTTCACGTCCGATATGTTATTGTATTTGCTCGGGGCAGTAGTTTTTATATCTAAATTTTCCCCATAAAACGCCGCGCAAGTCAGCAAGAATTATAAAAAGAAAACAAATGAGGGATTCGAGACATTTTTGACTCCTGAATACATAGAGGACAATGGTTACGCTCGAAAGAGTAAGTAAAAAAAAGAAGTTATACCCTAACATAAACAGCGCTATATCGTATTCATTAATGAAACTCAATGTTGTGCGAAGCCAGAAGCATGACGCACCTAGTACGAATCAAACTCATTGGTTTGGGTCTGATAGTCAAGCTCGTTAACTATCACAATGCATGGGGCATTCTAAAAGCATACTCTTTTATTCATTTTATCTATTTATTTATTTTCTAAATGTCCCTTATAATTTGTGCCAGCGGCTACAATTTAAAAAAAATCCCTTTTACTCATTGAAGACTTAATCTTTTGAACTGGAGTGGCAGGTGTTTGAGCGGCTAATTAGCAGTAAATAAATCCGGTCAGCTGAAATTTCTGTCCTGGATTCCCCACTTCTACATCGTTATTGCCAATAAAATTATGCAATTCAATATTTTATACATAATTCTATCATTTTTAATATCAATTAAATTGTCTACAGAAAGTTGTAAACAGCTTGTAAAGCGGTTAAATAACTGATTACAATATTATAGATTTTCAGCAATTTTTCAAGCCAAGATCCCCTGGATGAAAGGTATAAGCCCGTGGGAGGCTCATGGTTCAAAGAATTAAATTATATCTATGTGAAACAGAATGAGAAGTTTGTATTTCATCAACCATTTCCCAGGAGCAGAATGTGGTACTAGGTTTTATTTTGAGCGAAGAATCGTTGGATTGATTTCAGTTTTTTTCTCCTCCAATATAGGTTGCCTTACAAAAGTTAGTCTGCTCTACTATATACCCTGAGTTGGGGGAGAAAAGATTAAAGTATGTATTTACTCAACCCCTCCTCCAAGGGCAGGATGTGACGCAAGGTCAATTTTTAAGTGTAGTAAAGCTGTTCTTCCCTCTCATAGACTGGCGGCCTAACCGGGCCTTAATAATCCACTTAGTCCACTATTTACCTGTAACTGGGTCTGGGTGGGAGATGGGTTTCCAAATGCATGAGCACAAAATAAAACACAATTTGGGTATCTTTACGTAAAACAGCACCACCTGATAGTCATTAATGAAGATGACTTTAGTTTAGCAAAAATCTTGATGCATGAACCATCCACTGAGAATTGAACTTACTCGTAATCGCCTGCTAGCACAGCTCGCTAACCCTTACACCGTACGCGTTGCTCTTATTATCCAATAAACTTAGTTTAATCTAGCGCAAGGTCAGAAGTATGGGGTATCCAATAAGAACTCACTACTGAGGGTATGTGATTAATCAGTACACTTCCTGCGGTGTCCAGGATTTGAACTTGATTTGCCATATCTATTCATAAAAATACACCTCTCGAGATTTCTCTTTTCTTAACAGGTAGTTTGGAGTAAATCAAATCTAAATAACTCACAAAGATTGATGTGCCATAAAACCCAAACACACAAACAATCTCTTGTATAAAAATAATGGAGCTTCAGTGTTTTAGATTATATATATATATATATATATAATCTAAAACACTGAAGCTCCATTATATATATATATATATATATATATATATATATATATATATATATATTATATATATATATATATATAAATTTGAAACTTATCAGGACCTCGTCTATGGATCATATATTAGTGCTGTATACCGTGATGAGGGAAGAAGGAAAAACAATACTTCTTTATAACAATATATACGTCTTTTTATTCTTTCGAAAGGATTTAAACTCGATTTGCCCGGTCTATTCATAAAATAAGCCACACGAGATTTCTCTTTTCTTAACAGGTAGTTAGCAGTAAATCAAATCTATAAACTGTGCAAGTATCATTGTTATTCACGTTTAGGGATGAGGAATTAATAAAATCAAATTTTAAGTTGGTTATAAACACAGTTTATATTAAACTTGGTTAATTATTATCTATGCAAGGAAAAACATAAACCCGAACACTTCATTAAAAAACATCAAACCTTGAATAAAATTATTGTTTTGTTTGTTGGCTTCTAAACGCACGACCTTCGGAGCGGTACCAGCTTGCGCAGAGTAATAGATCTGATGGACTTTCGAACAGGTATATACCTAAAAATAAATAAATATATGACATTTTCTTTTTCAATATTGATCGAACTGGTGAACATAAAAAAAATATGTGAAAGTAAAAAAAGAAGAGACAATTTTTGGAGCTGTATCCTTGTGTTAGTAGTTTTCAAAGCAAAAAGGTTTTAATCATGTGGTCGTTATAAGAAAATAACGAAGAGAAACATGAAAGTCACCCAATAAGAATTTAGTCACGAACAAGACGAAGTTTATATTGGAAATAAAAAAAAAAGTTTATGAATATTTTACACGCGGAAGAAAGTCAGTTTACCCTAGAGCAGAAATATGAATTTTAAAATAAGAACAGATGGAAATCTCACATAAAAAAGGAAAGATACGTAGTAGTTATGAAGACATTTAAAGTTAAGGTTATGCTGATTTTACAAGTATTTTTTGCGATTTTTCAAACGATCTAATATGATTTTTAACTACATTTTCATAGCCGATGTTTGCGTCTTATGAATGTAACTAAACCTCATTTGTTAGGGAGAATAATATACTAAGTTTTTTGCTTAGATGTAGCACAAAGCCACATGAATGGGGCACCCAATGAGAATCGAACTCACTCGTGAAGGCTTGCTTGTCTACCTTGCTAAACATTACACAACCCGAGGTGCCCCCTCATTTGTTTGGTAGGTTCAAGTTCAGGAGCCATCCTTAGTTGCTTTTATTCCCAGGTTCACTCAGAGCCACAGTAGTAAAAATTGTTATTTATGAACGGATTATAGAAACTTCTTATAGTTTTTCTATTGTAAAATAATGGTCCATCATGTCTACGAATATCATCTTTTAGTATAAAAATAAAATATAGTTAAAGATATCTATAGTTTCATCGTAAAGTTTCTATATGGATTTCCCTGTCATCTTGGCAGAGTTTACTCAACCATAAAATTGCCCAGTCGGCTAGGGCTGTAGAATAGACCGACTGCATTTCTGCAGAGGTGTAAAACTCCCCCAACCAGTGTCCTGGTATATAACACTAAACAATATGAGGATTAGGCTCGAGTAATGCTGCTGATTTTGGAAATGCGGAGTGCCCTTTCATTACTATCACTCCCCGGTCCAATCTGACCGGGAGTGGTAGCAACTGAAAGGGTCCAATCTATAGGTCAAATAGAACTAAACTATGCACTTATACTGAAATTAATTGCTTGCAATAGAACTGTTTCGACATTTAAATTGCGTACTTATGTTAAACTGAATTGTTCGTAACGGAATTTTGTATTCTAAACTGAATTGTTTGAATTAGAACAGTTTGAGTAAACCGAATAGCTTTAAATAGAAATGCTTTTGGCAATTAAAATGTGCACTTATGTTAAAGTGAATTGTTCGAAATAGAACTGATTATTTGTATAAAAATAAATTTGGCATAAAATAACCAACAAAGGTTGATGTGCCATAAAACCCAAACACACAAACAAACTCTTGTATAAAAAGGATGGAGCTTCAGT
Organism: Sepioteuthis lessoniana; assembly: GCA_963585895.1. NCBI lineage: Eukaryota > Metazoa > Mollusca > Cephalopoda > Myopsida > Loliginidae > Sepioteuthis > Sepioteuthis lessoniana. The sequence goes on along the minus strand of OY757914.1, from coordinate 91,463,055 downwards.
GTTTTAGATTATATATATATATATATATATATCAGACATGCAGGACACTGCTGGAGAAGCAGGGACGAACTCATAAGAGATGTACTCTTATGGACCCCCACACATGGCCGTGCAAAAGCAGGACGACCAGCACGAACATACATTCAGCAGCTATGTGATGATACGGGATGCTGTCCTGAAGACCTACCTAGGGC